>VXBZ01003445.1:144315-219368 GCA_013399135.1 Heliornis fulica
TTTCTCAAAAAAAAAAAAAAAGAATGTTGAGAGGGTTGTATTCTACCAATAGCTTTTCCTTATTTAACTGAAAAACCTTATTTCCTTTTTAAAGTTAAAATATAATGGCAATATAGATCTTGATTGGTTGCTGACAGTCTAATCAGAAGATTATAATTCAGAACACTGTGTTCCTAAAATATTTCATAGGATTGATTGTACTTACAGTTGAGATCAGTCTTAAAGGTCTTTTCAAACCTAAATGATTCTATGATTCTATTTTAATAATTTATCTTATTGTCCAATATGTCCATTTCTTTCCTGTGACCTACAATCACCCTCTCCCTCATTTCTCAATACTAACTCAATTGTTTATAAGACAGTATAATATTTAGAATTTTTTACTGTCCTTATCTATCCCTCCTAGTTTTATGTAGCTAGTGGAAACAAGAACATTATATGTCAGTTAATCCCCACTGAGCTGCAAGTAACATTTTAGGAAAGTCTGCAGTGACAAATATTTTGAAAAAGAAATGTACTTATTCCTTATATCTTTTAGCTGAACCAACAAAATTAATGCCTCATAAACCTTCTAAATAAAGTTAATGATGAGTTTATAACTGATAGATGATTAGTCTAATAACTTCAATAATACACATTGTTGGCGGGCAGAAATTTACAGCCTAGTAAATTAGTCCCTAATTTACAATTCTGCTTGTAAATTTGCCCCCTAAGAGTTCACGTAAATCTTCCCTCATTTAGTTTAAACCCACTACCCCTTGTCCTATCACTACATGTCCTGATAAATAGTCCTCCTCCAGCTTTTCTGTAGGCCACTTTTGGTACTAGAAATGTGCTATAAGTTGTCTCTAAAACCTTCTGTTCCCCAGGCTGAACAAGCCCAAATATCTCAACCTGTCTTTGTATAAGAGGATCTCCAGCCCTCTGATCACCTTTGTGTCCCTTTTGACTCACTCCAACAACTCTGAGTCTTTCTTGTAGTTGGGACCCCAGAACTGGACACAGTACACCGTGTGAGTTCTCATGAGAGGAGAGCAGAGCAGAGGGTCAGGATCACTTCCCTTGACCTACTGGTCATGTGGTTTTTAATGCAGCTCAGGATATGATTGTCTTTTTGGGCTGTGAGTGCAAATTGCTGGCTCATGTTGATCTTTTAATCAACCAACACTCTCGAGTCCTTCTCCTAAGGGCTGTTCTCAATCCATTCTCTGCCCAGACTATTGTTGTGCTTGGGATTGATGATCAGATGGCTGAAGTGTCTGTGTGCCTCATTTCCACATGTGTTCAAGACTGTATTGGATGGGGCTTTGGACAACCTGGTCTAGTAGGGTGTGTTCCTGTCCATGGCAGTAGTGTTAAAACTAGATATTCTTTGGAGTCCCTTCCAATCAAACTGTTCTGTGATTCTGTGATTGCACCTACACAATATTGTTGGCCTTGGCCATGTTGGACTTCATGCAGTTCACATGGGACCGTCTCTCAAGTCTGTCAAGGTCTTTCTGGATGGCATCCCTTCCCTACAGTGTGTTGACTGCACCACACAGCTTGGTGGTGTCAGGAAACTTGCTGAAGGTGTACTGAATTTCTGCTGTGTGCAATATCTTGGCTTTCCAATAATATAGAAATAGATGATTTCTCACTACCTATAGAACTATTACTGAATCTAGATAGGGACTCAAGATAAATCTGTAGAAATTCTGTTGTAATTTGTGATATGTTATATTATTTGGGGGTTTGGGATATGAGGGTTTAAGTTGCACTGACTGAATGATAAATTACCAGAAAAGGCCTTTAAAAAAAACATAAAAAATCACTGGTAATGCATAACCCACAATGCTATAATTGTTTACACTAAGCAAACACTTTCTGATACTTCTTTTTCTCTTAGTAAATTTTACTTAGCAAGACATTAAAATGTGCAAAGGTTTCTCAGGAGATTAGGGTAATAGATCAGATTTACAAGAGGATTTAATTTGTTACAATGTGGATCATAGGTTTTTGAGACTTTTCCTTGAAAAAACTGCTTATATGCCAGGGCTGTGAGTGTCTTCCCCTGAAGCAGGTCTTTGGTGTCCTGGGCTGACAGTCAGCTCAGGCACATACAAATAGCAGACCCTGTGATGCCTCAGCAGAGTTCAGCCCCTCTGCTGTCTGGGACTTGCTTTCAAACTGAAGATCTTGTCCTTGTTTTCTGTCTAACCAACATGGCAACTCTGCCTTGAGCCTGGTTTCATATCTCTGACCTGGCTCACAGACTTTCCCTTCTATCTTGCCCTACACTACAGGAGTATTGGGTGAACGCTGGACTTGTCTGAGCCAGCTGCTGTCCCCAGAGCTTCCCTGCTCAACGCTGCCTGATTGAGTCCTACTAGCCTACTACCCTATGGGTCCTTTCCCCACCTGTCGTTCTGTGAATTCCACTCCTCAGTCTCTGCAGCATGTAAAGATGTTGGTTCTGCTGTTCCTTGATGTAACTGCAAAAATAGTAGAAACAAGCATGACAGTATGAAAATGAAAAGCCATTATTTCAATTTTTTTCTCCAACAACTTATAAAACCCACAAATGTACATGGTGATAGAGTATGTTTATAGCAGCAACATGAGAAGGGTAAGGAGGAACAGTAAAAGATACCATCATGTGGATATTAATACAGTTCACAGTATGGATAGTGTGAATACTGGCAAAATAAGACTTCATCAGTGACACAGTTCAGAATAAGAACTGTGTTGATATTCCTTCTCCCTCTTACTGTTTGCTTCCTAATATGCATTTCTCCAAAGAACTGTACCTGTATGCATTGTAATTCATCATAAAACATATGATTACGTCTTCTGAAACAATAATGCAGACTGTGAAAACAAATTTATCATTAAATTCTAATTAGTCATGCAACTGGTGAGTAATACAAAAAATTATAGTGTTGCTAATTATTTTTTCTCATCTTTGTTACCTTCTGTTGAATATAGAATCATAGAATGTGTTAGGTCGGAAGGGAACTTTAAAGGTCATCTAGTCCAACCCCCTGCGGTAAGCAGGGACATCTTCACTAGATCAGTTTCCTCAGAGCCCCATCAAGCCTGACCTTGAATATCTTTGGGGATGGGGCCTCCACCACCTCTCTGTGTGAGATTTTTTGCTATTTTCTTTTATAATTCTAGCTTACTTAACTTAAATGTTAGCAGCTTTAGTTTGAAAATAGATATGTATTTTCAAGGTTTTCTGTTTCTCAGATGCTTTTCACAGTAAATATCTTACCTAATATACTAAACTGATATGGTTTTCAAAAAGTCATCAGCAAGGAACAGGTAAGCTTCCACTACTGTTTTATTTTTAAAGAGTGCAGAAGATGGTATCTGTAATACCAGACTTCCCACTAAATGATCATGAAGATTAGATAGATTCAATATAAGGAAAATATGTTTTACTCTGAGAGTGGTAAGGCCCCAGCACAGGTTGGCCTGAGAATCTGTGGATGCCCCATTCATGGCAGTATCCAAAACCAGGTTGGATCAAGCTTTGGGCAACCTGGTTTAGCGAAGGATACCTCTGACCATGGCAGGGGGGTAGAACTAGATGGTCCTTGAAGTTCCTTCCAACTCAAGCCATTCTGTGATTCTGTGATTTAATAACTCTCAGGTTTGTTGTAGGCTATTTTAAGGATTAAATAAAGAAAATAGATATCTCTAATTTATTGTTTTAGTTGTAAACACTCTTATTAGTTTAAGACCCAAATGTATTTTCTACTAGTCTTCCTGATCTTTCTTCTGGGTTTACCTGCGGTCCAACAGTTGTAAAGCCTGAGCAGAAATGATTTTCCTGTGTTGTTTTCTTCTCTGATTATTTTCAAGGCTCTGTTGAATATCTCAGATTTCTCTAATCACAGAATATTTGCTTAGAATAATAAAATCACCTGAAATTATTACTTTAAATGTTATCCATTCAAGATTAAAGTAATAATTTGGGATAATTGGAAATGAAGATGCTTGGAACTTGATCTAGTCAAAGCAGTTATGTGGTATTGGTATTCCAAGAAAAGGAAAAAAAAAAAAAGAGTAATACATTTAAGATTGATCAAGTCTGGTTAATAGCCTAGAAATGTAGAACAGCAAATGCATTTGAAAAAACATGCAACGTGTTTTTGACCACTCCATGTCTAGAGTACCAATATGTGGAGATTCAAATATATTAAAAAAAAACCCACAAAAACAAAAACCCACAACCTGCAATGTGAGACATACAGGACAAAAGGAAATGGTTTAGATAATTAAAATATTTTGGAATTATCTGTGTGTTCACCAACTATTTAGTACTGAAATGTCTGAAAATTATTAATAAAACAAGGAAGACCAAATTCTATACATAATATATGAGGAAATGGCTTAAGTAGCATTAGAAGGCAAAGTATTACCTTGAAATGAGAATACTGAAAATATCTACAGGGATTCATCTAGATTAATGTTAATATTCCAGTTATTCATCACAGCACAAGAAATACTAGTGTAGTGATGAAATCTGATGGTGGCACTAAGTTGTGATACTATGTCAGTACAAGGAGATACAGGGTATCAGAGATGAAGAATTGGAGAATTAGAGTCATAAAATTTAATTATAAAATGCCAATTTACAAACTTAGTGTATTAAAAATGCTGTAAACAGTTGTGATCATTAACTTGAAGTAATTGAGAAAGAAAAAGATTAGTGTGTACTTGTTGACGACAATAGATTGTATAGCCAGAACACACCAAGACAGAGAATGAAGAATGGACAAGCACTGCTTTTTTCACAAATGAGACCACCAAGAACTTATTTGAATTTCTGTATATAGCTCTCTCTCTCTGTGGTCATGAAGGTGAACTGAACCAGAACCAGAACAAGTGGAGAGAAATAGGAAGACTAGGAAAATGGAAAACCTCTTATAAGAGTACACCAGCAAAAAAAAAAAAAAAAAAAGCTTGGAAAGCTCAAAATATATAACTAGTTGTTACTTTACTAAAGTAGTAATAAATGTTATGCCTTAAAAGCCATACTAGAAATCTTAGGGAGTGAATCTATAAAATGCTCAACTTCAAACACCTTCTACCTGTGAGAATATCTGAGATCTACATTTTTTCTTTTCCATATATCTGCTTAAAATGTCATATGTGATAATAATGTTGCTAAAATATACTATATCCAGATATTTTCTCTGTCTCTTAAACCCTTTTTATAATCTTCTTTTGAAAAGCAAAAAGTTTAAAAGTCTCTGAATTCAAGCCTGAGGATATTATTTATGATTTACTTTAACTGATAGTCAAAACCAGGATCATGAGAGGAAAAATTTAACTTCACTAAAAGCTCTCCACTTCCTCCATCTGCCTCAGCATATCAATATTAGTTATCGAGGTTCAAATCCTCTGCATTTCAAGCTTTAAAGTTTCATTGTCCTTTGTTTTAAAGGCACAGGATAGAATAAATCTTCTCTAAATATACACAGTATTAGGAATGTCATAATCCAAACCAGGGGCTGCCAGTTGTTAGCAGTGTGGGGCTTTTTTTCACCCAATTTTACTCACTTACTGGTAGTATAGTACTGACACAAAATTTCAGGGTGATTTTAGAGATACATACAACCCTCATAGGATATGACAACATGTTTTTACCTGTTGAAAGCTGAAACTTGTAAAACAAACAGATACTAGAAGAAACAGAAACTTTACTAGAAGAAACAGAAACTTATTCTGTATTGCTGAGGACTGGTTTAAGTCATGACTTGTTTTTTTTTTTAAAAAAAGAAAACACCCAGAAAGAAGTAGTTGGTTACTAGTCAACTTAAAATCATTACAAAATAATTAAAATATCAGACTGACAAGCATATTTTTGATATCTTGTTCGTAATTGTACAAGGCAGGAAGAACTGTACATAGTCATGATCATAGAGAAAAAAATTGTAAGCTAATATTCTATTAACAGGTTGATCTCATTTATTTCCTAGACAGAGACTTAGAATTCACTGCACAAGGAGAAACATCTATTTTAGTCTAAGAAAAGATTTTGCTAAATAACTTGCAAAATCAGTGAGCACTTGTATATCTTAAATATATATATACTTACTTTTAAGTGACATTTTCGTATTAGCCTCTTGAAATACTCTCATCTGAAAAGTTATGTTGCTAAATGAAAAAATTAAAATTTTGCTTTCTTCAGAGTATCAGCCGGATATTTTTTTGTTTTGATAAATATTGTGAGGCACTTAGCCAAGCTTTTTTTTTTTTTTAATGCATGTAAAGCTGTTCTATGTAAGGACAGTCATTTTTTATTTTTGGCAAATAGTCACCAGTAAAATTTTGTGAATCTATCTGCAAGGTTTTTCCCTAGATGTTAACAGGCTTAGAATTTCACCCACTTGTTTTAAAATGATACTCAGCCCTGAGATTATTTTTTCCTTCAGTACTATATACTGGGATCATGATCCCTTAGATATTTTAAAGATGGTCAGTTATTGAGCACAATCACATAAAGTAAATCAACTTTGTGACTCATTAAGTCAGCTGAGAGTGAAGGTACAAGAGAAGAAATCAAAAATCCAACCTAAAAAGTTGTAGAGTTTTCATGGTGATGTGATATAAAACCATTGAATCATGATTTCTATTTATGTTTTAACTGAACTTCTGCAAATTAGCATAATGATTTGGAACATATCTTAAGTTAAAAGAAAGCAAACAATTTTTCAACTCCTGTAAGCACTGGTGAAAGTGTCAAATAAAGTCAACTTCTTTGGTTCTCCTGTTTTGTCTTTGATTTTGCCTTTTACCCCTCCTACCATATACTGTTTATCCACAAACTTCATGTAATTTTCAGTCCCTAAACTCAGATGTCCACTTTTGTATTTATCCATTTTTTTTATCTGTGATATCCTGTTTCATCATCCATGTCCTATCTGTCTTGTGTCATCCTTGTCTAGTCTTTGACATTACCAGTACTAAAGAAACTGACAATCTGCCTCAGTAATTTGCACTGTTTCATAGAATAAGTATGACCCTTTATATGATGGTTTGGGTTGTCTGGTTTTGAATATAATGCCATTACATTACCAATCTAATCCTAATCTTACAAAGTGATATAAATACTTATAGTATTTATAGTATAATATATAGTATATATAGTATATATAGTATATATATAGTATATATACATATAGTATATATATACATAAAGTATATATATACATATATATATAGTATATATAGTATTTATAGTATAAATACTTATAGTGATATAAATACTTAGCTCTGGAGTATGAGACCCAGCTGTCACCAGCTGGGTCTCATACTCCAGACAACAATCCCATTTGAAGTTACTGGTATGTGTAGGCTTACACAAAATCTTATTTCTAAAGGAAACATCTGACTAATGAGAAGCATAACAAAATCTCAACTTGTTCAGTGGAATAACTAATAAATAGTTTAAAGGTATATAATTTATTCAAATATGACTTCAGTGGATTTGTCTATTGATAGTATATGAGTTTATTATGTTTAAAGAATTTGTTTAGCACAAACTATCCCTTTCATAACTGAAGAATCCACTTAAGTGAAAAATACTAATGAAAAGATATGAGAGAGAAAGAGTTTTATGAGACATAAATGTGAAATCTGCTCTAGGTGATCCTGTTTCAGCAGGGAGGGGTTGGATCGGATGATATCCAGAGTTCTCATCCAATATCTTTCACTCTGTGATTCTGTGATTTGGTGATAACACAAAATGAAGCTTCCCTATAGTTAGAACATGATCAAATTCTCCAATGACCTTGATGATATCTAGTAAAAATGGACTTTACTCTGAAAAAAATGCTGTAAGAATACCAACAAGAATTTCTGGAGGATAAAGTAAATTAAGATATTTTGCATTCTAAAAAATTCTTAGTGAGAGTCTAATGGCAAATTTTAAGTTTGCATTACAAGAAGAAACAAGAATTAACTGAGAATTTTAAATTACATTAAAGGAAGAAAAGAAAGAATAGTGGGAGAGAGCAGAATCAGGAAGACAAAAGCAATAACAGGGCAGGAAGGTAAGAGATGGAATAAGCTGAAAGTGATGTACAGGCTTCTGTGATGGGTGTGGAACAAGTTTCAGTTACAAAATAAGGTGTTAATGAGAGACAGAGACTCTCAGTAATAACATTGCCAGAAAATAAGATGCTCTTGTCCACATGTAGGGCCATTCATCAGAGGTTCCCCCCCCCCTTATTCTAGTGAGTTAGCCATGTAGCAATATATTTGCATCTGTATGGTTCAGAGTGACCCTTTATTTCCCAAACATAGGCAGGATGTTATGTAGCATTGCATTTTGTTTATGTTTGCAATACTATATTTGAAGTTGTAGATCTTGAAAACCTGTCTTCAATTGTGCAACTTGCACAATCTGTATTCTTCATAGGACATAACTGCAACATGAGATTTACCTTGAAATGTTTATTATGATCAAAGTAAACCAATCATCACATTTATTATAATTCTGAACCCACAACCTTGTAGGCCAGATTACACCACTTTCTAAACGTTCTGAATTGTTGATAATGAAACTTCTTTTGTTGCAGTGCAGACCATTTGAAGTGATAAATGAATGTACATTCCACACAGAATAAGATAAACTACAAAGTTGAAGGTCTTGAGTGTGCAAAGACTAAATCAGCTCTAACACTTTAGAAAGGAATAGATTATATATTAGTCTCAATGGTGTGAATATTTTCCTGTTTGTGTTAATACTCAATTTTCTCAGACTGCTTTGTCTTTGCAGAAAGTCTTTATTCTTGTTATCTGATTGTACTATACATCACAGGACGGGTTTTTGACCCATGAATTCATGTCAGGTAGCTACTGGTAGAATACAGTAAATAATACAATATCAATTTACAATAACTCTTAACCAAAGATGAGAGATCAACACACTGGGGGACTTATATCCAGTTGCAGATTATTGCTGTGATGGTTTTTCAGTTAGTTGTCAGACAGTTTAATTCAAATTAGTGGAATCCTTAAAATGTATTCAGATAAAATCCTTTAAAACAATTTATTCTTCTTTGTGTTTTAGCTCCTATGTTGTTAGAATAAATCGTATCTGGCCTCTCTCTCAAAAGATACATGTAATCAGGAAAAGCTTTAATGTAATTAGTGCTATAGTGGTTCCTTTTCTCTAAGCTATTAAATAAAATAATTTCAACTGAAACTTCCAAATACAAGAAAACAGCCTGTTTGAGAAATCAACTCAAAGTACTGCTACAATGAAAGGATTTAATGAAAATAGTGTAGAAAATCATGCCATGGAGAGAGGGATGCTTCTTTTACCTGGACTGGCAGGAAGTTTATGAGATAATGCATTACTAATTTTCACCTAGACAGGAATACAGGCATAGATGCCTACAAAAAGAAAACAAACAAAAACAACCGAAACAAAAACAACCCAAACCCAAGAAACATGAACAACTGATCACATAAAGAAGCAGACAGACGTCATATCCATCCTAACATATTTATGACTATGTCTCAATGCATATAATTTTGAGCAAACTTATCATGCCAGTTCTAGAACTGCTAATGAAAAAAACACACTCGAGAACCTACAACTATTAAAAATAAATAAATAAAAGCACTTCACATAATAACAAGTTCATAATTACGCAAGTACTTTGCACTCTTTTAATTACCTCAGTTGTGTCTTTTTGATGACTTTTCTGCAAGGACTCGATCTGAGTCTGAGAAAATGTCACAAGAGAAGCAATCATATCCAATCAATTAAGGTACATAAGACTGGAATCTCTAAACAAAAGACTCAAACATGTTCTGGGGGAAGCCTTAGAGAGAAATACAGTAAGGATCTGGTTTACATGTTGTTGAACTGAATTGTATCACTTGATCAAATATTAGTATTGCACTTTATTGTCAAATTCTGTATTGAAATTAGATAAAGGACCAGCTGCAGAGGCTACATGGTAGATGTCACAGCTGGGCATATAACTTCTTTCTCTTTTTAACAGGTATCAATAATGTCAAAGTAGCAAGGATTGCTACTGTTTTTCAAACAAGTCTCAACACATATTTCATTGTCACAGTCAGTTATTTGGAATGAGCTAATATGCAGATAAAATAGCTTGTCTATTATTCTCATTCCTCTCCTTATTTAAAAATAATGCCAGATCAATGGTATCAGCTCTGATGACTAACAAAAACTTCGGTTCCAGCAATATGTGACTTATATTAACAGGTTCTTTTCATGTGCTATTCATTATGTATCTAGGATGAAGCAGCTAAGTTTCATATTATTTAAGACATCTAAAAGTTAATTTTAAAGCTCAACTTCACAGAATCACCTTTTTTTATGGGAAGGAGCATTTTTTTCTCAAGATCCAACGTATTTAATCTACCCTCTCACTTTAAAGCTGTTACTCCTGGTCCTGTAAATACAGACTCTGCTAAAAAAGATTATTCCACCTTTCTTACAAGCCCCATTATATAATGAAAGGTTTCAATAAAATCTTCCAGGCACCTTCTATAGGCTGGACTCTATAGCCTTTCTTTATAGGAGTGGTCCAGACCTTACACCATTACTTTGGCCCTTTTCTGGATGCACTGCAGACACCAGAACTGGAAGGGTCTGATAAGAGCAGAGGAGGTTAGTCACTTCCCTTGTTCTGTTTGCTGTACTTTTTATGCATCCCAAAATGCAATTAGATTTTTGGTTTGCAAGATAACATTGCTGGCTCACTGAATTTTCCATTCAGCAGTATCCTCAAAACCTTTTTCACAGGGCTGCTCTCAATCCATTCATGTCTGAATTAATAACTCAGGATTGCCCAACCTAGGTTCAGGGCCTTGCACTTGACCTTGTTGAACTTCATGTAGTTCCCACTGTCCCACCTCTCAAGCCTGTCAAGATCCCTCTGGACAACATCCTTCACTTCTAGAAAATTAGCTGCACCACTGAGCTTGGTGTCATGCAAACTTGCTTTGGGTGTATTCAATCCCTACCATTTATGCAACTGATAAAGATATTGGACAGTTCCAGTCCCAATATTAATCCCCGAGCAACACCACTTGTTACTGATTCTCATTTGTACACTGAGACATTGACTGTGACTCTTTGGATTCAGTCACCCAGACAATTTATTATCCATCTGATATTCCAGCCATCAAACCTGTATGTCTCAAATTCAGAAACAAGGATGCTTTAAGGGACCATATGACAGAATCACACAGAATCACAGAATGTTAGCAAAGTCCTTACTTAAGTCTAGGTAGGTAATATGTGTAGATCTTCCTTTGTCCACTGATGCAGTCATTCCATCACAGAAGGCAACTAAATCAGGCATGATTTGCCCTTGGTGAAGTGATGTTTGCTCTCTCTGATCAAATTCCTGTCTTCCGCATGCCTTGGCAAAGCTTAAAGGAGGATCTTATTCATTAAATTACTGGGGACAGACATGAGACTGACTGGTCAGTAGTTCTCAGTTTCCTCTTTTTATTTCTTTTAAAAATCAGTGTGATGTTTCCCTTTTTCCAGTTGCTGGAGACTTTGCTTGATTGCCCTAACTTTTCAAATGTGATGAAGAGTAGCTTAGCAACTATGTCTGAGAGTTCCCTCAGAATCCTGGAATATTCCCTCAGAATCCTAGATCCCATGGGATTGTACACCTTAAGTTTTCTCAGATGGTATCAAACCTGATTTTCTGCTACAATGGGTAAAATTACATTCACCTCGTTCCTGACTTGAGATTCAGGAACATGAGTAATTTGGAAAAAGCTCATCTTAGCCAGCTCAGCTCACCTGTGCTGTCTCCTTGTAAAACTTTAGTCTATTCTAAACAAAATCAGGACACCCCCAGCTGCCATTCAGTTGCCACCCAGCTCCTCAGCTCACCCCCAGTTATAACTGACTGAGACGTATATATAGTTTATTTATATCCCAGAGTTCATGACATTGTATAGCATGAAGTATCATTTTCTTTCTTTTCTCTGTGTTGAGTCTGTTTTGCCCGTGACACTAATTGCAGAATGATCTCTCCCTGTCCTTATCTCGACTCCAAAGCCTCTCAAAATGTATTTTCTCCCCTGTCCAGCTAAGAGGGGAGCGACAGAGTGGCTTTGGTGGGAGTCTGGCCCCCAGCCAGGGTGAAAGCACCACACCTTTGTAAATCCTGGTCATCTTGTGCTTAACTGCTTCCCTCAGCATTGACGGGAGACTGACAAACTTGTAGTTCCCTTGACTCTCCTATTTCTTTCTCTTCTTGAAAATAAGGGTGATACTTGGTTCACTCCTGCTATGGACAGCATGAATAGAGCAAAAGTATGCTAGACTCTAACTTGTGCAGTACTCCAACACTATTAGAACATACCCTGAGCCCTGAAACATCTCCATGTGGTACAATATGTCCTGGCCTTGTAGTCATGCTATGAAAAATCCCAGTGCAGTCTCAATCTCTCTGCCCTCACATTACATTAGTAACACCAAATGAATAAAAGTCATTAAATAATAATATTTTAGAAGCAGTGAGTGTCACTAAATTTCAGGGGTGAAAAAATCTGGTGTTCCATGTGGTTCTAACAGTCTAGATAAGAGAAACTTTGTCATGGCAACTGAAGCAGCAGAGCATAAATTAAAACAGCCCTGGATTTCTCTGATAAGTCTGAACAAAAAAAACTAGGGTTTTTACTTCCAATTAAAATAACCTATGAATTAAGATTGGACACATATTCCAAGTCATTACCTATTGAGATAACTTCGCGGAAAGTATGGTGTATCTGTCACTTGAAGACTTTAAAACTTTTCTGAAGGTGTGGAATGTCCTCACTAAATGTATTTGATGCAGAAACCACTCAGTGTGAATTTTTATCCTGTGTTACACATAATGCTGGTTTATATGATCATAATAAAACTTTTCACATAAAATGTTATCTTTTTAATGATTTTAAATTATACTCAGTGAAATTGCTCAGAAAATGTTGAAGATTCTTGGCTGAGCTCTGGGGTATATATAAAAAAGCTTATTTACAGTTCAATTTAAATTCATCAGCTGTCATAAGCATGTCTGGCATATGTGTCCTTCTCCATAGTCCAGTGAAACAGGTTTCCCCTTTTTCCATGAAAGCTTACCAGTTATACCTTATCAAATCTCTCTCCTGTGATGTTTCATGATCTTCTAACAAGTTCCTTATCAAAATTAATCAGTTATTTCAGAATTTAGCTATCAGTTTTAAACTAATGTGGGTCAGATTTCCACAGTTAACTTTTTAATAACTTAGTTCAGAACCTAATTTTGTAATAGTATTTTAAATTACAGGGATGGAAGAGAAGAAACAATTCCAAGTCCTCTTTCTAGCCCTATTTTTCAGTAAAAGCCTTGCTTAAATGTTCCTGCTCTCTGACCGAGTAATAAAACCTTGATTCAGGCATGAGACCTGATCAGCCCAGCAGTTTCCTAGTAGAATGTAACAGCAAGAGTCCTCAGCCTCTCCTCCTATTCAGAGGTGTCATTAATCTGAAGTCAATTATTAATGTGTCTAAAAAAAGTAGTTGCTAGACATGTCAATAACAACAGTAACAATAATAATGATAATAATAATAAAACCGAACAAAGAAAGCAGCAACAACAACATATATATTTACCAGCATTGTAGTGTGAAAGTAATTCAGAGTAGTACTTTGTTCAATAGAAGTTGTGTAGAGACTAATAAGCACCTTTGACCTAAAAATTTGTTGTTCTAGAATAGGGTTGTTGCCTTGTAAACAAGAAACACCCTCAAATTAGCATAATCAATTCTGCCACTTGCCATGAGAAGAATGCTAAAAACTCTAGAATAGTTTGAACTAAAATGAAGCATAAATTTATGCCTTTTGTGGTTTGGCTTGTGCTTTTTGTATTTCTAAATAAAAAAATATGTGCACCAACCACCAATTTATTGGAGCATTGCTAATTTGCATATCTAATTTCAAGCTGTACTAATTGCCTTTGAAAATGCCAAGCTTGTTTATTAGTCATTTCTTATTTTCCTGAAGGAAGAATCTATTTACACAGAAGCATTCTCCATTACTGAAAAATCATTATCCTGGGACCTAAGGAAAAAAAAACACAACCTAACATTTAAAATGTATCATGGCAAGGTACAGCTCTTTTATCTTATATAATGAAATTTTACAATTAAGTTAGCAGATGCCTCCTGTCATTTTGAACTGGGGAGTTATTTCTGTTTAGCTTTTCATCTACTTTAAGTATAATAACTTTGAATATTTGGATGGCTTTTCAAGCAGTACATAATTTTTTTTTTTCTATTTACAGGTATGTGTTGCAATTAGTGGCATATCTCTACACAAAAAACATTATAAAGTTTAATTTGTGTGTCCCTCTTTCTAAAATAAATAGTATAATCACTTAGATGTCTCAGTTATGAATAGAATTTCCATAATTGCCCTGTGTGGTTAAACAGAATTCCTTTAGTTACTTACGCCCTAAAATTCCCAACCATAATAAAGTTAGTTTAACTATGCCTACAATAGAAATCATTTAATATTTATGGTTTAATTTTATCTATGATAAGAAGATATAAGCTGCTAAATTTAATACTGCTGTTTCTACACTAGAGTCTAATAAGTAAATAGAAACAACTGTAGAAATAGGGAGGTAAAGCATTTAATAGAAAACATTATTCTTTATAATAAAAATTTATCAAGTACAATAATAATATTTTACGGGAATCTACAAGCTTAACCTTATGCTATACTTTTATATGGGAAATTTGAAAACTCAATTTCTAATTGTTATAACATTGTAAAATAGAAAAATTCTGTCCGGGTGTTTAACAATAAGGACAGGTCTTACAGTAGATTTTGATGCTTTTCTTATTTCTTATCCATATACTTAGAAGAAAAAGAAAGAGAGCAAGGAAAAGAGGAAAAGAGGAAGGGAGAGTGGGAGATAGCGAGAGNTGACAAGATCTGTACACTTCCCTTCTTGGGAAAGGCAGGAAGGCAGGAAGGAAGGCAAAAAGACAGGAAGGAAGGAAGGAAGGAAGGAAGGAAGGAAGGAAGGAAGGAAGGAAGGACTATTAATTTCTTCGATAATATAAATTTTACATAGTTAAGAACTCAAATTCCATTAATTATAAGTTGTCTTTCAGTTACACAACTGATAGTTGAAGTAAGAAGTAAAAAAAAAAAGAATAGCAAATGCAGTTGTTATTAAAGGACATAAGTAGAAACATTCTGATTTGTGAATGCAAACAACAATATTTATTTGAAGCTCATTCATCTAATGAAATATTTGCCACCAAAATACTTGTTGATTTCCTACTAATACAGTAACTTAATTAAAAATAATTATTAAGGGCATAATTTGTCTATTTTGAGTGCTTGAAAATTGCAATGTTAGAATTTGGCAATGGGACACACATATACCAAGAGTGATACAGACATGGAGGATAAAATAAAATGGATACACTGATAAAAACAACTGTCAATGTAGCAATTAATATGATTTTATTTAATGATTTAATGATTTTTTCATTTAATTCCTGCTAAACATAAATATTTTCATTCTTAATTTCACTTGTATTGCAAGTGAAACCCAAAGAAGCTTGTTTTTCATGGAAATGCCAATTTGATAAAATGTCTTTAGTTCCAAATATGATAATGGTCCTGAATACGACAGTCTGGTTTTATAGTTGCAAACTAATTATAAAGATATTTGCAAAAAGATAGGTAAATATTTAAAATATTAAGGCCTTTTTTATTAAGCTTTTTTTTTTTGGACAAAATCTAACATACCTCTCCAAGAAAAATCACTCCAGCCTATCATATCAAATTGCCATAATATATGAGGTTTGAGAACATATCATGCACACTAACTGAATCTTATGCATCAGCCTTTCTCCACACATCTCTTCAGATTCTTAGACCAACATTATAGAACAACATGTTAGAATACTACTAATGCATCAGAATAACTGAAATTCTAAATTGTTTCAATTACTTGAATCCTTCTAGAGGCAATTTAACAAGGGGTTAATATTCTGTGGAGGACTGCTCTGTACTTTCTTTATTCAACACTATTGAACATCTTGGTCTTCTTTTTTTTTTTTTTGTCCCTGAGTATTTTGTTTCTGGATAGACTGATTCAAAACCTCCAATTCTCAAATTTTGGTGAATAAACAAACAAATAAATAAACTCTACATCCTGACTTCTAAGGCATTGTTCAGCATTCCTCTTCACCTGCGATATCTTCTTGTAGGTGTCATCAGAATGAAACCTAGGTGCAGAAAATGTGCTGTTTGCTCCACGTGTTCTATTTTCTGAATATATTGTAAGCTTTTGTTACAATAATTCTAAGTGACCATTTCTCCAAGATATGAATATCCAAAATTCAAGGGTAGCAAGTTTTTAAGTAGGATTTCTCACTCCAAATGTCTAAATGTCACAGACTACTACCATATGTGAAACTTTATTCAATCCCGTATTTAAGAAGGAAGAAGGAAAAAATAAAGTTTCATTTCTGTATTAAATGCAACATTTGTGTTAGCTAATATTTTTTGTCACTGCAGTCACCAAAGGCCATTTTTCATTTCATACCACAATACTGAGGACAAATGGGACTCTGAACTTTTGCACATAAACCACATTTTTCTGAATAGGATCTTCTTCCCCACAGCAGCTCAGTATGTTAGAAGGTCACCTGAAAATTTGCTAAGTTTCCTGCTCTTCAGAAATAAAGAATACTTCTAGAAAAAAAAAAATCTACACACCCACATACTGTCAGTTATTAACCCCCCCAACAATTGATTATAGCATCTCTACATTAATTAAATATTTATCTCCAACAAAATTATTTGTGATGAAACTAAATGAAACCTACAAGGATGAGGGAAATATCTAGGTCTTTTTTGCTAAATCATGAGTGCCTAAGACTGAAAAACATCTCTGTGGATACCAAATCTAAGCTTCTGATGAAAGGAAAAACTTCAAAACCAAAGTTACTGATATACTGCACTGATATATGCAACACATATACCCCAACTCATATTACCTCAAAACTGGAAAAAACAGGAAATTTTTTTATCCTTCCATATCACACCCCTGCATTTGCAGAATTTAATAGTTACCATATAGAATATCACTATGAAATGCAATAGTTGTGCAAAAAAGTACATAATTTGTAAGATATCATAAGAGCAACATCAGGGAAGCATTTTTTTATTTTAGGATGACTGGCATTCAGTAGATGGTATCAATTCTTCATGAATGTATTTAAACCTTTTCTAAGTGCTATGTAGTAGTGGTCACTGTATTTGAATATTTGCAACATTAATATTTTAGCATATATTAAAGAGAAAGTTCTTTACTAAAGGTGTTTGCCATCGCTATATTAACAGCTGAACATATAAATCGCAGAATCACAGATTCACGTAATTTCAGGAGCTGGAAAGGACCTCGGAATATCATCTAGTCCAACCCTGCCTGAGTAGGATCACCTAGATTAAATCACACAGGAACGTGTCCAGACTGGTCTTGAATGTCTCCAGAGGAGACTCCACAAACTCTCTGGGCAGCCTGTTCCAGTGCTCCATCACCCTCATGGTGGAATAGTTCTTCTTTATATTCATATGGAACTTCTGTGTTCCAGTTTGGATCCATTGCCCCTTGTTCTATCATTGGTCATCACTGAGAAGAGCCTGGATCCATCCTCCTGACACTCACCCTTTACATATTTATAAACATTAATGGGATCAGCCCTCAGTCTCCTCTTCTCTAAACTAAAGAGACCCAGCTCCCTCAACCTGTCCTCATAAGGAAGATGTTCCACTACCTTAATCATCTTGGTGGCCCTGCCACAAATACTAACATATACCAGCACTTCACAATTTATTATTTCCCATTCACAGAGTGCTATGAGTAATTTTATAAGTTCAGTCAAATTACCTTGACATTACATCTACTTGCTTTTCTGCATTTCACTCAGTATGATGAGATAGCGTGTTGCACCATGCTTGTTTTGACTATATATTCCTCAACCACATTCGTAACTCAAACTGTGCTGATTATTAAACAATTTTACCTTGTCACAAGAAAATATTCAGTGCTTGGGGTTTGTGGTTTTTTTGCATAGATTCTTCTATTTAAAAAAAAAAAAAAGGGCCAAAACCTACAATAAAAATATCCCAAAACCATAGTGCATAGTAATTGAAATATTATCTTGTCTTGCAGTAGAGGAAGAGGGAAAGAGAAAGAGGGAAAGGAAAGGGAAGGAAAGAGTCCTTCAGAAAAAAAAAAAAAACCCAAACAGTAAAAATGTAGAAATAACCAAACCCAGAGAAAAACAAACAACACACACAATAATATCAGGAAAGTAATTTATTCTTCACTTTTTCCTTTCTCATTTTAGATGTACAAATGGCATCAGTTTTATTTGCAAGTTCTTCAAGGTTATGTCCTGTACTATTTAACTGTGCAGTAACTGTACAGTCCTAAACATCTCACAATACTTTTATACATTGGCAATATCATAGGTAATTCAGCCACAGAATGCACTGTTTCCACCTTAAGAAATTCAGAATGTTTCAGAGCATAAGTTGTAGAATATATTATTTGCCATATAAATCATAGCTGATGAAAAATTATAGATATATTCATTTTTGGAAGTGAATCAGCTTATGGAAGCAATTAATTCACTCTAACTGCGCTAATGTTCATCAAGATCTTGAAAGCAGGGTTACTAGAAACAGTTTGAAAACAAAACTGTTAAGTAGCTTTTATTCATGACCACTTTATTGTAAGACTTAAGTCCATTCAGTCACCAGAAATACAGTATAATTGATTCTACATTCTAATTTCACTACTGAAAGACAGTTAATTTTAAACATTAAATACAATGAATTATTCAAACATGATTTGTGAATACTAATGGAGTAATGGCAAAAATGAGAATATGAAGAACTTAATATCTAAGTTTTATTTAATTCAAATAACATTTGAAATGCCAATGTACAGGTTTTTGCAATAACTATTCTATATGCTAATTAGTGGAATTCATTGATTGTTTTAAAAGTGATTTTTTTAATGTACCTAATTAGAAATGTCTTGTGTTCATCCTAACTCACATCTTTGATGTTCTTACTAAAAATACACATGGAATGGCTACTTCTTAAGACTAATATAGGCAATTTGCTAATTTAGATAGAATTTTGCTTTTCAAAGCATTTATTAAATGAAATGATTAATTTTATAAAGAAAGGAACTGTTTTCTTATGACAGCATATAAAACCTCTTTTCACCAGAGATACCTACTCATCCCTTTTTCTTCACTGGATTTCATTGAAACAGGCATCCATTTCTCAATCCAGACATAAAAGGATCTTCCCAACTTACAACTCTATCCTGTTTCATTGTGTTATGGATGAGAATAAAGAAAAGACTGGTATGGTTGGGGTGTCTGCTACAAGCCACCTGACCATCAAGCCCTTTACAGACTGCTAGAAGCAGCTTCATGATTATGGGTTCTGATCCTCATTGGGGTCTTTAGCAACCCTGATATCTGCTTGAGGGAAAACACAGCAGGATATAAGCAATCCAGGAGGTTCCTGGAGAGCACTGATGACAACTTCCTGACTCAAGTGATAAAGGAACCAAATGAGGACATATCCTCTGCTGAATATCATAAATAAGGAGAGGAGAAAGTAGGGCAAAAAGCAAGATCACAGGGCTGGATATCAGAGATTGCATTGGGTAAGGTCCTGAAGAGCAGTGAATCTTGAGAAAGCTGGTTAGTATTCAAGAATCACATACTCCTAGTTAGAGTAGCCCATCTCAGAAATCAGGAAATCAGACAAAAATTCTAGGCCTGTGACAATGAACAAAGAGCTCCTAGCCAAACTCAAACACAGAAAGGAGGCAGATTATGGAAGACTAAAAAGACTCTGGAATTATGGAAGACTTTCTGCTGGTATTCAGAAAGGATAGATAAGGTGGCTTAACTAATTCTGAAAATAATTAACTTAATACTTTATTTTAGGTATATTAATAGAAAAGCTGATTTAGAATCAAATAAGGCATTTAAGGAAAATAATTCATAATTATCAGTATGGCTTTCTAGATAATGTTATTTCTAAAAACTTGACCCCTTTCCAGATGAGACTGACAAAGCCAGAAATCATTGGACTATTGCTCAGCTCACAATTCAATGCCACAGTTGTGACATTTCGAGCTTTAAAAAATACTATGTTTTAAGGAAAATAGGTTTGTGTATATCATTAAAACATCGGATCATCAATCATAAGGGGAGAGGCTGTGGGAATCAGATCTTGGAAGTGGTTGCCAACAGGTTTTTCCAAGTTGTGGAGTCTCCTCCTACCTTAGCAGCATTCAAACACGACAGACTGTTTATGGCCCTGAATAAAATGCTCTAGTTGTTTCTGCTTTCAGCAGGAGCATTTGGATTGTAAGATCTCCAGAGGTGCCTTTGAATATCATCCTTCTAGTTCTGCCCTCTACCCCCGCTGTGAGGCCTCAGAACCATCGCGGGAGCGGCCCGGCCAAGCGGTGGGTACCGGTACCGGGACGTGTAGGTGGTGGGACGGGGACAGGTGAAGGCTCGGGGACGACCCTCTCCCACACCCCCCGTGGCCTTTTTGCAGCAGCGGCGCTCCGGGCCACCGGGCTGGGCCTGGGCCTGGGCCTGGTGTGGCGGGCTTGGAGCGCCACGGTGGAGTTGTGGGGGGAGCTCTGAGGTCGGGCCCAGCTCCGCTTGCGGATACCGTGTGGAGTGTGGGGAGCTGCCTCCGGCCCCTCCCGCCCCTCGCTGAGGGTTTGGGGTTGTTTTGGTTTCGCGTTCCGGGCTCTGACGGAGGTAAGGGGTAAGGCCAGGCATGGTCGTTAACCCAGAGGTGTGCGCGGCCGGGCGGGATGGGGCCCTGTTTTAGCCGGGTCTGGATGTAGGCCCGAAGGCTGGTGGCCCTGCCTGTGGCATGGGGGTTGGAACTCGGTGATCTCTCGAAGTCTTTTCCAACCCAGACCAGTCTGGGATTCTGTGATTCTTTGAAAACAATAAGATATTATGTGCATTAAGCGTTATTGAACTGATGTATTTCAAAATGTAGCTGTCTGAGGAGTCATGTTGGACTAGCACTTTTCCTAGGAGGGACTTCAAACTGACTGATGCCAAAACCACCAGTTATTAACATTTTCATGGATGGTCTCAAAGTAAATAACAGTTCATTGTTGATTACATTTGCAGATGACACAAAGATTGACAGAATGATAATTATTAATAAGAGAGTAGTCATACAGAAAGATTTGTATTGAAACATGAACTGGCCTCATTTAAAGAATTAAAAAAAAATAATTAAAGACTCTAAGAATAATGTATGAAAGTTAAAACTACAGACCAGGAAACTGTTACCATGGAATACAATGACTATAATAGGCTGGGGTGTGTGTGTGTGTAATGTGATATCCTCTGAAACATTGCAGAAGACTAGGCTAAACTTTAAACCGAATAATAGTGATAATATAAGGATATTTTAGTTCCTGATGACATTGATAAGGTTTCTGTGCACATTTTTAAAAGAAAATGAAAAGATTCTAAGCAAAAAAGAAATGTTATCATTTTTCAAAATCTGTCAGAAATAAGACAGATTTCTGCAGAAAGCAACAGAAATATCCATGAAAAAAAGTATCTGGTACTTAAATAAAAAGCTGGAAATTAAGTCCAAAGTTTTTGTGTCTCTCCTTTGGGGCTTTTTGGTTGGTTGGGTGGTTTCTTGGGTTTTTTTTTTAGGGAAATCTTTACCCTCTATAAAGAACAGTCACAACAAATGGCAAAATATCAGTTTTTTTGGAACCTTTCCTGAACACATCTTTACTCAAATTTATGATCACAGGTTCCATACACATGCTACTGAACAAAATACAAGATAAGAATATACACAGGATATAGAATAAACTGATCTAGCTTTATCTACTTATCTCTTAGTCTGTGCATCAACTTATAACAGCCAGTAAAATCAAAGAACTTGCTACTGCCTATATCACTGTATTTTGTATGTAAATATCATGATAAGTCTAAAACCATGAAAATAGAAACTCTAATCAGAAATGGAAATTTCACTAGTACTTTCCAATAGGAAGATGAATTTTAAAAGCCTCATATTTTAAAAGCCAGTGCCACTATGATGCACCTTTTCAGGAATGACATAATACAAACCATATGGATATGTGAGACTCATACATTGTTCATACATTGGTTTCCATTGTAACCATTATATAATCTAATTTAACTTTCTGAGTATCACAACTTATAGTACTTTATCAGTCTTGTATTAACCCTAAGGACTGTGTTTAACTAAAACTAAATGTGTGACATTTATAAGAAATTGAGATCTCAGTGCACAGCTGGCATTTTTTCCAGTATTTCAATATTGTTCCTGTATTTAATCACTCTCACTTTGAAAAACAGGACCACATTTCTAAAATAGCTGGCTACAGCTCTCAGTTAATAGTTCTTATTACACCACTCTTTGTTGCTCTGAAGAGAAATTTTTCACCAAGGATTCTTTTTATCATGGGAAGGTTCATATTGCAACCAAATCACTTGAATAAATGTAACAAGTTTGTCATAAGGCATTTTTCCAGTTACTGAACCATTATATCAGCACTTTTACATACTGTCCTCAAATCTTTAGTGTTCTTGGAGATATCACAACTTTAAACAAAAGCTTAATATTGGTCTTCACATTTTATCACCCTGCTTGCTATTCTGGCATTGATTTGTCCAAGATATGAATCAGCCAGTCTCCCATAGCATTAAACTGAGTGCTTATGTTCTATTTATTATCCAGCATGCCACCAAATCACTTTTGAATCTCTGCTCTCCAGTGTAGTGTTCAATGTGCTGTTCAACAGGTTGTAATATTCTGATTTGTTATTCTAAAGCTTATCTGGTAGGCAGTTTCTGTTTTGCTGCAGAGATTTCCCTGACCAAAATACATGGAGGGATCAAAGGATCAAAGCCACAGCTTGTACAGCATTGACTTCAATAGAACAACCTTCAAAAGAATCAGAGTTTACTCTCTTCTGAGTTCTTGGGTATGCTGAAAAATTGTAAGCTTTAAGAGCATATGAGTTCAAGAATTTTCCCCACAATTATGGAAAATTTTACATCTTTGAAGCCTAAAGTACTGATTCTTAAAGGAGTTATGGTTCATTATTTGAATTCATAATTGCAATCCGTACAATTATACATCATTGTAAAATTTTATCCTAATTTCACAGATCATAAAAACTGGCAGACAAAAACATAAAAAAGGAATTTAATAAGGAAAGAGGGAGAAAAAGTTAATTTTGACGTGATCTTTTTCACTTAGAGTACTGTGGAAATTCAGTAGTTGCTTAATCAGTAACAGCAAGTCTTTCAAATCATTGTATATTTTTTTCCTATCAGAGTGTGGTTTTTCAGCCTGCCCTGACTCAGAATTTCTGCCAGTATTCTGCCTTTATCTCCATCCTGTACCGAGCTCAGGCCATCTCAGAAATCCAGCTACCATACCAGCAGATTAACAGCACACTTCCTTCTGTGATTTCTTGTGTAAAGCTTTCATTCTCTGCATCAGATGAAGAAAAGATACTGCTCATTTCTAGAACAGAGACTACTTAGTCTGCATGGCATCATGGGTTAGCATATTTGTGATACTCTATCAAAAACTGGCTGAAAACAGATCCAGGGAGAAACACCTCCTTTCAAATGTGAAGTTTCAATTTTGAAATACAGTACTGTTACAATCTTTAAGAATACAAAAAAACCCGAAACAACAAAACCCTAACCCAACCTATAAACTTCAAAAATAAAATAAATTTATTTTGACCTACCATAATTCATGTAACTATGTTCACAGACTGGTTTTGAATTTTCATAAATAAATGTAATTTAGCCTGAGAGTGAAGTACAGTGAAAAGTTAAATACAAATAAATATTTAAAGAAAAGGTTATAAAATATGGAAAGAATAAAAATGTTAGCTTGATATGGTCCTTCCAAAAAAAGGAAAGTATCAGAGAACTCAGCAATGAGCAATAGAAGTAGATTCAAATTATTATAATTTGAGAACTCTGCAAATATAATTGGAAATTCTATGCTGGTGTTACAGTATTATTAAGTAAATCATAAAATGGTATGCAAGTTGTTTTTATGCTGTGACTGTCTTTATGGTTACTGACAGGTTAGTATTTCATTTCAGTTATATAGGTTAAAATCTTTAATACTTGCTAGCAATGACAGGAGTGAACTTCAAATAGTTTTAAATAATATATTCTGCGATTATTCAGAAGCATAACAAAAACACCTTTTTAAAATTCTCAGGGGATTTATACTCATTATCATCCAATTTATAATTAATTAGAAATGCCACTACTATTAATTTGTAATATGAAATTCCTTACCGAAATCCCTGACTAAAATTTTGAATTCACATTATATCTACAGCTATTGGCCATAACTTTCTAGCATCTGTGTAGTTCTAAAATTGTATGTTAATATTGAGGATGGTAAAAGGGAACTATAGTTTAAGAAAAGAACATACAGTTTAGCCAGATATCAGATAGGTAGGTGTATTCCCCCTTCAGAGTTTAAAAAGCTCAGTATTTTAGCTAGGAAGATGAAGCAGGAAAAAAAAATATAATTCTACTATGAGTCTATTTTAGTTCCACTGTTAACAATGAGTTTAACAGGTATTGTGACACTCTTAATACTCTCAGAATAGCATGGATCTTAACAGCATATTCCATACATCTATTTATGAACATTTAGTTTAATATTTTGACATATTGTAAAGCTCAAAGTTTTTGAAGTGACAGTAAAATGCACAATAAAAGAGTATCAATTATATAAATGTAAATTAAAACAATTTCCTGTTTAAAAAAAAAAAAGCAGACTTGTTCTAAGTCACAATTTAGAGCACTTATGTTTAATTTGCAGAGGTACTTACGGCAGTTGCTCCACAATTGCCTGTAGTTACATTGAGGAATAGCCATACTATTCATGGGTATTTCATTAATATATATCCATGGCTATATCCACGATCTTCATGGATTTCTGTGCTAAATTCCCATAGTCCTCTGGTGTCTTTTCTAGGAGCCAGGGGTAACATTTATCTGATAGAGGGTTGGAATATCATGTAGTTATCACAGTAATACCAATACATAGTGATAAGTATCTGTCTCTTTTTCCAATTGTCTCCCTGTAGAATAATTTTGCATATTGTATCAGGTACATGATTTGGCAGGAGAAGAAAATAGTAGTTTACTATGGACTGAGTAATTTAATTAAATGATATAAAAAAAAAAAAAAAACAAACATCAGTCACAGGAAAGAATAGAGATAGCTAGAAATGAGAATTGAAATAACCAAACAGTTCATTGCTAAAAGTTGTAGACAATTCCCTATCCCAGACCGTTTGGCTCCTGTTGGGAAGATACTATTTGTGACCACTGCTGGGCTGCCTTCCTTCAGCTCATATCACCATGTTCTAGTTCTCCTAGACTGAGATTGAAGAGGTTTCAAAATAAACAAAGGATTCAGCCTAAATCATAGAAAAGTGTTCGCATCAGATAAAGGAAAGCAGGTGTAAGCTCTTCTCTATTTGGTTTTAGCAACAATCTGGAAAATAAGAGAAACTCAGTTTTGTCAATTGTGTTAATATAGTAAGATCTGCGCTGCCAAATGTATCTTTCGTTTTGAAATCCCTGTGGTTATTCCAATGGAAAGATGTATTTTATCAAGTTCAAATTTATGAAAAACTACCAAGAACATTTTATAATAAAATTACCTGCCAATTAGGACAAAGTATAGTTTTCTGACAGTGTCGGGTGCATATTTTGAAATGATTAATACTCAAATAGCAGATCATCTTAGAAGCATTACAAATTAAGTAAAAAAACCCCTTCTATGTTTACTATAATTCTGGTTTTGTTGGGTTTTGGGGAGGGTTTTGTGTTTTGTTTTGGTTTTTGTTTTTGTTTTCAATACAAGTAGAAACCACATTGTTTGACTTCCAGTGCCTGCCTGCAGAGGTAAAAAAGGATGTTCCCTCCTCTTGGTTGTCATACAACTTTCCAGGACTCTGTGCTTATATGAATTACTGTCTTGCTTTTCTTACTGCTTTCTTCTTGTAGAGCTTCACCCTGAAGGGAGAGCATTGTTTCTCTCAGTGCCCACATAAAACCAGCACTCCTGCAGTATGAAGCAATACAGCAGTCCTCTTTTCCGCCAGTACTGTTTCCACAGCTGTTGAGCAACCAAAGAAAAATGTATTTGAAAGGGATTATTTCCAAATCTAGCATTTATAGATGCAGTTTTTCAGGTTTGATAGAAAGAGACACAAATAGGGCCAATATTTCAAAGGTTATTTCAGTTAAGTGCATTTGAGGAATGGATAGGATATATGTATGTTAGGGAAAGACTTCAGAAAAAAAAATGAATTAGGGTACAAACCAAAAAAGAATAATAGAGACACCAATGAAATGGAAATCATTAAAACTAATTTGTTAGAAATGGAAATGTTAAAGGAGGTTACAGTTTTCCAAAGGAAAAATTCAATTTGTATGTATTTTTCCTTCTGTGACTGTTACCATTTCATAGTTCTACTTGAATATAATTACTGCATACTATTAATTTCCAAATCAGCACCACAAAATGTAAGAGTAGATTTAGTATGAGGAAAAACGGGCTGCTTGAATTTCAAATTTCAAGGATAAAAATGTGATAGGTAAAGAGCTATTTAAGTTTTATACTGGTTCTGTAAAATATATCTTTGTAAAAGTTGCTACATAGTCCAGACAATTAGAGTGAAGATTTGTCTGTAGACACATGTTTTGCTGTGAATATGAACTCAAAATAGGACAGTATGTAAGCAGTGTCAGGTGATTTTATTTTTACTAACAGTAGTTGATAAGCAAGATGACAGTTGCAAATGCATTGGTGTTTTGTACTAAGTAACTCCATTTTAGATAGTAGTTTTTTACCTAATGCATAGGCTTGTAGAAAAAATCTTAGTGTCTAACACTGGTGCTGCAGACAGATATTTTCAGATATGTCTGATATTGGAACTAATGCAAGAATCACTAATAAAAGAATCACTAAACCTGTGTAGGCAAAAGATGTGGAGATATAGACAGTATATTTCCTATTATTTGTTCATTTACCCCATAACTTCTTTTTTTAAGACATAAGCATCATCCATCCTCTTTCTCCTGATTGGTCTGACAAAGAAATGCAGAAAATCGATGTGCTTACCTTGGAACTGACCAGCCTGTATAAGTAATGTATGTAAATACTCTAGTACCTTGGGATTTGGAGATTTTAATCTGGGGTTTTAATATATATTTAGTGTATGTTTTTCAGACACATTAGCCAGTATATTATATATTTTTAGATCAGTTAGTATACATTGTTCAGATTGATCAAGTCTTTCAAGCTAATGAATCTAGGTGGAGAGCTACACTGCTGATAATGGAAGAAAATGCTAGCTGTAGACATCTAGATGAAAGGCTAAGACTATCATGTTTATTTGAAGACTGAAGCATGTGACATTATTAAATAGTGCTGTTACTGACTTACAAGAGATTAGTAGACTTTTAAAAGTCTGAAAAGCATTACCTAGTATTAATTAGCATGAAACCTCATTTTGTAAGACTGACCTCTTAAAATAAACTGTAAGTGTTCTTTCAGAGTTAAGACTTGATGAATTTTAGTATCAGAAAGAAAAAGAGATGAAACAAATCTTAGCTTCTGGGTTCCCTCTAGATTTTGATATGTACTTGATATCAATCAGATCTGAAGATGGATTTGGCAGACATAAATTTATAAACAGGTGTTGTATTTTTAATCTATTGGATTTCTTTAGCAGCCTCTTGAGTAACTGCAGTGTGATACACAGAACACTGAAGCTGATGGAAAAACTTTACAGTAAAATCAATAAACTTGGGATGTGACCTACAGTTCCTGGACATAATTGAAAATCAGCTGGTTGATAAAAAAACCCCAAACCTTACAGATGCTATATTTATTGATTTGAGGAGGGGTTTGCTGTGTGTTTCTCCTCATTAATATGTATGCCAGACATCTCCTAAAAATGCTTCTTTTAGGACATACAGCTTCAAGACATCCAGGTCTACTGATTTTTAAGGTGTTTACTCCTAATAACCTTCTGTATTGACAGAGAATTAGAAAAATATTTCTCACATGAAAGAGACATGCAAATCATATTGCAACTTTTCAAAGATAATAATGTCTTTTTAACATAATTTTTAACATACTTGCTACTCCATTGTAATAATGGAAAAAGCATTGCTACAGAAATTTCTTACCTAACACTGGACTGTCCTCTTCCTTTTATTTATTTAGAGTATAATGTGTGAACAAATCAGTGATTCTCAACTTGTTAAAGTCCAGAGAAAATGATGTTGAGAAAGTAAGATGCTCTAACTAACAAGAAAATATGCTTTTTCACAATAAACACCCTTTATGTTTTTATAGCTGTGAGATGGGAATAATACTAAAGGATGTCAGAGGTCACATGCCTACCACAGCTGGGGAACTATAAACATAAGCAGAGTATCCTTGAGGATAAACAATCATATTTCATTTCTCTCTAACATAATGAGTAATAAATTCACTGTTAGGAGGTCAGAGAAATATTCTATAAAAAAATAAATTAATACTCCAAGCAGACAACATTAATTGCAAATCTCCCATAGCCTAGAAATTATTCTATCACATTTACTTCACTGTGCTTTGAGACGGATATGCACTTCTCTTAAGCTTACTTGTATGTGGGAAGAAATAGTTAAAATAGCTAAACAATGCAGAAATCAGGTGTATGTATCTGAAGAAGGAAGATGTTTCTATTTATTTCCTCTCTGTTTTAAATTTACTAGCTTGGGAGTATTCATATACGGTTGCATGACTGTTATGATGCAACATTGTTAAAATTTCCTCGTGCCCTTCGTGAAAGACCTTTCTATTTAGATTTTTAGTGATTATAGACCTTAAAGACTAGTACAACAAGTTGTTTAAATGGACTCTTAGACTATCCAAGCTGCACTTCAGACATAGTATAGCTTTTTCAGTTCAAAACAGGTTAGATAGAAAAAACCCTTCTAAAAGATAGTTGTCCGAAGCTTTGTTACAGGCACAACATCGCAGCCATTGCTGAGCTTGCATCTAGCCATTTATGTTCCAGGAAACATGTAGTTCAGAGTTTAAAACCTCTCTTTGGAAAGCCTACTGAGACTCACAGAATAATACAGGGTGAAAAAGACAGCTGGAGGACATCTAGTTCAACTGCTTTCTCTGGCTAAGTCTAGCTCTGAGGTTAGGTAAGGTGTCTCAGGGTCTTCTCTATCTGAATTTCAATATCTACAAGAGCAGAGATTTCCTGTCCTCTTGCCATCCTGTTGCAGTACTGATTCAGAGATTTATTTTTCCTTATATGTAGCCAAATTCTTCAGTGTTGCAACTTATTCCTCCTATATTTTGCATTAAACAACATTCAAATCCTTCTGCCTTAGTAAGTGGTGCTATTTTCTGCTAACCTTTGGTCACTCTGAAATTTGCAACCTGGTTTTGTAATGACCCAGTATCAGTGGGAAAAGATGAACATACTTTTCATTTTGATTATGAGGTCAGCTTCAAAGCACACATATGGTAGTCAGTTACATAAAGCAGCAAAGTGCCAGAGGCATGACAAGCAGCAATAACAACCCATTTAGGCCATTATGCAAACCACTCTTTTAGATTAAAATAGCAAACTATGTGCCTAAGTCAATAACAATGTTTGAGTTTCAGCCATGTTTTCAGAGAGGCACATAGCAAAACAGAAATGCCTTTTCTCTGTGTTTTCTTGCATGCTTTTTAGCAGCTGACAGATGCTGGAAATCACTGTCAAAACATCTTCAGTTTTGCTGTTCTTTTCATGCAGGATTGTGTATCAGTTAACTTTGAGGCACTGCACAGCTAATAATCTGTACCTACTGTGGTGGGTTGACCTGGGGTGGACACCAGGTGCTCACCAAAGCCACTCCATCACCTGGACAGGGGAGACAAAATACAACGAAAGACTCATGGGTTGAGACAAGGATGGGGAGAGATTATTTGTCAATTACTGTCAAAACAGGCTCAACTCAGGAAAATTAATTGAATTTATTCAGTCAAATCATATCAATCAAAGAGTAGCATAATGAGAAATAAAACCAAATCTTAAAAACACCCATAATCATCATATTTTTACTAGTTATATTTTCAGGTGTTTTAAAAGCAGATACACTGAAGTGCATGATTGCTCCTAAGTACAGTAATAATTACAAGAAACAGTCTTTCTTAATTTAAGGAAGTGTTATTTTTTCGGTATATATATATATATATGACTTCACATATGCTTTCATTTTACATTTAGGAACCTCCTGAAAACCACAATGTGTGATTGAAATCATTAGTTCATGTAGAACATTTTTCATGAGGAGATCTTCAGACATTTGACAAAGGAGAACAGTGTCATTATTCAGATTTAAAAATACACAGTTCACACATTTATATTGCTGGGCAGGATGCAAAACTCATTTGAAAAAGCACATTGCATCACTTACATATCAGTCTGCAGTTAATCTGAACTCTTAAGAAGAATAGTGGACAGAGATTAAGACATCCTGAAATACTCTATTGTACTAATTGACTATTGAACTAATCTTATAAACACTCAAGATCACGTTAGTGACTGGGTTCTCAGCACAACTGACTTTCACCTTCAGAATTAAAATCAGTTGGAGGCAATCAAATTAAAATATTAAATATAAGCAAAAAATTACCTAAATCAAGTATCATAGCTTTACAGTTCACCCAGAGATGGATAGGGTGGCACTGACCAACACCAGCTGATCCTGGACGAATATGAAATTCCTTAAAACTATTAAAGATTTCACAATAAATTAAGGAGATCACAACCAGCTGAGTATTGTTACACAAGAATGATGTACATTTATAACTGTAAAATTATGTGGTACAAAGATCACATTAATTAAAAGTTATTTTTCATAAGGAGATCGGTCTGGCTGCTGGGTAATTTTACATCCACTGAGGCAAGCATAATTTAATTTGGAAATCTACAGATTAAAAGCCTCAACCTAGAAAAAGTCAGTTACTCAAATGACCAAAGCGAAACTCCAAGAACAGAAAACAGAGAGACTTTGGAGGCTCTTAAGGAAGCTGTCAGAAGTCTGACAGGTAGTTGAGGAACCAAGATCAGATATACAACAAAAATACAATAGACTAGACTGGAATAGACTAGATTACTTCGAGTTGGACCTACGAGAATCATCTAGTCCAATTGCATGACCACATCAGGGCTGACCAAAAGTTAAATCATTTTATCAAGGGTGTTGTCTAAATGCCTCTTAAACACCATCAGACTTGGGTCACAGACCACCTCTCTAAAAAGTCTTTCCCAATATATGATAACACTTTCAGTAAACAAATTTTTCTTACTATGTAGTCTAAACTGCCTCTGGTGCAGCCTGTGAACCATTCCTGCATATTTACCCACTAGGTACCAAAGAGTAGGGATCAGTACCTCCCTCTCCACTTACCCTCCTCAGAAAGCTCTAGAGAGCAACAAGGCCACCACTCACACCCCTTTTCTCCACACTAGACATGCCCAGATCTATAACTGCTCCTTGCTGCTAGGCTTGACATAGCTTCCATCCCTTATACCTGGTTACCATCCCCTTCTCTTCTCCTTTGTTTTGAGTAGCCATATTAACAAAAATACTGTGAAGACACATAAAGGACAGACCATCACCACTGGAGTAAACATCTAGGACTTTGCAGCCTAGAGAAGACCCAAGTGGAACATACTCATATATACATATATATATATATAAGTATCTGAAGGGAGGGTAGAAAGAGGATGGAGCCAGCCTCTTTTCAGTGGTGCTCAGTGGGCATAAACTGAAACAGGAAGCTCCCTTCTAACATCAGAGAATTGCTGTTTTCTGAGTATCAGTAACAGAATTTATCCCATTTCTCCACCTGACAACACAAGTGTCAGGAAATGGTGAATTCATTATGGCAATCTACAGTAAAATAGTATGATTAATAAAATAAATTTTAAGAATCTGGATGTGCCATATGGCTTTATAAATTTGATTAGTCGTTACTTGCAACATATTTTAGGATATTACAATAATTACCTAGATGATAAACACATATTTATTAGAGATATTAAAACTCACAAAACTAAAAGAAAAAAAATATTTTGTCTTGAAGAAAGAAAGGAAGCATAGCAGGGTTAACCTTTACATGGGTTTTACTTTTTCTGGTGGCTGACACTAAAACATTTCAATTTATCTTAATTTAAAAGATAGTTCATGACTTTTTATGCATTTTCTGTTTATCCTTCCCATCCACATGGGCTTCAGGCAAGGCATGGGATGAGAAACGGAAAGGTCACATACTTTTTTATTTCAGGATACTCTGAGGTTCCTTTGTTTCTTACAGCAGACTACAGAGGATGTGATAAACATTACGATAGAAACCACATTGCAATGTCTGCCTTTTTTTTTTCTTGCTGTGTTTGTCAAAGTGGATTACTTTTCCTTCCTTCATATATGCCTAGCATTGGAGAAATTAATTTTTTACTCCTTCAATAGTCTTGGTTTTAGAATGTCAACAGTTGTCTGCGATATATAGCCAGTACTATATAAATCATGAATATAGACATCACAGAGAAAAGGAATGAGCGTGCTGTTAGCAATCTGTGAAAAAGAAAATCTACATTAGATAATTCCATCATTTTCTCTGAGTTTATTTACTGTACCATGCATATAATAAACTGATTTTGTGATGAACTTCAAATAGAAATTTTCCGAGTCATATCTACTCATTTGTAACATGGAGAATAACAGTTCATACAGTAGGAATGATGCTGTGTGACTTCATTAATGCTTCCACACATAGTAGTGCTGAAGTGCAAGTTATTGACAAAGTATAAATAAACTTTACTACAGAATGCAATCCAGTTTATTCACATCTATTCACAGGATTAAACAGCTCATAGTAACAATACACAAAGTACACAACTAGAAAATTCTAGTTCCAGAGAAAGTAAAAGACATGCTGATCAAGAGAACATGAAGAAATATGGGACTTTTCCTTCAGTTTTAGTAAGAAGAAATAACTGCTGCAAACCAGATTCTCTAGATTTCTGGATGTGCCTCATAGAGCTATATCTCTGACAATTACTAATCTGACAAATATAGGTGGATTTGGTTATATTTCTGTGAAAGGACGTATTTCACTTGACCTGAAAATGCATTCTTCCAGGTTATGTTATGTTAATACAGGAATCTAAATAGTCCTAAACAAAATACTTTCTTCAATGCCTTTCAGTTTTCCAGGTTTCCATACTGCACATTCACCATTACGTGGAACAGATAGGCCCTTCATCTGTACAATGCCAAAATTGTAGTACACAGCCCTGACTCCCTGGTTATAGCAATGGAGCCTGGAAAGCTGAGGAAATAATCCTTGTTCAGCATGTATTAGTTCCTTACTAACAGAAACAAGATAATTTCATTTTGGTGTTTGCTTTGCTGTGGTGCCTAGCAAATTGAGAAAATATCTGTACTGTGAAATAATTCAGTTTTCTAGCTCACTAACAGGTTTTACTCTCCTGATTATCAGCATTGCATACCACTGTGGCTTTTCTTTCTGTGAAGGAAATCAATCTTCCCCAAATCAAAGTGCAATTGCTTTTTGTCTGGGGATAGTTCACTCCAGGTACACTTCCAATAATGTTTTAAGGTGAGAATGCACCATGTTTATCTCACTCTGCTCTACTTAGTAAACTAACAGTACTCTGTCTGATATTGCACTGTTGAGTACTTCTAGAGCTTTTCTGACATTCTGTCACACCTCTCATATGTATCCTAGTATCTCACTGGAGCACACTTTATCCTTCATTTCAACTCAGAAACATAGACTTGAAATGCCCCCAGAAATTTTAGTTGTCTGAGAACAGCCAGACACCTTGTAAGGCTCAATCAGCTCTGGAAATGGCTCATACTGAAGGGTGTGAACCACAACCACCTTACAGCCTTGGTCTAGGGGCTGGGCCGTATTCCTTGCAATAGAAGCATTTATCTAGGTCAAAATTTAGACAGATTTTCAAATCTTTTTACAGACTCTATAGACCTGGTATAATGCTTCCCTTTCCACTATAGATGCAGCATAAAAGAGCTTTGTTCCCTTAAGGGATTTTCATCAATGGCCAAGGATGAGACTGACATCCACATCAACTGGTCTGAAACTGTGAAGGATAAACTCCTGCTTTTAAAACTTCATACTTCAGTCAAGCTTCATTCATTTAAGTTTTTCCAGCTACACCTCTCACTGATAGTTTTCCGACATTTATATTCCCACACATAAGCTTTCTGAGACTGGCTTTAATAGAAGTAAGAGAATCATAGATGCTACTGCCTTTCTATACCTGAAAAAACAAATAATGGTCAACTAATAAAGAGCAATGTCCTACACAAGTAGGAAGAATACTCCCTGAAAAATCTGAGCAGACAAAAACTGGTGGAAAGAGCTCATAGTAGAGAAAAATAAAAAGGTACATACATGACTGAATCAAAAGCAAGTCAAACTGAAAATATTTATTAACATATTTCCCAGATTGCATTAATTAATATTAATTTCTAACTCATTGAGGTAGTTCACATATGCCACATCTCCTAATAAATAGAAACTACTGTGATGATGAACCACCACCCCCACACCTTCCACTGTGAGCCATGCACGTACATGGTGCGATTTTCCACCCGCCTTTCCTGAGCCGCAGGAAAACCTAGGATGAGTTGGGTGTGGATTGTAAAAGGCCTCAGAGCAAAGTGTTAGGGCACCCCCTTAACATGTCTGTCTCTTGCTTTTCCTATCTCTTGTGATCTGCAGTGACAAGCCACCTGGTACATCTGTATCTGGAACATGGCCCAAGAGGAGTTACACCAGAACTTCAAAATGTAAAACGTTCTAGGTCTGACCAGAATATTTCTCCGTGTGAGCTGGGCTGAAGTGGAAAAGTACCTGAGAAAAGTAAATCATCTCAGACCCTATAAATAGGGAGACTGAGCTCTCTTAGATTTTAGTGGTCTGTAACCAGCACCTTCCCAGAGTTGTGGGGACACAACTCAGGTGCTGTGAGAAGACACAAACTTCTCAAGACCTTCTGCTGATAGAGGACCAGGGGCAAGTCAGTTCCCTCTAGGGAGCTATCATAGAATCACAGGATCATAGAATGTGTTAGGTTGGAAGGGACCTTTAAAGGTCATCTAGTCCTGCAGTAGTACAATAGTGACTACAAACAACCTCAGCCCACTGAGCAGGTTATTTTCAAAGGCTCTCTACTGAGTGCTATGCTTCTATGACTAGTAGATACTGCATATGGTGTGCTAAATTTTGCTAAAGATTTTTAGTACAGTCTCAGAAGCCAGGCATTAGGCACTGTTGTTATTCTTAAAAAACACCATTGCAAAATATGGAAGAGGAAGTGCTGTAATGAATGAAAAGAACAGAAGAACACCAAAGAAACAACTCTGTCAACATTCTTCTTCATATTACAAAATCCCCAAGAGAACTTGTAATTATTCTAAGAATAATTACAAGTTCTCTTGGGGGGGAGAGAGAGGGGGGAAATCCATATACTTTCTATAATATATGTAGCAGATAAATACAATTACAACCTTGTCAGGTTACTATTACAATATATAATAACATATTTGGTTAAGATGAGTAGCAAGCAGACATTTTATCTTTCTTATTTAGGAAGGATATTTGACAGCAAGCAAAGAAAAGAGATAAATTTTTTGGTCATTTATGACTTCCCCTCAGCAAATTTTATAACAAAAGGAAGACCACTTAGGATATTTAAACGTATGTGACAGAAGTATACATTCCTAAGGCAAGCTGTTTGCAAGCAATCTGTGACAAACAAAAGTGCTATGAAATAAACTGAAGTTGACAGAGTCCATAAAACAAGCTGTGCACTTGCCTGAAGATGTAAAGAACCAGACAAAGGTCTGTAAACACTAAAAGTCTAAATGTAGGGTACTATATCCAGTGCTTTTTAAAGAGGCATAGATACAGACAGAAAAAAAAATTAAAAAAATTGCAATTTCTGAAAGAATGGAAAGAATGGAAACATACTTTCTCTCCTTGGTCAGAATATAAGGTCAAGAGGAGAAAAAAAAAAGAGGAGAAAAAAACAAACAAACAAAAAAAAAGGAAAAGAAAACAAAAACACACAACCAGAAAAAAAAAAAAAAACAAACCAAGAAAACCCCAAAACCACACACACACAAAAAAAGCAGCTTGTCTTTCAAGAGTGTTGCAGTCATGTAGAAGGGACTTCTTCTGTAGAGGTCTACTTTTCAGAATCTTTCCTTAGCACTTCAAGAAAATCAGACTTTGAAAATATTGTCAATTGAATACTTTTGGAGTTATAAAAACTGCTGGTTTTTTGTTTTTGTTTTTTTTCCCCCTTCAGTCTTGATTTTTACGCAGCTGGAAGAGACTCGCCAATGTTAGTGTCTTCACTAGCCTAGAGCCTACTCAAAAAGAATGTTGTTGAAGATAAATGCACGGCAACATTACAGGAGTAGGACTGGTGGTGGTCAGGATTTAACAGCTATTTTGGTGAGGCTCTGGAACATAATGCCCAGGGAAATGGTGGATGCCCCCTCCCTGCAGGTGTTCAAGGCCAGGTTGGATGGGTCCTTGAGAAGCCTGGTTTCTTCTAAGGTCCCTCCCTGCCCTAACCATTCTATGGTTCTTGGGTACTGTGATCTTGCTTTAGGCTTCTTTCTGGTAATCCTTCTGCAGCTGTGCAATGTCTTAAACCAATGAATTTTGAGTTCATTCTGTTTCATTAGGGATAAGAACCTCATTTTTGGAGCTCTGTCATAAAAATTAGGAGAGATATTTGGACTTTAAACCCAGATAAGGCTCAGATCACTAGTTACTGATAGGCTTGATGAACTATACAGATCAGTGCTCAGACTAACAAGTGTTTCCCCTTTTGGTGGCTGATCAACTTGACATATTCTGGATGAATATGTCAATGAAGTATTATGAAAAGACCTAAGATAAACTGAGAATACTGTATAAGCACAGCTGCTATCCTAATTTCTTGGTATACCTAAGAAGCCCTGCTTATTCCCATAATACTTCATTCAATGATACTGCTTTTATTGCCTTCGAAGTCTCATGCAATTCAAACATAATTGCTTTATAGCAGCTGCATCCTCTTGTAATAAGTGTTAGTGACACATACACAGTTGCTATTTTTTATATAGTCAGTCAAATGGAGGTCTGGTGAGTGAACAGTGTTGGTCAAGACATCCTCTTATATTGCAAAATATTACTGCAGCATTAAGTAGAATTCCTATTGTAAGGGCCATACATATTGTGTACCTGTAATCATAATGCAATCATGGATTCATCTAGTAAGAGAAAAAGTTAATTTCCAAAAAATACAAAACACACCTCCCAACCCCCCTACCCCCAGAAAAAAAAAAAAAACAAAAAACAAAAAACAAAAACAAAACCCAAAAAAACCAAAAAAACCAAACCCACAAACCACTCAGGTCACCCAAAACCCAACAAATTTTAAAAAATATTCTATAGATATATTAATCTGTTCTTTTTCAGATAAATTTTTTGGGAAAGGAATATTCTTCTCTGGTAAAAATGCTTCAGGAGGATATTGGTGGGTTTAACACAGATGGTAAATATGACAGATGTTTATTTGCTGAGTATGTTTACATATCAGGAACTTGGTTTATGGAATGACACGCATGAAGGCAGATTTATAAACCACAGGATGCTGATGTATTTTACAGCTTTTCTTGACATTAGAAGAAATTAAAAATGAGAGACACTTTCTCCCTTGATTATATTTGATGCAGAACTACTAGCCACAGGCTAGCGAAAAGAGGTTGGCCATCTCTTTGATATCTTGGATCCCTTTGTCTCCCACACTTCAAATATTTATAACCATTGATGAGATCCCCTCTCAGTCTTCTCAAGGCCGAACAGCCCCAGCTCACTCAGCCTTTCCTCACAGGGGAGATGCTCCAGGCCCTTAATCATCTTTGTGACCTCCACTGGACTCCAGGAGATTCATCTCTGTTTTGTACCAGGGAGCCCAGAACTGGACACAGGACTCCAGCTGAGTCCTGACCAGGGCAGAGTAGAGAGGGAGGATTATCTCCTTTGACCCTGCTGGTCAGAGAGGGGCAGCACAGCTTCAGGCTTTACAGCCTGTGGATGGTCTGGCTCTGTGATGCTCTGACTGTATGGTCTGTGTTGTACGGGTTTTCATGAGCGTGGGAATTGCACCCAAGAGGTTAAAAACATCTGCTTGCATATGGGGAGTGGTGAATGAATTCTTTGTCTTGCTTTGTTTGCATGATAGGCTTTTGTTTTACCTATTAACCTGTCTTTATCTCAACCCATGGCTTCCCTCACTTTTACCCTTCTGATTCTCTCCCCCATCCAACCAGGGGAGAGGTGTATGTATGTAGAGATGTATGTATGTACATCAATATGTACATCATCTGCATTCGTGTTAGTAAACCTGTTTATTCCCCTGGGACATTAATGAATGCTACAGTCTGGCTCTGCTTACAGGCAAGAGAGCAGATGAGATCATTGGAATAAATAGGAGGAAATGAGTAGCTGATACTTAGTGCTCCAGACTGAATGACACCATCATGAAACACGGAGTACTTCACTTCTCCAGCTCCCTGAGCACAGCTGACATAATCATAACTCCTCAAATTCTCTTAAAGTATTTGCAGAATATCTCCCAAGGATTCAGGAGTCTGATATTAGCAATTTTATCTACTGCTTTGGTCATCCTCCTTATACCTTTGTGGAAACTGCAGCTAAGAGTTTAGAAACACCAGTGTCCACTTATCTTTTGTACAGAACAGTCTTAATGTCAACATAGCCCAGTGATGTTCCAGAACAATTGAGGCATTACTACTCCCATTTTTTTGTTTCTCTGAAATGTAGAACACAATCAAATTAATTCTTTATCTTGTTCATTTTATGTCTTGATTAATGGCTTTGACTAAAGAGTTTGTTCATTTTCTGTTTATCTGATTCACTCTATTTCTAGTTCAGTCTCTTATCATTTCCCATAGCAATTCCCAGTATTGTCCCGATCTACCTTTTGGAACCCTGGATCCAGTGCTTTGGACTTTTTTCTCAATTTCCAGAGACTTTCTAAATCTTAAGGAGAACTGAATTTTTTTATTTGTAAATAATTGTTTTTGGTCTCTTCTTAAACTTCAGACAGTGGGTTTGTTATTCTTTATCTGTGTCAGTCAAGGAGTCCCTCATTTCAGTCTGTGTTTTTTCTTGTTTTCTGTGTTACTAGATATCACCTGGCACAATTATGGAGTGTTAGAACATTTGCCTTGTTGTGGATGTCAGTATTTTCTGTAGTCTGTCAGAGGTAACAATGGGATTAGAAATATAAATATACAAGCTATCCAATCCTGAAAACCTGTTACTAATGAGTTAAATTCCAATGCAAGGTACTGACAGATCTGGCAGTTCTTTGAGAGTATTTCAAGCTTTTCCCTTAAGCTTTGGGGAGCATCAATGTCTTTGAGCTTTACTGAAGTGTTAAGGCTGCAGACAGATGTCTGAAATGCATATTTGGCCCTAGAGTAGCTGAACTGAACAGAAGAAACTACTGTATATGACATAAGAAAACCACTGAATGAAACAGATGACTCTGAAAAGCTGACAGAAGTTACAGACAGCTCTGCAAACAATGTCTGGATCTCATGAGTGTGCAAGAGGAGTCATAAAGGAAAGAGATAACCCTCACAGACCCTTGGGCCAGGGAAAAGAAAGGTAGGAAATAGGATATATAAGGTGGAGCAAAATCATGTGATTGGTGCTGATTGATGGTCCCTGTCATGCAGCTTTATATCTGAATACAGCATTTTGGATAAGAACAATAAATCCCCTCGCCCAGTTTGTGTATGCCTCACCTGGTTCTAGTGTTCAGAGGGATCTGACGTGGCTTCCCTGGCATGGGTGAATGATTAGGACAAAGACCATGAAGTGCTACAGGAGATAGACAATATCTCCAGCACTGAAAACAATAATAACTGTAGACTGGCACTATACAAATCAGAGAAGTTACACATAAGCACAAGATGAAGATTAAATGTTTAAAACCTATCAAACATTGTTTCTTGGAATAATTACTTGAAAAACTCACATAAGAAAAAAATGTCTGATTTAATTTAGGAAAGTACCCAATACCTAATTCATGATGCTAGAATATAAAAATCACTTCACATTAGAAAAGAATGTACATAAAATTATTTCTCACAGCTGGGACAGCCAAAAATTCTAATTTGGGTTTTGAAGATGAAGAGGTGCATTGGAAAGAAATTAAACTACTCACCTGAAAGAATAAAATGCTTATTCATTGCATGCTTGCAGAAGGAGAAAGTATTAGAAGATTAGGCTAAATGTAGATTATCATACAAAATGGACTTTGAAAAGACCACATAAAGGAGGAAATAATTCCTCAGCATGATTAGACAGCCACCTAGAAGAGGCCATTAGTGGATAAAGAAATACCTTTCATAAGTAGAAACCATATCAAAATGAGTAGAATAGAAAAGAACCTTTTAGAGATTTTGAGAAGCAAATTGCTCAAGGCATTAAAAATAATAATAAAATGTTTCAACTTATAATAAGCAAACAGCTTTCTAAGGGCTAGCACTATTCCAGTACATAGTTAAGATGATAAAAGTAGCACACATAAGAAAAGCCATACTTAAGGAAGATAATTTCATTGTTTACTATAGGAGAATTTAAGGAGTTTCTATAGGAAAGAAAAAAGAAATCTGAGGAACTGCCTCAGATAGAAGTATCAATAGAAGGGATTCAGAAATATTAATTTGAATAAAAGTAATGTACCACCAATTGATTGTATTCACTGCAGAAAAGCTAGAGGAACATGAACACACTGAACTAGAAAATATGCTGTACAAAATACCTTTTAAATTTGCTTCAAAATAGAGAATAAGTGTAATAAAACAAGGGTTCGTAAGGAGCTCCTGATGTTTTCTGAAGAATTACACCAACTGAAGAATTCTGAAGAATTTTAAACCAACTCATAGACCTAGAAGAAGAAATCAAATCACAAGACACATGAGTAAATACGCTTTGGGAAAGAGTCAGTGTGAGTTTTTCAGAGATCAGTTGTGCCCCACAGAACAATAATTTAAAACAGGTAATAAGTTTAAATTAAGACTCTACATCGTAATTCTGTATTTTCAAAATATTTTGGTAAGACCAGCTGTCAGAAACTCTTTAAAGATGTAACAGTCAAGTGCTGAATGTCCCTTTATGGGTTAATAGACAGTGAATGATTGAAATTAATGACAGAAGTAAAAGATTACTTTTTTGCGATAAAGGGTTGTGCTGTATATTGTGGAGAACCAGTCATAATGATGAGGCAAAATGTGCAGATAAATGATATTAAAAAAAAATTTGAGATCTAAAGCTGTCTATAAGAACTATGAGAAAATATTCAAAATACTGATCCATTAATGAAAACAGTCACTGAAATGTAATGTGGATAGTTAGCAGATGAGTAACAGACAAGATCCAGGAGAAGCCAGTCATGCAAAGTGGTGTGTCCTTCTGTCAACCTCCATTAGAACTAGTGACACCAGAAAAGTGCATAAAGTACTAATAATCAGATATTCCTAAATGAATGGTGCTGAAGCAACCATTTGCTTTCCAGACAATTTCTCTAGAGAAGTTTGCTGCCTGCTAGCATCACATTCACGATGACACTGAGAACCTGCTAAGTTTTGTGGCAAGTGAGCAAGCTTACTACTTGAGACTTCAGGAGAGCAGACATTGGCCTCAAGGGATCTGCTTGGTAGAATATCATGTGACAAAGCTCTGAAGGGAAGAGGGATCCAGGAAAACTGGGTAGTATTCAGGAATAACCTCCTCCAAGCTCAGGAGTGATGCATCCCAACAAAGCGTAGTCAGGCTTGACAGTATGGATGAATAAAAAGCATCTGGACAAACTCAGACACAGAAAGGAACCCTATGGAGGGTGGAAGCTAGGGCAGGAAGTCTACTCTCACCTCTGTGTCCCAGCTTGATATACTGAGAGTGACATCATATGGTATGGAATATCCCTTTGGTCAGTTTGGGTCACCTGTCCTCTCTGTATCCCCTCCCAACTTCTTGTGCACCCCCAGACATCCTTCTGTCAGGGTGGTGTGAGAAGCAGAAAGTGTAAATTCATTCATGAGTTTATCCAACAAGAACTCAACAAATGTGAATGTTAAGATATATTGTGAACTGATGAATTGAAACCAAGTTAACATATAGAGAGACTGAGTCTGCTGTACATAGAAGTGAAAGACTATATTGGGACACTTAAAAAAAAATGAAGTCATATACAATTTCAAATAAGCTTTTACTTTGAGGCTATCAAAATTTATACCAGTTTTAGGCACGATCTTGAATTAATCCATATTTAGAGCACAGTAGAATTAAACTGAAATAGTAACTAAAACTGTAAAACTACGTAAGACCATGCCAAAGGAAACAATAGGAAAAAATGAAAGAAAAATTACAGAATCATAGAATTAAAGAATCATAGTTTGGGTTGGAAGGGACCTTTAAAGGTCATCTAGTCCAACATCCCCTTCAAGGAGCAAGGGTGTCTTCAGTAAGATCAGGTTGCTCAACCATGTTTCCAGGGAGGTTGCATTTACCACCTCTCTGGGCAATTTGTTCCAGTGTTTTACCAACATCATTGCAAAAAAAAAANTCACCACCCTCATGGTAAAAAAAAGTCTTCCTTATATCTAATCTAAACTTACCCAGAACAGACCCTCCTAAAATGTCTGTCCTCATATTTTTTATTTGTATTAAAAGGCTGCAATCAGGTCTCCTCAGAACCTTCTCTTATTCCAGGTAAACAACCCCAACTCTCTCAGCCTGTCTTCATAGGAGAGGTGCACCTGCCCTCTGGTCTTCTTCATGATCCTCATCTGGATCCACGCCAACAGCTCTATGACTTTCTTGGATTGAGGACTCCAGAGTTGGACATGGTTCTCTAGGTGGGGTCTGACAAGAAGAGAGGATTGGAATCACCTAATTTGACCTGCTAGTCATGGTTCTTTTTATGCATACCAGAATATAGTTGGATTTCTGGGCTGCAAGCACACAATGTCAGCTCACATCCAGCTTTTCATCCACCAGTACTCCCAAGTCTTTCTCCGCAGAGCTGCTCTCAATCCCTTCATTCGTCAGTCTATTCTGATACCGGGGGTTTTCTCTGACTCAGGTGTAGGACTTCGTACTTGGCTCAACTACAACTTTTCCAGCTCCCTCTGGATGGCATCCTGTCCTTCAGTCCTGTCAACCTCAGCACTCGATTTCAGCAGAGTTGCTGAGGATGCACTCAATCCCACTGGCCATGTCACTGACAGCATAGTTCTCAGTACTGAGTCCTGAGTAATACCACTCATCACTGATCTCCATCTGGACATTGAACCATTACTTTTTACTCTCTGGATATGACCTTCAAACCAATTCCTTACCCTCTAAATATTTCATCAATCAAACTCATATATCTCTAATTTAGAGAGAAGGATATTGTGGAAGACAATGTCAGAGGCCTTGCCGAAGTCCAAATGGATGACCTCCATAGATGATCCCTTGTGGTCACTCCATCATTGTAGGTCACTAAGTTGTTCTAGCAAGACTTTGGAAACTTGGGAATAAATCAGGTATTCCAGGGGGACTTTTATCTTAAATCTGTTACTTTAGTTTTCCCATTTTTGGTTTGTTTTGTATGGGTAAAGGTACATTGACTTCTGGAATCAGCAGCATCTTTCATAACTTTGTCACGTTGTCTTTTAAATAGAATAAAATTTTCAGTGCATGTGGCTGCCAGAGAGAGATCAAAGTATTTAAAATCCTGAGATCACTGGCAACTAGAACAGGGTTCCAGAATGGTACCAATAGTTTATTGGTAAAGCAATATACAGGGCTCCAGTACCATCAGTATCTGCTCTGCTTCCTGACATCAACATTGTCCAAACAGCAGTTAATGAAGCTTCATGGGCTCTTACTGAAGGGTGTTCAAGTACAGTTATGCTGTATATACTCTAACCTAGACATAAAGCATAATTTCAGCAAATCTTTTTCTGCCTTTTTAAAGGTTGGGAATGTTCACATAACTGACTTCTTAAGTCAAGAAAAAGTTCCTTCCTCACATATCACCAAGTGTTGTAATTTCCATAGAAGCAGGCCCAGAACAGCATATAAGATGCATTTGTTACATTATTTATCAAGTATTTGTGGGTTTTGCCACAGAAACTAATACTCACCAAAGTGGTTGTCATAGCAATTAATTGTCAGCATTTGTATTCAGAGGTGAAGCAAGACTGGGATCTATGAAACCTTTTCACATCAAAATTCTACATCACATTCTCGAGGAACTAATTCTAGGGTTTCAGTTTAATTAAAGTCATTGCAATGGGTCTTTGTGTTTGTGCCTGCTGTGTCCAAGTAATGGCATCAATTAGTGTCTGTACAAGCTAGATTTTTCCATTAGTAACGGATGAAGACTATTTGGTCAGTATACTTTCATTGCCATAAGGGAGAATCAATTTGTATTTACTGCATTTTTATGATTCATACAGTGTTACAAAATAACACTTTATAGCTATTCTTCTTGGTTTATCTCATTAACAGTAGAATCCAACCTTCCAGAATTTTGCTTACTTAGTTTAATAACATGCTCAACTCTTCCTGAAAACATTTAAATAAATCTATATTTTTAATAATTTAGATGGCTTGGCTTCCTTCAAGACATTTATAAGCTTGGCAGCATTCTACTTGAAACATGTAAAATTCCAGCTCCTGCACAGTGATGGGTCCAACAACCCAGAACAGAAATCGTATTTTGAAATTATGATTTTACTTTGGAAGGTGTGGGAAGAAAAAAGAAAAAAGATATATTTAGATTTCAGTATAACATGCTTTTCATTTTCATAGTTTTTTTTTTTTTTACTGCGTCTTTTACATATGACTTGGTATCTACCAACAAAGAAGACTACACAGAGTATACATATTTGTCTTCTGTCACGTTTAATTAAATTAAACAGAAATATTAAAGTGTTCTTTTTACATAAAGTGACAAACCTGAAAACTATTTTCTTCTCTAAAAAAAAGGCCTAGCTTTCTAAAAACCAGATTTAACTGTTAAAACCTTGGGTTACAAGATTTAGTAGTGGCCGTGTTGCATCATGCAGATTTGAACATTAATCAGATGAGCTGTGTGAAATGCAATTTTTACCTTATTCTAGTGCACAGTGTTGTCTCAGGTTTGCAAAACAGATACCAATTTGTCACTGTCATAAACATCCTGCATCATCTATCAAAATGTGTGGTACCCTGCCAAAGTGTCCCATATTTAAAATACAGGGGAGAAATCTTACAGATCATCTTTGAAGGGCCTTGACAAAATGCTGGAACTCATTTTGCTGTTTAATCTGGCACTCTCATTCATTAGCAAAACACACCATGCTGCAAATCACTGTAAACATGGGAAATGATGCTGAAGCTAACTGGCAACTAGAGGGGGGGTAACTTTGTACATTCTGTCTGCCTCGGCTGTCTACCAACTTGAGAAATTAATTCTTCATAATATACTTTGAGAAACTAAGAAAATAAAAGCGATATGCACAGACCAGAAGTCATCCACTGTGAAAGATCCTAGAATTTTGGCATTTAGAGTTTTAGTTTGTTGGTTGTTGGGTTGTTTTTTTAAGTGTTTCTTTAGTACAATCCTCTATAAGGTGGATCAGAAAAAACACTGATGGTTACAGCTCTGTAGAACGTGTTTGGTACATGTTTGGTACCTATTCGTTGTCTATATCTCTGGACTAATAGAATTGACATTCTGTGAGGCAAAATGAACATTTGACGTTAGTGGATATGAAGCAAATAATTTTGTTATAAGAAAAATGTCTATTGCAGAATCAGATGTGTAGAAATAGATTTTATCACCTTCTTTTATCTAATGGATTGGTGTAAAGGTGTAAATAGCACTTCAGTGTAGTTTTTCATTCTGATCTCGGATTAAATAGTTCCTGAAAGGCTTTGGTCACTGGGGTTATGTTAGTTTGCTTATTTATTTGTGGGCAATTTTTAAAGTGTTTTTAGGATTCTCAGAGTGGAGTTTTCCCATTTTCATTTACTATGAACAGACCAAATTCATATATGCAGTGAAGTGGACAGGAATGCTTTCCTTCTCTTTAAAAGTAGCCATTAGACTGTGTTCAAAACAAACATGTATGAGTGGTTTGGGTGACAGTGGCTTTCCAACAGTTCATGAGAATGTGGAGATCAACCAGGCAAGGAGGAAACATTCAGGACAAAAGTTTCTGAAGATAAGTTGGAGGCTAGATGCTCTGAAATGAGTTCACAGTAATGATCAGGGGAATTGGTCACTCATCTCCTTGCATTTGGGGTATTTTAGAATAATCAGCAATTCATGAAAAATAATTATCAATGTTTTCTCCTTCCACAAAGGAACAACAGCAGTGATGGCAGTGCTACTTTAAATTGATGGTGTAGAGAGGGTATCTATACCCTCTGTAATTCTAAAGGCATCACTGGAAGCTGAAGAAAAGGAAGTGAAGTAGAAATATCCTCTTTGGAAATGGTAAGAAATTTATATTTATGACTGATGTAGCACCACTATTATGATTACTTAAAATAAACAAAGCTGTTCAAGAGTTCATCTAAAAATAATTTAGTGCACCTTCAAAAGAATTTTAGAAACATTAGTTTTGCTCATCTGTATTTTTTTTCTAATTTCCTGAGGTCTTTATGTATGAGAGACATGCAGTATTAATACTGAGTAATTTAACACACATCTGTTTATGAGAGATTCTGGAAGAAATGTGTATGAAACAGCTTTGTAGATGACTCACTGAAATTCACAGTTTATATGTATCAAAGAGATCTGTGAAATCTGGAAATATCAGTGAAGAATGGAAACCAGACCTGCAGCTAAACTGCAAGTCTTTTAAGAGATAAACGAAAAACCATTCAAAGAGAAGTGGTAAGGCCTAAAGCCAAATCATAGTCTAAATGGATAAATGTGACTTAATTAGATCAGTTAGGCACAGCCCAGTGCTGGAACATTACAGAATACTCTCTCATGGAAAAAGTAATTTCATAAGGAGCTGAAAAATAACTAGCAGAGAAATCTCACCAGACCACTGTTTAGCATCAAGTCCATGTTTTCTGGTGACCAGAGTTATGAGATCAGGGATATAATTTATTTTTTTTTTTTTAATACTAGGCAGCAGGAATACTTTGTGTATAGAAGAAAACCTGACTAGGAGTGGAGCAAAGGTGTGGAATACACCTGTTAATTTTTCTATGTGTTATCATAGCTTACTTTCTGCTGGCAGTTTCTTTCTGGGTATGGTAATTCTTCTTACAAAAGTATCTGAATAGTTGTATAACTGACATAAATTACAAGTTTTTGAAGTGATTCAGTAAAAAATGGGGAAAAAAATATCATTACTGGTGCAAGTAATTGACTGTTTTGTGACACTGCTGTAGACCATCCTTAAAAAAAAAAAAAAAGGAAAAATTATTTTCATATCTCTTATGTCAGTTTTCCTCTGTTGTCCTAGAAGATATGGGAATAAGGAGGAAAAATTATTTTCATATCTCTTATGTCAGTTTTCCTCTGTTGTCCTAGAAGATATGGGAATAAGGAGATGAAGTCTCCTTTAAACTTTGCTTAAAGAGGAATAATTATATGATTTTCTTTCCCTTTCTGGCATAAAAGTTGAAGAAGAGCTGATATCAACATCCTAACCTGACAAAGCAATACAAATTTTTTCCAGATAAGCACATTTCCCTAAGAATTAATCTACATTTGCCTTAAACATTCAGAGTTTTTTTTCCACACCCCAAAGCCAGTAATTGGATCAATTATGAGTAAAAAAGAAGGAAAAAGTAATTTCATTTTCATCAGAATGATTCACCGGTACCCTGTTATCTAGAGGGAAAGTGCTGTCCCAAGGTGAAAGGGTCTACCAGAACAGGAGACATGAATATCTTGATTCTTCTCAAACTCTGGAGGACACATGTCCCCTTTGATTATATTTTCATCACTAGACACCAAGTCTACCTAGTTCAAGGAAGATGATTCACACCCCTCCCGCTCAGCTGTCATATTCTTGATATTCCACAGAGGTAGGGGAAAAGAAAGAAAAACTTGAAAGTATTCAGAAAATAAACGCCAATATATACTAGAATTGGAATCAAGCTTTTTTAGATCATGTGCCAAAACAAATATTAACATTAAAATCATCGTAATATTATGATGAATTAGCTTCTTCTGTAACAGTGATCAAAGAGCTCATTAATTTTACTCTGTGGTGCAATAGCTAGGCACTATGGTATTAAAAAGGGAATACAGTATTACTTTGCAAATCTAATGAAGGTAATTTCGATATATTTGGTCATTTAGGCTGAAAATAATTTCTGTAAAAATAAGTAATACCTTCACCAATTCTTCATCTTTTTCTTGGTAGGATCTTCTTTTTTTTTTTATTTAGAATTATTTTAATCTAGACTGGCAAAGACCTGTAACTTTGTGTTTAAACCTAACACTGGGAAGTCTTGCAGTAAAATATATCCCAGAGTTTCACATGTCCATGTATTTTTTAAATACCTCCAGGGATGCTGACTCAACCCTGAGAAGCCCATTCCAAGGCTTGATAAATCTCTCTGGTGAAGAATTTTTTACTAATATTTACTAAATTTACTAATTTAGAGTAATCTAAACCTCCCCTGGCACAACTTGAAGCCATTTCTTTTCATCCTATCATTTGTTACTTTGGAGAATAGAGACAGACCTGCCTGGCTACAACCTCCCTTCAAGGAGTTGTAGAGAGCAATAATGTTTCCCCTCAGCCCCATTTTCTCCAGACTACAGACCCAGTTCCTTCAGCCACTCTTCATAAAGACTTGTTCTCTAGACTCTTCACCAGCTTAGTTGCCCTTCTTTGGACATGGTCCAGCATGTAAATTTCTTTCTTCCAGTGAGGGGCTCAAAACTGACCATAGTACTGACCATAGTGGCCCCACCAGTGCCATGTGCCAGGGGACCTGCAGCCCCACCAGAGCCACGTACCAGGGGACTACCTCTTCTCTAGTACTGCTGGCCACACTTTCTGATAAAACCTGTTGGCCTTCTTAACGACCCAGGCACTGCTGGCTCATATTCAGCTGGCTGTTGACCAACACCCCAGGTCCTTTTCTTCCTGGGCAGCATCTCTTACCCAAGCCTGTAGCATTGTGGTGACTCAAGTGCAGGACCCGGTACTGAGCCATTTTAACCTCACATAATTTGCCTTTGCCTATAGATGCTCTAGGAAATGTTTTTTTTAAGTTTTTACTAAAGTTCAGGTAGACAACAGCCACAGTGTTTCCTTCACACCCCACTAAGCACGTCACAGAAGATCAGGTTAGTCAAGCAGAACCTGCCTTCCATAAACCCAAGCTGAACGGGCCTGATCAACTAGTTGTCCTCACTGTACTCAATAAAAAAAAAAATTGACCTATTCTCAGACTTTTTTCCCTTATCAGAAATCTTCTAGTGTTTAATCTAAATGTGTTTATTGGTTTATTAGCTAATCAAAACTTCCAATTGCCTACCTAGCAAGTGGTAGATAACAAGTTACAATTAATTAATACTTAAGCGGTATTACTATATTGCACAGTGATAAAAATTAACTTCAAATAGGTTTTACACTCAGAAACACTTGTTACAGTATTCTGTGGTTAAATGCCTTTCTGTTTCTATTCTAGGCTCATTGCTTGACCTTTAATGAGTCATTGAATCAATCTTTCCTTCATCTATGTCTATGAAGTGACTAGCATTTCTTTTTCCGTTCTAAACTTCGGAATGCAAGGACATTCTTTCATTGTATTTTTCTACATCAAAGACCATGAAGGTTCCTGGTCTAAGATACATATAATAAATCCTGGCATATAGCAGCAATGATACATGAAACCGTCCATCCTGATTTGAAATAGAACCAAGAATGACCTCATCAAATCAGACCTTTATTTAATTAACTCCCAAATAACTAAATTATTATGAACAATTGTTGTTATATATATGACCATGGAACCAGAAATCACATATAAATTCAGTGCATTTTGGCTGCATTAAATAAATCTTACATGTCTATGAAAATGCTAGCAAACCTGTGGAAAGAGTTCAAGATCTCAAGCAAGTTACTTTTTTTCCACAGATATGCAAAGTATAAGAATAGCTACATTTATTCTTCTAAAGGGAATCCTCTTTAATAAATGCAGGATTATTAGAATGTAATTTGTGATTGTATTAACATGATTACACCACTCAGAATCCCAGTGGACTCTCTAGAAATATTATTAGGGATGTCAGTAGAAAAGAATGTATGGATTAAAAGGGTCTAAACTAATCACACACTTATTAGTTATGGCCAAATTCCTGCTAGCTCCCAGATGAGGGAGAAAACAAACCAAAACTAATTACTACAGTTGTGCACACAGGGGGAGGTGTCTGTGGTAGAGAAAGCAACATAAAGTAGCTCTCATGCCTATAATTAGGTTTTCCATTATGTCATTTTGAATTATTACAGAAAAAAAATAGTAGTAGATAGTAATATGAGGTGCTGATGGACTGCAGCAATATAAAAATTACTATCAAGACAGCAGCTGCAGAATATGTTACCTTGTGAAATAATCACTACAGTTGAAGTAGATTTATTGAATCCATTTAACAGTAGAAATAGGTGTAGCTCTGACTTGAAAATAAGCAGTTTCTAAGAGTCTGATTATTTCAGAGTTCTTTGTACTTCAAAAATGTAAGAATAGCACCGTTTGTTGGGTTTTTTCAGAACATGAAAAATGTTTATTTTATCTCAGAAATAAATGTTAAAAGGAAAAGCTGGATATAATTTTCTTTATTTCTGGCACAGTTTGTGATCTGATGTCTGAATTATTTCACCAGAAGAGGAAAAAAAGGAATGACAGCTGCAAAGTTCAATCAATTAGCTATACAGTGGTCTCTCTCCTGCTTATTTGGCCCTAGCATCACATTTTCTGCTGATAGGTTTCCTTCTACTTCCAGACTGCCCACAGTTTCTGAGGGTGGAAATAGAGCCTTTAAATCTTTACTAGAATAAAAACATCGGTTGTTCCTCTGCCTTTCTGACCTCGAGCAATCAACCTCTTACATACCTTATGCCCCTGGTGAACAGGAAAAGTATCTTTCAGAGAAGACAGCAGTGATGACCTCCATTTATCCAGTGCTTGTTGATTAGAGAGTTTATTCTGAGTATCACCAGTTTGGAATCAATTTCATTATAGGGATTTGATTCAACTTGTAGTTGAGTTCTCATCTGCTGATTTAAATTGAAAACTAATAGGAATCCACTGAACAGAACTGATTAGGGCACTAGGTCTAATACCACCCATGCTACTGAAAGACACTTATCTTAGCATTTATAGAGTGATCCCACACAGTTAATGAATCAAAAATAGCAGGAATCATGGAATCACAGCCACAAATACTTATAACAAACACACGGCATTAATTAGAAAACATAGACCCCTTCTGTAAAGCCTACTGATTTGAAAATTTTCACAGAACTTAAAATACAAATGCAAACTAACCTGATGATACCTACATATCTCTCTTTCAAATTTAAATAATATCTTTAATCCAGACATCTATAAGTTGTCATATAAGGGAAAGTAAAATCGACATCCAAGACTGCAAATTTTCACATGCAGGACTTGGAATAATTGCTGGAGGTGATTTAAAAATTAAAACTTATATTCACACTTTAAGAAAAGGTACAGCATTTAAGAAACTTCCAGGATTGAGTGCAGCTGATATGCCAAGAATCATCCCACAGAAGTTCCCCTTGGTAACCCTAATGATGGCAACATCATGGGGTCTTTCTTACATAGATAGTGGAGTGGAGACACCTCAGCCAGCCTCTGTTATATGGGAACCTGATGTACTACATTACCGAGAAGCTGCACTGTTGCTGTCTTGAGCAAGAACTGACCCAGAACTGAGCCAGTCATTCATGATTTTTCTGCCAAAATCACGTCCTTTGGGTGAATTTTGTTAATTATTTATTATATCATTATAATAAAAACCAGCACTTCCACCCCACAAGCTACCCACAACCAAGGGTGCGACCACCCCTCACTGAGCATGCTCTGAATTTCTTATAGTCTATACCTGTAAACATGAAGCAGGGAAAATTTATAGTAATGACAACATAGGTATGCATGACAAGACTCACTCAAGCTCCATCTAATAGGTCGTAGTATAAATGTCAGGAAAGAAGATCATCAATCAGAAACAAATCATGAAGATAGCATCACAAAAAATTGCTAACTTCTGTGACCAGTTGACTGAGCTTCTCTTCATGCCCCTCCATCACTCCCTCTCCCCCTCCTTCCCCTTCCCCTGGAATGCCTTGGATGAGATTTGAACACTTCAAACACTTCACTTGAAGTTATCGAAGGAAACTATATATCTAATATATATTAATATAACTAATCCCTATATAGTTATTTATGTATCTGTATTACTCAAGTAGTTTTATGTTGCTCTATGAGTGGTCTTATGTGTTTTTTTTAATGTTATTTATATTACTTGCACATGCTTTTGTAGACAGTGTATCATCATCAGCAATTCAAAAGAATCTGCATTCTGTTGCCTCAATGCACCATTCACTAACCTAGCCGTGACAGTTCTTACTGAACACACCAAACTCCTCAAGCCTGGATGTGCTGGTTTCTTGGATGTGACCAGACTGACACGTGACCACACTACCCGTGCATCCATATTTGTGATAGTTCAGTATATTGAACGTGACCAGATTTAGAGTGCTGAATTGGGAATCACTCAGAATCTAAGCCCAACCACCCCCAGCCTCTCTTATTTCTGAGGACAAGCTGGAAGGGAAGGGTGTTAATTTTCTGCCAGATTCCTTTGCCTGTTTAATGCGACACAGGACAACAAGTTTGAAACTGTATGTCTCTATACTGTGTTATAATAATGCAGCTCATAGGTTGCTCATGACTCCAAATCAACGCAGTTCAAGTTACACAGATCATTTATAGATGTTTTCTGATAATGTGTGCTGGTTTTGGATGCAATGGAGTTCATTTTCTTCATGGTAGCCAATACAGGGCTATTTTTTTGATTTATGCTGGAATTGGTGTTGATAATACAGACATATTTTCATTATTCCTAATCAGTGCTTACACAGAGCCAAGGCCTTTTCTGCTTCTCACTCCACCCCACCAGCAAGGAGGCTGGGAGTGCACAACAAGTTGGGAGGGGACAAAGCTGGGACCCCAACTCATCAAAGGGATATTCCATACCATGTGATTTCATGCTCAGAATATCACAGAATTTTAGGGGTTGGAAAGGACCTCAAGAGATCATCGAGTCCAACCCCTCTGCCAAAGCAGGTTCCCTAGAGTAGGTCACAAACGTAGGCATCCAGACAAGTCTTTAATAATCTCCAGAGAAGGAGAGTCCACAATATAAAGCTGTGGGAAGAAGAAGGAAGGGAGGAATATTCAGGGTGATGATGGTTTATCTTCACAAGTAACCATTAACATGTGATAGAGCTCTGCTTACCTAAAAACATCTGAACACCTGCCTGCGGATGTCCTCGGTTCGGCTAAACCATGACAGTAGTTAAAGGGTTCCTTGTTTTGCTTTGATTACATGCATGACTTTTCCTTTACCTATTAAAATGTCCTTGTCTCATCCCACAATTTTTCTCACTTTCGCTCTTCCATTTCTCTTCCATCCTTCTGTGGGGGGAATAAGCAATCATCTCTGTGGTGCTTAGTTGCCATCTAGGCTTAGAGACATAATGGCTGTTGTAAGGGTGGATTACTGGAAAAACTGCACCATAGTAACTTTAAAACATGAGATTTTAAAGCTCTGTATATAATTACAATGCATTAAAGGCTTTAAAAATGGATGTTGTACTGTTTCCTCAGAAACTCAGTATAACATGTTCCAACTTTAAAACCTGCAGTTAAGTTTGAATAAAATCTCTTCTTGCTCAAATGATGTAGGGTATGTATTACAATTTCTCTTTTGGTAATATAACCAAGACAAGACCTAACATTATTTTAGCTAATTAGATTATTTTAGCTAATTATTTTTTTCTGCAACTTATTTTGGATTTGATGTTGCCACGGTCTTTTGAATATACTCATTAAAATAAGAACCCAGTCACATGAGGCTCTCTGTCTCAGTTCATCACAAAACCTTTGATCTCCATCAAAATTCAACACTGAAATCTAGACAATTAACTAAAGAAAGAATAAGTGTAAATAATACTTGAAACATGTACCTTCTTCCTTGCATGTCATGAACTAAATTAATTTTTAAGCAAATATTTCTACATTTCAGTGAAGATGGGTCAAGAGTAGGGTGTGTAACTTGGAAACAGCAGAAATCACTTTAGTAAGAAGTAAACAATATAAAAAATAATTCTATACATAAAAATAATTTTATCTGAAGATTTTAAGTGAAAGGGTTTTTTCATTATTTTCTTTCTGATAATGAAACACACATAAATTTTAATACAGAAAATCATACCTCTTTACTTTTTGTTACATGTTAAAAATGAATCCTCTCTTTTTTAGTATGCAGAAGAATAAAAAAGCTAGTTCTTTTAGCATATGTAAACACTGGAATAAGGACTGGTACATAATTTATATAATATGGAAAGCAGGGCAACAGTGTAATTCTATTTCCAGGGCACAATTCTCTGTAATAGGAGTTTTAATTTCTGCCTTTGTGTTTATCTTTATCCTTGTATACTTCCTTCCCTAACCTTTCCAAATCCTTGCTTTATAACAAAAAAAAAAAAAAAAAAAAGANAAAAAAAAAAAAAAAAAAAAAAAAGGTAAAAAAAACTTAAAAAAAAAAAAAAAAAAAAAAAAACCCCCCCCCGGGGTTAAAAAAAAAAAAAAAAAAACAGAAAAAAAAAAAGATCCCTGTTCACATTTCCTGATAACTTACTATTTCCAGGACAGAACTATTGTGGGAGAACTACTTAGTCAGATTTTTATCTTGCATTCATCATTTCTGCAGAGGATCAATATCTAGTCTGTGTTAAGAGACATGGAAATGTGAGGCAAACAATACTCATCAGTGATCTTCAACATCAGATTATTTTTTATTGCAATTTAAAATACATAGCCATCAATTTAGAAAATGAGCAGATTACCACGAGAGTTATTTTAAGCTTTTTTTTTTTTTTTTCCCTGGCACACATTTAAGAAATAAATTAAGAGAACTCTTAAGGTGTATCAAACAGCTGTATCCTATCCAGTCAGTATGCTTACGGATGTACACTGTGTTGGGTTAACATAAGAAGCATGGCAGAAGAGCTGCAATAAGAAATTTGTGAGGACAGGCCACAAAATAAACCTGAAGCAACAGCTGAAGCAATAGCTGGAAGTGGTATTAAATGGAAATGTTCTAACCAGTCATGCACTATCACATGCTGATTGCCTAAAGCTTTTCCAGTTGAGAACAATATGTTGAACATGTATCTGACAGGGGCCCACACTGGTACAATATTACTTCACAGTTAGGTGACCACAAGCTGCCAAGTAATTTGTAGGTAGTGAGGGAGCAGGAGACAGACATGATCTTGCCCTAAGGCTTATCAGAAAGGCAGAAGAGTGATATAGAAAAAACAATGCACATTATATCAAACAGCACTTTCAGTTTTTTACTTGCTCAATACTTAGAAACTCTTCCATTGCCCTGTGATATGAAACCAAGTATGCTGAAATAGGGAAAAGGAGAAGGGAAATAAGTGGCACTTAGATATTTTTTAAAGTAGGGCTTATTGACTTTTGTTTCTGACCTTCTGGGTGAAGGAAACTTAGCTTGCTTAGCTTTAAGAATGATGACCAGACTGATACCTGCCCAAACTTACCACACACAGCTAAATGCAGATATGTTAGAAGTTGGAGTTCATAGGGCAGAGTTGATTTAGTCATTTAGTTATAAAAACAACAAAAAAAGCAAGCAAGAATTATAAACCAGAATATATAGATTAGAGCTGATTAGTAAACTCAATATGTAAAAAAGTAGAGTAGATAGTAGAATTATCTCTTATAATAAAGAAAAAAAAGAAACAAAACCCTGAAACTGTATATTATGAAATATATGTGCATATAAACATATAAACATATTCTCAAACTGCTGAAATTTTGAATATAGTAATTTTAAAGTGACCCAAACATTAAAATTCACGGAATCATGGAATCACAGACTGGTAGGGGTTGGAAGTAACCTGTGGTGAGATTTTTTTGGATCTGTCTGAGAGAATTTTCCCCCTCAGCAGCCCCCTAGTGCTGTGCTGTGTATTGGTGCCAGCAAGGTGCTGGTAACACACCAGGGATTGGCTGAGGAGTGCTGGCACAGTTGGTACAGCATCAAGGCTGTCTCCCCAACGTTTCCTCCTCTCCAGTAATCTGGGAGTAGTCAAGAACCAGGACAGCTGACCCAAAGCAATCAAGGGAAACTCCATACTGTGTGACATCTGATTGATTGGAAATAAAAGCTAAGAGAACTCTATTTGTCTCAAGCCATAAGTATGTCACTTTGACTTCTGATAGTTTCCCATCCTACTGGGAGTGAGTGAAAGAGGAGCTGTGTTGGCAGAGCTGCCCACAGGGATTAAACCGCGGCCATGTATATCTTCTAAATCCCTAGATTATTTTTTTTCTTTTGGACTCTTGATACCATAGTGTCATACCTCATCCTCTTGTCTTATTCTAGCATTAGGAGACGCTGGCTGCACAAGAAGTCCAGAGGGTTTTCCCAGTCTAACATACATAAATCTCTCAGTAGAAGTCATCTCACCCACAAGCCTTCTATGGGCTTTTTTACTGCTCATCGTGGTTAGAAAGTAAGTATCACTCACAGGTGCCTAGAACTGTCCTTGGCCTGACAGTCATGAGAAACTGAGAGTAACTGACTGGCACACAAGTTAAGACATTTTTGCCTAGATGTCCTAATGCAATCAATACCATAGAACACCCTCTGCATCTGGCCCGAGGTACTCAGATGTGAAGGTTGGAGGATGCCTGGGGTATAGTGATCATGAGATGATAGAATTCTTAGTTCTAGGAGAAGTAAGGAAGGGGGCCAGCAGAACAGCCACCTTGGACTTCTATAGGGCAGACTTTGGACTGTTCAGAAGGCTGCTTGATAAGGTTCCATGGGAGACAGCCCTTGAGGGCAAAGTAGTCCAAGAGGGCTGGATGCTCTTCAAGAAGAAAATCCTGGTGGCACAAGAACAGGCTGTCCCTGTGTGACGGAGCCAGCAAGGAAGAAAAACAGCTGGGATGAGTGGGGAGATCTGGGTGGACATCAGAAAAAAGAGGAAAGTCTATGAGCTTTGGAAGAAGGGACAGGTGTCTCACGAAGAGTATGGGGATGAAGTAAGATCATGTAGAGAGAAAGTCAGAAGTCCTAAAGCCCAACTATAACTCAGACTGGCTAGTTCTGTGAAAGAAAACAAAAAAATCTTTCTACAGATACATAAATAGTAAAAGGAGGGTCAAGGAGAATCTCCAGTCCTTACTGGATGCAGGGGGAACTACAGTGACATGGGATGAGGCCAAGGCTGAAGTACTTAACTCCTTCTTTGCTGCAGTCTTTAATAGTAAGGCAGGATGTTCCCTGGGTACTCAGCTTCATGAGCTGGCACACAGAGAGGGAGAGCAGAGTGCAGTTCTCATGATAAGTGTGGAAATGGTTAGAGACCTGCTTGTCCACAAGTCCGTGGGGACAGATGTGATTCACCTGAGGGTATTGAGGGAGCTGGTGGACCTGCTTGCCAAACCCCTTTCCATCATCTATCAGCAGTCCTGAAGGACCGGGGAAGTTCCACTTGACTGGAGGCTGGCAGATGTTACGCCCATTTACAAGAAGGGTCAGAGGAAGGATCCAGGGAACTACAGGCCTGTCAGTCTGACCTCAGTGTAATGGAAGCCCTACAGGCTTGGGGGAAGAGTGGCTGGACAGCTGCCAGGCAGAGAAGGACCTGGGGGTGTTGGATGACTGCACACTGAGTATGAGCCAGCAGTGTGCCCAGCTGGCCAAGAACACCAACAGCACCCTGGCTTGTATCAGAAACAGCGTGGCCAGCAGGTCTGAGGAGTTGATTGTGCCACTATATTCAGTATCGGTGAGGCTGCATCATGAGTACTGTGTCCAGTTCAGGGTCCCTCACTAAATGAAGGACATCAATGTCCTAGAGAATGTTCAGAGAAGGGCAAGCAGGCTGGTGAAGGGTCTGGAGGGCAAATTTTATGGGGAGCAGCTGAGTGAACTGGGGTTGTTTACTCTTGAGAAGCGGAGGCTGAGGGGAGACATTATTGCTGCCTACAATTTTCTTGAAGGAGGTTGTAGAGGTGGGTGATGGTCTTTTCTGCCAAGTGAGAGGTGATAGGGCAAGGGGAAATGGCCTTAAGCTTCACCGGGGCAGGTTCATATTAGATGTTAGGAAGAAATTCTTCACCACAAGAGTTGTCAGGATGTGGAACAGGCTGCCCAGGGAGGTGCTTGAGTCACCATCCATGGATGTGTTTAAATGACAGACAGGTGAGGTGCTCAGGGATATGGTTTAGGAGAGGACAGGTATCTTTGGACTTGATGATCTTAATGGTATTTTCCAAACTAGTGATTCTGTGATATGCCAGTAGTGTCCAAAAATCCTGCCTTCAGGGTTTTCTATTCCTGGTTCCTGGTAGTTTTTTGCTTAAACAATCTCAGAATCACACAATGGGAGAGGTTGGAATGAACAACTGCAGGTCATCTGGTCCAGGCCAATAAATCAAGCAGGGTCTTCTAAAGCAGGTGGTCTAGGACTATGCCAGATTAATTTTGAGTATCTACAAGAATGAGGATATTCACAGACTATCAGGGCAATCTGATCCAACAATGTTAGTCTTCTATCCTGTTCTTAAACATGATATAGGCAATACAAAATAGAGAGTCTGTGTGGAGTGTCACCATTTGAAAATTATACATGCCACTATGTACCATTTAGCAGTCCTCTAAAAGCTTTGTTTCTTAAGGACTTAATTTAGGATTTTAATACTATAATCAAGGGATCCTAGATTAAGATCCTCCAAACTATATAGGCAATTCAAGATTACTTTGGGACTATATTATTTAGGTCCTATAATTCCCAAATTTAATGCTGCAGGAATGGGTACAGAGCGGGGAGGGAAGGGTCAAAGTCCTCTTTAAAATTGGATTTATTATGTCTTTTTAAGTATCCCTGAAAACATGGTTCAGAGATCTTTACAGAATTGTCTGATTAGTGCATAGCCTACTAGTGATCCTGAAATACAAGAAAACCACTTCAACTGTGCAGTTTTGTCCATGACTGTTATTTAGAATGTATTTTGTAACTGTTTGATTGTTAATAGTGGGTAGAACTTCAATTTTCTCTGTGCTCCAGAGTCTTATACCTTGTCCTTCTCAATCAACTTGGGAAAAGAAGTCATTCCTGTTTCATGTGGCATTAGAAGCTAACAAATAATTTCTCACATAGAACAAAAATTGCATTACAGCCCTCTTCAAATCCTGGAATGGTGAATAATTAAATACCTAATTCATAACTGCTTCATCCTCTGAAGTATCGCTTAAAATACTAACTTGTCCTGTCTGCTACTTCTGGTAGTGTCTATCCTTATCACAGACTGAAGAATTATATTTGTATTACAGCTTATACATTAAATGAGGTGAATGGAAAGAATATCTCTTTGATCTAGAGTGTCACAGAATTGTAGGGGTTGGACGGGACCTTGAAGGATCATCTAATCCAACCCCCCTGCCCAAGCAGGATCACCTACAGCAGGTTGCACAAGACAGCATCTAGGAAGGTTTTGAATATCTCTAGAGAAGGAGATGCCACAACCCCTCAGGGCAGCCTGTCCCAGTACTCTGTCACCCTCACAGTGAAAAAGTTTTCCTTCTCATGTTCTGGGGGAACTTGGTATTTTCAAGGGTGTGCCCATTCCGTCTTTTCCTTTAATGGTCTTACCTATTTTTAAAAAAATAAAGAAAATCTTCTCTCTCAACCTTCATGTATTACTTCATGTATTAAAGGTCAAACATGTTTTATCCCTTCCTTTATTTTTCTAAACAATAAAAATGGATGATTTAAAAAATATATATAACTTTATATATGATTTTTCTTCAAATACAGCATTGAGCTCAATACAGTTTATCTGTCAGGTTATAAAAATTGATCTCAATGTTTCAAAAACCTTTCCAAGGTTAATGCAAGTTCACTTCATATCAAAATCCATACCAAAGGTGATTTTGAGTGATATTTGCCATTGTCCATCCACAGAGATATGATGAATGGCAACCATATTCTTACAAAGTATGTATTTACCAGCTATACTTAGCATTAGCTATGAATATTGCAATCTTACAATAGGTTTATTTTGAATGTCTTTGATTAATACAAAAATTCATCCTTTAAAATGCAAAGGAAGATATTTCTTGAATAAATATATATACTCAATTTTTGAAGACTCCTTACAGAACAGATTTCCACTGAAATCTTTGTATGCACCAGAAATCTTAAAGAAGTAATACAGGCTCTGTCAAAGGATTTTCTGCTTAAACATAAACAGATATCTGTACATATTTCCTCATTTGAGAGTTACACAATTACTCTTAAATCAATTAAACATGGGCTTGTTTCTCCTGCTAAACTTTTTTTTTTTTTTTCCTGGAAAGGATTAAATGCTCACTTGTAAAGGAATTTGATGATTTCTAATATAATTACCTCAGAAAGCATAATGTAAAACACAAGATCAGCTCTTTGTGAAATCTCAACTCTTGAGATTTCATTTAATAATTAAAGCATTTACTTAAATTCTTTCATATCTTGCCTCATTTTTAACTGCCTTTCAGTATCTGGGTCTCCTGTAGAATTGAAACTACAAACCATTAAATACTGGGAGCTTTCATAAAACAAAATAGCTTCTTGAAGCAGTTTGAAAAAGAGTTTTAAAATTTTATCAAGTAACACTTCTGTAGAAAACAAGCAGTTATGCAATAATGAAGTAATTGTTCCATCCAAGCAGAAAACTGCAAGAGAGACATCATGTCAGAGTTACACTTTAATTCCCCAAATCAACTACTTATTTCTTTAGTTTCTTTTAATCGGGCCAATAGGGAATCTGCTGAGTTACAAAGTGCAAAACACTGAAGTACTGTAAAATAGTCAGTTTTCTTCCTAACCTTGATCATCTTCAAGTGATGTGAAGAAGATGACTTTTTTTCTGACCCATCCCTCGATTAGGATGGAGGAGAGAAAAATCATTACCTTATTTATCGACTACTGATATTTTGAAATGATCATATCACTAGGTGTTGAGGTTAGAAAGCAATAAAGAGAAGGAAGAACAAAGATCTGTGCAGATAGTGACTCAGTGAGAACTGGTTAAGCTTCTTTTCTGAGTCGAAGCAGCCTTCCCATCTCCACTGACTCTCACTGTCCAAAAAGACTGTCCTCCTTTTTCAGAACCTTAGATGCCTAATTTTATTTATTCCATCCTCTTACCATTGCAATAAACAGATACAAGTTACTCTCCTTTTCAGCTTCAGTGATAGCAGTCTACTAAAGCAGAGGAAAAGAAAGTGCATAATTAATTTGGAGAACACACAGAGAAACAACGAGCAGGCTGGACCAAAATGTTCTCAGAGCTGGGGCTCCTGAGCCAGATGGGCAGATCTCACAGCTGTGGCTGAATTTGGACTTCAGTATATTCCACACTGACCAGGCAGGGGCCTGCTGAAGGTGGGTAATGTCAGGTGGAGAGCTGTTGAGGCAGCTGAACTTACACATTCTTGCCAGGCACCACTGGTCTCTCCTATGCTGGGCAGCATGCTCCAAAGTGTGCAAAGAAAATTCTCCGTCTCTGTTCTCTACTGACTGCCAGTGGCAGCCAGGTGTCCTGGTCCTTCTTGGTGACACTTTGCCACCCTACCCAGAAGCTCCAGCATTTATCAGTCATATGAAATGATTTCATTTTCAAGGACAAAAAAACCCAAGGACCCTTAATGAAAAGTGGATACAGGGAAAAGAGACTTGTCTATGGGTTTGATCAACCTGAAGACTTGGGTTTGTTCAGCCTGGAGAAGAGAAGCCCCCCAGGGAGACTTTATAGCAGGGAGACAGTATAGGATATTATGCAGTAGGAACACTTTCAAGTAGGACCACTACCCTGGATTTAAGCAAGGTCAACTTTGTCCTCTTCAAGCAATTTCTGGGGGAAATCCCATGGGACAAGGTACTGGAAAGAAAAGGGGCCAAGGAAATTGAAAAGGGGAGCCAGAAGACTTGTGTGGAGAAATAGGGGACTGCTGGGCAAACTCAAGTGGAAGAAGAGAGTCTATCGGCCACAGAATAGAGTGCATAGTCAGCAAGTTTGCTGATGACACAAAGCTGGGAGAGGTGGCTGACACACCAGAAGGTTGTGCTGCCATTCAACAAGATTTAGACAGGCTGGAGAGCTGAGCAGGGAGAAACTGAATGAGATTTAACAAGGGCAAGTGTAGGGTATTGCATCTGGAGAGAAACAACCCCAGTTACCAGTACAGGTTGGGGACCGGCCTTTTGGAGAGTAGTGCAGGTGAGACAGACCTGGGGATCCTGCCGGACAGCAAGGTGATGTCCAGCAGGATCCCCAGCAATATGCCCTCGTGACCATGAAGGCCAATGGCATCATGGAGTGTATGAGAAAGGGTGTGGTTAGTAGGTCAATAGAGGTCCCCCTTCACTCTGCCCTGGTGAGACTGCACCTGGAATATTGTGCCCAGTCTGGGCCCCTCAGCTCAAAAAAGACACAGAACTCCTCAAGTGAGTCCAGCGCAGGGCCACCAAGATGATTAAGGGAGTGTAACATCTTCCTTAGGAGGACAGGCCGAGGGAGCTGGGTCTCTTTAGCTTGGAGAAGAGGAGACTGAGGGGTGACCTCAATAATGTCTATAACTATTTAAAGGGCAAGTTTCAGGATAGCACCAGGCTCTTTTCAGTGATGGGTAGGATAAGAGTCAGTGGGAGCATAGGAGATTCCATCTGAAGGTAAGGAAAAACTTTTCACTCTAAGTGTGACAGGCTTCCCAGGGAGGTTGTGGAGTCTTCTTCTCTGGAGACATTCAAGACCAATCTGGACACATTCCTGTGTGATTTAATCTAGATGTTCCTGCCTAGGCAGGGGGTTCAGCTAATTGATCTTCTAAGGTCCTTTCAAACTCCTAACATTCCTTAATTCTGTGATTCCTTATCTATAGGGGCCTACAGGAAAGCTGGAGAGAGACTGGTTACAAGGGCATATGGTGGTAGGATGAAGGGCAATGGATTTGAACTGCAGAAGGGCAGATTTAGATGAAGTATTAGGAAGAAACTTCACTATGATGGTGGTGAGGCACTGGCAGAGGTTGCCTGTAGAAACTGTGGATGCCCCATCCCTGAAAGTGTTTAAGGAAAGGTTGGATGAGGCTTTGGGCAACCTGATCTTGCTGAAGGTGTCCCTGTCCAGGCAAGAGTGTTGAAACTAGATAATATTTGAGGTTCCTTCCTGTTTGAGATGCAAGAGAAGTTCCCACACCTCCCAACCAAAACCATTCTGTGTTTCTCCTTCCTGAAGGAAGCTGCTTTCTTCTGGACTGAGTGATAGTATGCCAGCTCCTAAGAGATTTTTGTCCACCTCTGTGTTTATATATTAAAACTAATTTTTGCCTCCTGAGACATTTTGTATCTGTGTAACCAAAAAGTTTTTGACAGATAATGTATCTATTGTATGCTGCTTTTATTAACATTCCCTCTGTATGCACTTAGCTTGGCAAGATTTCCATGTTCAATATCCAGTCAGTTCCTCCCAAGAGGTGAATATCACTTCTCAATTTTTGTATTAGAAATTGCACTTCTGCTGGAGGCAAATGGAGATCATTATATTAATCTTTGATCTTAAATTATATCATATGCTTGAGAGATGAAAGGACATAATATCCCAGCTTCCATTCATAAAACTGGAGCCTCACTGCTGTTGCAGTGTATTCCAAAGCGGTGTACTCCCTTTTCAGTATATATCAGTACACTAATTCTGATAAATTCTATGTATCACCAGTATACTCTATACTTTTTATCTTTGCCTGCCACTTAAGCTTGTTATGCAAAGTTTATTGTTTAATCAAAGGAATTATTCACACAGAAATAGAACACATATACTGTAGCTAATAAAAACCTTTTTAGCGGTGTACATTCTCCATGCACGTAACTACTCCTGCTGCAGTGATAGGCAAATGATGGCTAATTTCCTGGTTGTTAGAAAGATATTAATCTCTGTTCTTACTCTTGCATGGTTATCCAGTGCAGTATGTCTCACATCTAACTCTTCGTGGTTTTAAGAGTACACAAATAAACTGTCATATGGTTAAGAAACTATAGTGATATTTATTAAAAAAAAAAAGCTCATAAAGCTATTATTAGATCTTATTCTGAGTAATTCTTAGTACTTTATATGTTCTCAATGCCAGTCTTCATGAAGTGCAGTGTTATTTGACATTTTGGATTATTTTGTTTAGTTCCACAATTCTACAGCTCAAAAGAAATGTAAAATAAAGCACATGTCAAATAAGAGGCTTTTTTAGCATCAAAATCCATATGTTTAAACAGAGTACACAAACCCCTGTGTTTTTTGCAGGAACAACTGTGAGGTCCATTTACATATGCTGTAATTATCTGTGTAGATTGGATAAACTGGTCTTGCATATAAATAGGCATTTAAGCCTACGATTACCTGTGTATGCAATCTGGGTAACTGATCTTGCAGACTAGGTATGCAACATGTCTGTTATATCGAAAATGCAGGTCTATAAAACCCAGTAACTCTCAATAATCTTTTTATGCTAGAAGCAATCTGCCCTTTGCTCAATTAGCAAGCTGCCAAAACCAGACAGCATGGCTTAGCTGTCTTTTGTGTACAGTCTAGTAAATCAGGTTAAAAATTCTGTCCTTCAGCTACACAAATGAAAGGGTGAAATCAGGGCTATCCTAAGAATAATAGCAAAATGCCAGTAAAATCAGAAATTTAGTTTTGACCAAGTTACTTTACCTAAAAAACAATTTGCTTAGTCACTCTTTCAAGCTTTTCTGCTGAACTTTATGGTGGCAAAATCCACACAGGAAGGTAGCACATTTATTTCCTTCATATCTTATTCGAAGTAAATGAACTTTTAAATAAATGTGATATATTTCTTATACATTTCTGTTCTTATTATTGCTAGTATTCTTTTTTTTTTAAAAAAAAAACAAGAAACAACTTGTGAGCACTTAGCTTTCAGTATATTGCCAATAACTAAGAATTTGTTTATTCTCACTCATGAAAATACATCAACATTTCATGTTCTCATATCTTTCATGGTATAACTCGTGCAAAATAAGACTCACTGTTATTACTCCTGTTCTCTATAATGTTTCAGAATTTCAGCAGAGTACAAGAAAGACAAGTAGCAAGAATTGCAGAAGAATTTGTTGAATACTTCTCAGGATAATATACATTTAAAATGTATATAATTTAAAATATTTTTATGTTCTTGAGAAAGGAAGAGCAACTGCAGTCTCATGGCCCTTCAGAAAAGCACATTTTCTACAGCTGCTATGCTCTTTCAATTGCATGTACTACTGGCTTGTCAGATCACCGGGGACAAGTCAGAAGGAATGCAAAAATGTGACTTTGAGCATTGCATTCTCCTCTGAAGAGGCCACTCCTCTGTTGTGTGTAAATAACCTAAAGGCTCTTCCTTCCAAGCTAGGCCACAAAGGATCTTAAACATTGTTCAGGGACAGCAAGTAAAATGCATTCTTTTTTCTATATCTGGAATGCTGACAGACTGAGTCAGACAATAGCCATATCATCTCTGGAATAAAAAATGGCAAATTTTAGTCAGTTAATCATACATAACTTCGGAGAAAGTATGGAAAACACAGTATATTTTTGTATATATGTGTCTAAGATTTCATACCTTGTCTCCATCCATAAAAACATCTATCTGTACATGTTGACCTGGAGAAGCTTTATATGTTTTCTATGGTTTACACTGGACCCTTGATTAATCTTTCATACATCTGGAAACATGGCTGTCCCTAGAGCATAGGCACTCTGGTCATACCTGCAACATCCTTACAGAATCAGAGCTATTGTGCATTTAGTGTATTATGGAAGGGAGAAAGTAAGGGTAATGCATTTGGGAAATGAATTTATACACAAGAAGAACAGGACAGAATGTCACAGAGCATTAGGAGTTGGAAGGGACCTCAAAAGATCAACTAGCTGAACCCTCTCACTGAGCAGGATCACCTAGATTAAATCACACAGGAAACAATGCTCATATTTCTCTTAGAGGAATGCTAGACAGAAATACGCTACCTCTAGTAAGGGAGTTAACACAAAAAAATGACAAAAGTTGTGATGTCAATTAACCATTTAGTGTTTTCTCATATATTTCAACCTTTGTGAGAGTCACAGCATAATGGTTCATTAGGCCAGAGAATCTGAATATTTGTTGGTTGAGTCATATGATGCCTTCTGTATTGTTTAGTTTATTTTTGTTCTACAGAGTGTATTAACCTTGTTAAGAGTCATTCAGAAAGGCCACTTTCAAATCACTGTAACTCAATAGCTGATTAAAATGCAGCTCTAAGATTTGAATTGGAAGAACATAATGACAGTTTTCCAAATCTAAGATCAGCTTAGTGCTGCGCCATTGGTTATAACAAGAAACTCTTGCTGTGTCTCCTGCTACTATTTCAAGAAAAGTCTAACTCAATTTGGTGTTATCTGAGTGAAATGTAAAAGCCAAAAAAAGTTTTCCCGTCCCTTTCTTATCCTTTCCAACAGGTGAATATAAGTACTTTCCATGATAGCCATTTTCTTCCTCAAAGTGCTGTTTTCTAAGGATGTCCTCTTACACTGTATCAGCTTTTCCAATATTTAAAGGGTGCAAAGTACCCAATTGGGGTGTAAATTCAGGTAGATAGCAAAATGTCAAGAAAACTGATGCTTAACTATTTTAATGTTTTTTCTTATATCATTATTCCAGCTCTTTACTCATGCAGAGACAAGTCTTGCATTTGCCTATAATTAAAATATTGTAAAAAACAGCTGACCCATCTTAGATTAATAATCAATAACACTCCCCAGTTATATCAGACAAAGCCCTGAGCAGAAGGAAAGAAAGATCATGTTGGCAGTGAAAGAAGTTGAATATTACTAATTACAAGGCAATCATCTTGGCAATGGGGAGAGGGGATGATTATTTACTTCTGATGTTTGAGTAAGTCATGGATCATCATTATATGCTGAACTTTCACTTGTCTCTTACATGTTAAATAAAGACCTGAAACAGAAATATATCCACAGACGAGTAACAATTCATTTATTTCATCGAGTATTTCACTTTGTTGTCAGCTAATTAAATTCTGTCACTGAACCAAATATGATTGATTGTTACCTACAGCTGTTCCCTGTAAATCTGTCTACAAATAGCTGGTCCAGGATAGTAAGCATTCTGACACTCTCTAAAACTCAGTCAGCAACAGAAACAGACAACCGTTGAAAAATTAATCTTAACGAGACTTCGACTGAACTCGTGGGGATACCATTTTTAATTAGAAAGAAAATACCAGACTCTGTGTAGCTTGCTTAGCAAAGTTCACTAACATCTGATTAAAAGTTGTACGGTAGATAGCTTTATTTTCCCTCTAGGAAATCTAATAGCTTTAGAAATTATTATTTACTTCATATGATACATTTAGTCGTCAAAATGACAGGCTTGTCAGACCACGTAGGCATGTAGCAGATTACGTTATATATTTATTTTTAAAAAATTGTTTCCTGCTAATGTGTCGACAGAGACAACACACTGCCAGCCAGTGCATTTAATTATGAACAATATGAGGATTTATCTGCAGAGTTAAGAAACTGATGCAGGCCAGTCACATCGTTTCTCGTGCAACGGGACTTGAATGCACCATCAGAAGGGCTGTAATGATACAAAACTGGGACGAGCGATTCACCAGTGCTGGTGCTGTAAATCAGAGGGACCTTGAGAAGCTGTGAAGATAGAATGAGTGGGACCCCGTAACGTTTAATATGGGCTACTCTAAAGCCCTGTAGCAGGAAGCAGCTTTGCAGAAAAGGTCCTTAGAAAAGGTCCATGCTGGACAGCATGTTGAGCATGACCCAGCAATATGCTCTTGTGTTAAAGATGGCAAACAGCCCCTGGGGATTTGGTGAAGCAGATGACTAAAAAGCTGCCTTCCAGACTCATCTGATTTTTTATTATGTTATTATGTATTTCTGAGGGAAGAAAAAGAGAAGAGAAGAGAAGAGAAGAGAAGAGAAGAGAAGAGAGGAGAGGAGAGGAGANAAAGAAAAGAAAAGAAAAGAAAAGAAAAGAAAAGAAAAGAAAAGAAAAGAAAAGAAAAGAAAAGAAAAGAAAAGAAAAGAAAAGAAAAGAAAAGAAAAGAAAAGAAAAGAAAAGAAAAGAAAAGAAAAGAAAAGAAAAGAAAAGAAAAGAAAAGAAAAGAAAAGAAAAGAAAAGAAAAGAAAAGAAAAGAAAAGAAAAGAAAAGAAAAGAAAAGAAAAGAAAAGAAAAGAAAAGAAAAGAAAAGAAAAGAAAAGAAAAGAAAAGAAAAGAAAAGAAAAGAAAAGAAAAGAAAAGAAAAGAAAAGAAAAGAAAAGAAAAGAAAAGAAAAGAAAAGAAAAGAAAAGAAAAGAAAAGAAAAGAAAAGAAAAGAAAAGAAAAGAAAAGAAAAGAAAAGAAAAGAAAAGAAAAGAAAAGAAAAGAAAAGAAAAGAAAAGAAAAGAAAAGAAAAGAAAAGAAAAGAAAAGAAAAGAAAAGAAAAGAAAAGAAAAGAAAAGAAAAGAAAAGAAAAGAAAAGAAAAGAAAAGAAAAGAAAAGAAAAGAAAAGAAAAGAAAAGAAAAGAAAAGAAAAGAAAAGAAAAGAAAAGAAAAGAAAAGAAAAGATAGTGTTGTGTGGTTTAGGCTTTTTATTTTAAATTCTTTTCTTCGGTAATTTAAAGTTAATTTAAAGGTAAAATAATAATAAAAGATTTTCCTCAGGATAGCTGTTATAGTGAGACTAAAATCCCTCACACTATTTAGTCTCCTTCTCTGGAGATACTCAAGACACATCTGGATGCCTACCTGTGTGACCTGCTTTGCCAGGGGGGTTGGACTCGATGATCTCTTGAGGTCCCTTCCAACCCCTACAATTCTGTGAATCTGTGAATTACCAAGAGTACAAATATCCAGGCTTCTGTATAAAACTGGACATACCAGGCTTAAACGTATATGGAAAATTCTTTTAAATTCCTTTTTTTTTTTTTTTTTTTTTCTTTTTAGTGCTGGCTGCACTTTTGCCTGTATTACGTTTTAATACACAATGCAGATTCTAGTTATGGCATGTGCCTCTCTAAAATTGAGTATTGTTCAAAATTGCCCTGAGGTCTCAAGAACAGTCTGATAAGTCTGTATGAAAAGAAAGTCTGTATGAAACATGAGAAAGTGGAGTCAAAGAGCCTCCTGTTTAGATTTTCTTCAGGCAGACTCTACAAACCAAAATCAAAAAAGAAGCAGTATATGTGTTTCAGTAAAGGACTGAAGATTAATAGAAGTTCAGGAATCTGATACTGCAATAAATGGAAGTGCTGGAAGCAGACATCTCATACTGGAATCCCAAAATAGAAAGCTGATAGCATTGTTTTATATACTGCTATGACAATACAAAAGGAAAAACAACATTTACAAGGATTACTGTTATTGTTCTGAATTCAAAATAAGGCAATTTCTGAAATAATTTTATGTAATTTTTTTAATTATTAGATATTAGTAGACAATTGATAAAACATTTTACAGTATACAAGTACTTTTATCTATTTTTCCTTTTCTAAATGAGGTTATTGCCTATATTGAACTGATCCAGTCTACATAAAAATAAATAATTTTTTAGTCATTACTCTGGAAAGTTTTAGGTCACCATATCAAAACACATCCAACTAAAATGTACACAAAGGAGGGATGATTTCAGAAATTGCATAATAAGAGTTGGAGACAAATATAGAACCATAGAAGTGTAGAATAAAACCCATTAAACATCAGAAGTTTCTAATTAGATTTTAAAAGAATGCGTAGTTGAAATGCTTGTATATGTTTAAGAATAATCCTATTTTAAGCATACATGTTGAAAAAATTAGATCCAAAACAAAGAGGGAAAAGTGATGACATATTATGGAACATTTCTATATTTCTTTCTCCTTCATTTAAGTGGAACTTTTATTCTTCCCTGTTGCTTTTTAAAAGACATTTTTTATGCAATGATTACAAATTCGTGAAGATTTTACGAAACATTCAAATATTTGAAATCCTCAGGTGATGAAATTAATTTCTACATTATTGCAGTAGAAATTTGGTCCTGGTCATACTCCATTTCTACCAAAGACTTAGTAATATATGCTGTTGTAGATATCCTCCAGGAAAATAAACTCATTTCCCCACACAGAACATTACAATCCAAAAATTAGATACAGAGTGACCATACTTTATACTAGAATGTGCATTCCAAAATGGGAATAGATTATGAGAGATAATAATCAAGCTGCTGGCACTTCATAATTTGCAACTTTGAGTGAAACAGAACTTAAATAAAGCTCATTTACCCAACTGAAGTCATTAGTAATAGCTAAGGATTGAGCACATATATGGATTATAGCAGAGAAGATGAGAAACTGGTAGTATTTTCCCCAGGCTACCAGTAATTTATGTTCATCTTCTGTGGCTCAATAAAAAATGCACATCCTCTGAAAACTCTGGACAGCCTCTTTCTGCCATGATTGCTTCTATGAAGCTAGTTAACTTTGGGGTGGGTAAGGAACAGGGAAAAAATGGTGAAATATCTGGAAACTGTGCTTTTGTTTTTGGAAAATAATTATCAGATGAATCCTCTAATCCTTGATATCAGAGATCTACCTGATTAGGATACTATTAATTGTTCTAAATAACTCACAAGAGTTGACTGCACTAGTAGGGAGGTTGGACTATATGATCTTTCGAGGTCCCTTCCAAATCCTATCGTTCTGTGATTCTGTGATTCTGTGACTGATAATACCTTTAGTATGGAAAGGTGAAGATTTAAAAAAGTTCTGGGATTGGTTTCTGTCCCTCTACTCTTGTGAGACCCCATCTGGAGTACTGCATCCCAGTTTGGGGTCCCCAGGACAAGAAAGACTTGGTGGATCAAATCCAGAGGAAGGCCACAAAGATGATCAAAAGGCTGGAGCACTGCTCCTGTGAAGGCAATCTAAGAGAGTTGGTCTTGCTGAGCCCAGAAAAGAGAAGACATTCTAGCAGCTGTGCAGCAAAAGAGGCCTAGAGGAATGCTGGAGAAGGACTGCTTCTAAGTGCATGTAATGATAGGCCAAATAATGGACTAAAGCTGCAGGAGGGTAGATTTAGATGAGATATTAGGAAGAAGTTTTTTACTGTGAAGGTGTTGAGGCCCTGGAACAACAGAACTTGTAGATGCTGTAGAAGTTCTGCTTGTAGATGCTACTCGCAGCATTCAAAGCCAGATAGGATAGGGCTTTGGGCAGCCTGGTCTAGCGGAGGGGGACTCTGCCCGTGGCAGAGAAGGTGGAACTAGATGGTATTTAAGGTCCCCTTCCAACCTGACCCTTTACAAGATTCTGTGATTCTGTATACTTCCTGTGTTCATATAAGTAATATATGAAGACTGGCTCTAGGTGCCAGAATATAGTAATAGTAATAAAGAGTTTCTAAAGCTAGCATATAACCTCTTCAATGTTCAAACCAACTGGAAATACAAACGAAACATAAGACCACAACTTTTTTCTCAAAAACTTGGTTCTTAATTTTTAGCTATTTCTCCTTCATGTCTAGTTGAATGACTCTTTAGGCTGTATGTGACATCCTTTCCTGAAACAAATAACTAGCTCTATGCAAGAAAAATATCAAAACTCCTATTGATTTGGAAACTTGCTACATCCTTATCTATGCAGTACTTACTTATCCAGAGGAAGTTTAGAGCTTCAGCTAACTCATATTAAATTGTTTTTTAGTCCCCAGATAATTCTAGTGTTTAGCAGAGTTATTTTCAGAAGTGAATAATCACTTCATAAATTTAAGGAAGGCAGAATTTGGCCCTCTGCTAATTTGAATGCTTGTTTTACTGAAATGTTGTGGCTTCTGACAAAGTAATTGTCATAGAATTTAACAAAGAATTGTCTGGTCTCAATAAAGAAGCTTAATTTTCTGATGCAAAGTTGTGTGTACACTGTCTCCATGTGTGCAAGGGTATACAAATGTCTGTATTTTACAGCCTATTATAAAATATGGAGAAAATAGAGATTTCAGATCTGTGGAATTTGGGTTTCACCATTTTTCTCTACAAAGCCTTTAAAATAATAGGAAAACAAGAAAAAAAATCACAGAGAATGGTCTGGCTTGGAAGGAACCCCAAGGATCATAGAGTTCCAATCCCCCTGCCACAGTAAGGGCCACCAACCTCCAGTCCTGCATCTAAACAAGGTTGCCAGGGGCATCATCCAACCTGGCCTTAAACACCTCCAGGGTTGAGACCTCCTCCACCTCTCTGAGCAGCCTGTTCCAGCACCTCACCACTCTTTCCATAAAGAACTTCCCCCTTATCCAGTCTGAACCTTCCCTCCTTTAGCTTCAATCCATTCCCCCTTGTCCTAACAGTATCTACCCTTGTAAAAAATCCAATTCCCCTCCTGTCTATGTGCTCCCTTTAAGTACTGGAAGGCTGCAATGAAGTCCCACCGCAGCCTTCTCTTCTCCAGGCTGAACAAGCCCAGCTCCCTCAGCCTGTCCTCATAGGGGAGGTGCTCCAGACCTCTGATCTATCTGTGTCCTTTCAACCAATTCCTTATCCACTGGATGGTCCATCCATCAAAGCCACATCTCTCCAATTTAGAGATAAGGATGTGTTGGGGGTCCATGTCAAAGGCCTTGCACAAGTCCAAGTAGATGACATAGGTCACCTTCCCTTCATCCACCGATTCTGTCACTCCATCATAGAAGGTCACCAGACTGGTGAGGCATGAGCTTCCCATGGTGGAGAATAAAAAACAAAGAACAAATTAGAGTGCTTTCTTGAAGGAAAAAAAAAAACAGAACAACCAAAAAACCCTGAAACAAACATGATATTTGTGTTTAAACCAAGAATACCAAACATTCTAGCTAATTTTTTCATTTTTATTTTCATGATACTTGCACTATAGCCATCATGACAAGCCACTTAATCCTCAGGTGTATGTCTTCAACTGTCCTGTTCTAGGTTACTGTGATATGTTAGTGGGACGCACTGGTTTAAAAGAATAAGAGACAGAGACAGAAGCAGCACAGAAACCACAAAGCCTCTATTCTACCAAGCCTCTATTCTATTGCGAGTTCTTTCTTCTCAGTTTTAGTGATACCTATAAATGAAGTTAACAAACCTTGAATGTTGGAGGGCCTGAGTAGCAACTCCTGTGAGTAGAGAATATTCTCAGGAATCATAGGTGCTTTTTCAATGGTAACTGAAAATTAGGAGCGAAGTTGTTATCCTCAGATTCCTTTTTCATGTATTTTCAAAGTTCTGAGACATAGATGTTTAATTTGACCCTACAGCAATTTGTGTCTGGTATCCTGATTCTCGTGCACTAGCAATTTATTTGGTAGAGTTAATGTTCCTATTCATAGCAGTATTACAAAATTAAAGTCCGAGGAAAAATATAGGAAATTAAGTCATGCTAATTAACTGATTTTCTGAATGGATTACAGGAATTTTATATTAAGTAGAAATAGTTAAAAAAATGTATTTAATTTTTTTAATACATCTAGTTTTTATATACAGCCACTATCAATAAAAAATGCTACACAATGATTGTTTTAGGTATGCTTACTGTTTTTCTCTTAAGAGAATTTCCAAATACAGCAAAGCTAACTCTTACCAAGTATAAGAAAAACTTCTTATTCAGAAATAACTTGTATAACTTGTAAAATAGTAGTAATAGCTAAAAGCTCATTTTTCACTGAAATACCTTCTTTTTCATTTTCTACTCTTGTGCATCAATTTAGCCGATATGAACTTGAAAATTCTCTTTGTTGTAGTTCACACTAAAATACAGCAATTTCCCAATTTTCTTTTGCAGAAACAAAGAAAAACATTTTAACAAATGAACTCAAGACTCTCTGTGACAGCATTTTTGATATGTAGAAACTGCTTATACTATAGATAAATTGTTTTATAATGAAGGGTGATAATGGGAGGACAGAATTGAAAGCCAAGGGACTATATTATTCTACACTAAAGATAGAAGTTAAACTGAAATACTGAGAAAGAGAATGGACTAATACAGAACGTTGTTCATAGACCATGCTACACATTATTTAAATGATTTAGCTGACATTTTCATGTACACTTTTCTTCTCACTTTTAAGTGAAGGAACTGAGTGTGAACAGTCTAGTGTTGGTCTCTCAGTAGTTATTTATGCCATTCAAATGGAAAGGAATAAGTACTAATGACCCATTTTCATTTAAAATGCTCAAGATCAGAGTTTGAGGTGTTTATCACCCAGATATATAGTATATTTTTAAGACATTAGAACATGACCCAAAATTTGTTAAAGTTTCTAGGAGGAAAG
>VXBZ01003445.1:219407-229494 GCA_013399135.1 Heliornis fulica
AAAAAAAACAAAACCCATAGTTTCATACCACACTACTGCAGTCTTCCAGAAATCATGCTACTTTATGCAAAGATTTAAGCACTTATACAGTAAATTATGAGCTGTAGATGTTTTATGTTGTGATTCAGCCCAATATGTTATGTAACTCCTTTAATACCCATTAATAAGTATTGCCACCGAGTGCACACCTTGTATGTTGCTGAAACATTCCACATGTCACAGGAGTCTATGCAGCAGTGATAAGACTTCCAAAAGTCTATGTTATTATTAAATATACTCCAGTTTAATTATTATCTAAATTAGAGTCAGGAATCCCAAATAAAATTAAGACCCCATTATTTATGTATACAGTTAGAGTTTTATAGTATGAAAATGCAAGTTAAAAAGGAGAATATAGGAGAAATAGTAGAGAGCTGTGAAATTATTTCTTTGAGATTAGGCTCTAGTGTTGCGGAGAGCATTTCCAGAATCAGAGACTGTCTTCACAGAAGTATCGTCAATGTTCCTTCTTTATTAGACAAAGGTACATCTTTATATACTGTATAAATGGTCAACACCCCTACCACAATCCCAGTGGTTACATATCATTATTCATGTGCTTAAGCTAACTAAACACTGGATAACTACCTTTGTCCACGCTCCCTAACATGCACAAGGTACACTTCTCTTGCGTTTATTGCCAAGTTTCTAGTTTCATTTCCTACCTATCTCCTAGTTCTGTTTCCTGCCTTAGGCTTACAGCTCCTCCTTATTGCACACGTAGAGGTGTCCTTGCATTCAGTCACATAGTCCACATACTCTTCTGCAGTATCACCAAATGCTGGATTGTGCACATAGGCCTGAGCCACATATCATTCAGGAGCAGCCAATATTCCTGTACACTCTAGAAATTTAAATATTATATATTCATTAATAATTTAACCTATTTTGATTCCCTCTACATGTAACATTTAATAGTTTAAAGGCATATGATAACAGTGAATCAACTTTACAGTATAGTACTGTACAGTACTACTACATCATGTAGATGAGACTAAGCTGCAGTTACAATAAAAACAAAAAATAAGGGAGCTGTAATAAATCAAAATTCCATAATATTTGATGTCCAGGTGTTAAGCATAATGCTTCTTTTTTTACTAGTATTATTTTCAAAGTTGTAGTTGATAAGTTGTTGATATTAGAAAGGACCTTTTGCGGTCATCTTGTCCAAATTCCCTGCTCAAACCATGTCAGCTAGAGGATTATGTCCAGTTGGGCTTTAAATATGGAGTCTCCACAATCTCTCAGACAAATTACTCCTGTGTTTGACAACCCTCTCAGTGAATAAACCAAACCTGTTTTCATATGTCCAGATGGAATTTCATGTGTTTTATTTTTCTACAATTTCAGAAGGAAAAAGTGAGATTATTTTCAAATTTCAGTAGTAGTGATGTGTTTCATTCTAATATTGTAGAAACCCAGGATTTAAAATTTTGATCTTTTTTACATTTATAACTGATTAAATCTTGGGTTTCAGGGTATGCAATATCTTGAAAAAAATATCACTGTATTTTTAAAATATTTAATAATATGTTTTGACAAAAAAGTGAGAAAAATATTGAAATATGCAATATAGAACATCTCTCTCTTGCTTCACCAGAATTTTTGTTTTGTGGAAGAATAGTTTTTAAATGCCATTTAATTGCACTCAACAGAAAGGCATAATTAACATTTTTATGTGGAAAAAAAATACTCATTTTGACATACCAACCCTATGATATTATTAAAATATTCTGTCTTGTTTATTAGGAAGCATACATTTAATTTTCACAAAAAGCTGAGAGGACACAGCCAGGACAGGTGAGCCACACTAGCCAAAGAGGTATTCCCCTCAGCATAATAAAGCAGCTGACCTGGGTGTTTTGGGAACAGACTGGGTGTCCAGTTGGGTGAGAAAATTGTACTGCATGTCACCCACTCTGTATATTCTGTGTAACGGTTTCATTATTTTCCTCTTCCTTTGCTGTCCTAGTAACCCATGACAGTGAGGCAGGATGAGCTAATGTCTACATGTGTGAACAAGCAGCTGCTGGCTGGGACTAAACCACCTCATGTTCTAACTTTGATCTGTGTTCCTAACTGCATTACGGACACTCTTAAAAAGTCCTGGTTTACTTTGAACCTCTTCACATTGCATGACTACAGGTGCCTACAGATTTATCATTGTCTAAGCCACATGTGACCCAGATTTGTCATTAAACTGGCCCTGGATAAAGTACAGAAAGAGTCTGAGAGCAGAAATTTGAGTCCTGCTTTCCTTAACCTCCCTGCCACTGTGTCCTACTTTCCAGCCAGCATGCTCCATTTTGTTCTCTCTGCAACATTTCCTTCATCCTTTCTCCAAACCTGACTGGTTCTTTACTCAACTTGATTTGTTTTCTTTTCTTCATAATGGCAAAACTTCTTTCTGAAGAGATGTGCAGTGCTTCTTTATGTGAATCAGACTAGCATGTATCTAAAGTGGGATGGCATCTGACAGGAGAAGAGTACTGGTGCAGTCTCTTTCATCTGCCTTCCTGAGACTCAACTTTACAATAATAACTCATGAAAGAAGTGTGTGTTATTCTGGGCACACTTTCAAAACAGAAGTTCTTAAAGAATGATCACATTCATTCTGTAAGTCCTGAAGAAGAAAAGGCACACCCAAGAACGGTGGGTTGAAGTTCTTGTAAGGCAAGGAGGCTATGATGTGATTGCTATCGCAGAAATGTAGTGGGACAATTCACAAAACTGGAGTGCTGCTATGGATGGTTATAAGTCCTTCAGGCAGGGGAGGAGAGGAGGTGTGGTAGGTCTCTATGTCAGAAAGTGTTTTGACACTCTGGAGCTTGATTATGGTGATGACAGAGTTGAGTGTCTATGAGTAGAAATCAGAAGAGCTGGCAATAAGGCAGATATTGTGGTGGGAGTCTGCAGTAGACCACTTAGCCAGGAGGAGAAGGTTGATGCGTTATTTTATAAACAACTGGGAGAAGTCTCATGATCACTAGCACTTGTCCTTGTTGGGGACTTCAACTTACCGGATGTCTCCTGGATGTACAATACAGCAGAAAGGAAGCAGCCTATCAGGTTTCTGTAGTGTTTGGAAGACAACTTCCTGGCTCAACTGGTGAGGGAGCTGACTAGGGAAGGTGCCCTGCTGGACTTGTTTGTGAACGGAGAAGGGCTTGTGGGAGAGGTGAAGGTTGGAGGACACCGAAGGCATGGCGATCATGAGTTGATAGAATTCCTAGCTCTAGGAGGCGGGAGGTCAGCAGAACAGCCACCTTCTGTAGTGCAGACTTTGGACTGCTCCAGTGCTGTTCCAGTGCAGGGCTCCAAGATGATGAAAGGAGTGGAACACCTTCCTTATGAGGAAAGGCTGAGGGAGCTGGGTCTCTTTAGCTTGGAGAACAGGAAACTGAAGGGTGACGTCATGTAGGGAGCCACAGCTGGTCTGAGAGATTGGAATGCAAGGGAGAGGCATGTGAGTTTTACTCTGGTATTGAACTGATACTCATGTGCCCTTGAAGAGGATGGAAAGTCCCAAGAAGAGCTGAGAAACAAGATAAGGAATTGCTGGACTGTGAAGGAGAAGGCAGCTCATTGAAGCTGCAAAAGGGAAAGAGTCATCCAATGATATATTTGTTGCTGTGTTGCCTTGTGTGTGCCAGTTGGATTATAATACGATAAGAGGATGGAGCCAGGGTCTTCTCAGTGTTGGCCAATGACAGGACAAGGGGCAATGGGTCGAAACTGGAATATAGGAAGTTCCATGTGAAAGTAAGGAAAAACTGGATGTCCAAGCCCAACCAGTGGCAGTAAATGGGGCAAAATCCAGCTGGAGGCTGGTCACATGTGGTGTCCCCCAGGGCTCAGTCCTGTGTCCAGTTCTATTCAACATCTTTATCAATGACCTGGATTAAGGGGTTGAATGTTCCCTCAATAAGTTCACAGATGACACTAAGCTGTGAGGAAGTGTTGGTCTCCATGAGGGTAGGGAGGGTCTTCAAAGGGACATGAACAGACTGGACTGATGGGCTGAGACCAGTGTGCTGAGGTTCAATAAGGCCAAGTGCAGAGTCTTGCACTTGGGACATAACAACCACATGCAGTGCTACAGGCTTGGGGGAAGAGTGGCTGGACAGCTGCCAGGCAGAGAAGGACCTGGGGGTGTTGGTTGACTGTACACTGAGTATGAGCCAGCAGTGTGCCCAGCTGGCCAAGAACACCAACAGCACCCTGGCTTGTATCAGAAACAGCGTGGCCAGCAGGTCTGAGGAGTTGATTGTGCCACTATATTCAGTATCGGTGAGGCTGCACCATGAGTACTGTGTCCAGTTCAGGGTCCCTCACTAAATGAAGGACATCAATGTCCTGGAGCATGTTCAGAGAAGGGCAAGCAGGCTGGTGAAGGGTCTGGAGGGCAAATTTTATGGGGAGCAGCTGAGTGAACTGGGGTTGTTTACTCTTGAGAAGCGGAGGCTGAGGGGAGACCTTATTGCTGCCTACAATTTTCTTGAAGGAGGTTGTAGAGGTGGGTGATGGTCTTTTCTGCCAAGTGAGAGGTGATATGGCAAGGGGAAATGGCTTTAAGTTTCACCAGGGCAGGTTCATATTAGATGTTAGGAAGAAATTCTTCACCACAAGAGTTGTCAGGATGTGGAACAGGCTGCCCAGGGAGGTGGTTGGGTCACCCTCCATGGATGCGTTTCAATGACGGACAGGTGATGTGCTCCGGGATATTGTTTAGGAGAGGACAGGTACAGTTGGACTCAATGATCTTAATGGTCTTTTCCAACCTCGTCATTCTGTGATTCTGTGAATTATCTTTAAAAACATTCTAGTTACCTGTAAGAGACATATGGATGACTCAGATCAGACTTTGAAAATCCTAAATGGCAGCACTGGACTCTGTATTTAGGGTATGGCATTTTCAATGAGCAGTGTAGAGTTCAATGAATCCCATAACCCAGTTCATCAGTGGAATCAACTGCACTAAATATATACTGATACTGATGAAAAAAGGAGAGAAATATGGAATAACACATTTGTTTTCTTCCCTTTATTTTGTAAGAAAACACAATCAGAATCTAAGTTATAATCAAGAATAAATATTACCTTAAAAAGGTTTCAGGTCTTATGAAATATTTCTACAATATACATGAATATATATGTACTTGTAGAAAAATATTAAATAAAAAATACATTAATGGAAATGTGCATGGCATAAAAAAAAACCAGCAAAAGTTAGTCATTTAGCTGAATGCCAAGAAGGCAATGATAAATGTACTTGTGAATTACATAAACCTGAAGACCCAGCCTTGTTGATGTATATCATTAGCAAGTAAAAATACCTCAGGACTGAATACTTCTTGTAGCCCGATTCCTGAAAAGACTGTGTACATATAATTGCATTACTAGACTATAGAAAAAAACCAACATGATGAACATACTTAGCATTCATCTGCTACTTTTTGTCCAAGGATCTGAAGTGCTTTGGAAACATTAACTAATTAAATATGATTATAACTTCCTTTCTATTGCAGACAACAAAAACAGTCATCCTTCTGAAAAAAATGTTTTCATTTAATGTTGTAGGGTGATGGGTAAGAAGTGGAATGGAATATTCCATCTAGTTAATATTACTTTAACTAATTAATCTTCTGTGCTTTGTCATTTTAGGAAGCTATGCAATCACTGCTTTTATGCTCATAGCACACCACACACAAAAGTATTCCTAGGAGTGTCACTGCTTTTTGTGGAAAAAAAGTTTTGGCTCTGCTTAGGCATGTAACAAGTTTCTGTATTAAGCTACCTGAGAGGAACAGGTGGAAACATCTTTTTCTAATCCTTGTCCTGTCATATAATTCATGCACATAATGCTTTCTGTCTGTTGCCTCCTTTCACAACAGTGAAACATCCCAGAAAATCCTCATTAGATCATCTGTGATGGCACCCTTGTAAAAACCTAAGGCAACAAACTACATCTTTCATGAAACAGAAGTCCTCTGTGGATTACAGAGAAAGGACCCTTCAGACTAAAAAGCAGAAAAGATGCACAGAAGCTCCAGACAGAATTACAAAAGCATGCCATGTCCCCACCACAGATTTCTCACCATTCTACAGCTGGGCAGGATTGAACACGCTTAGAATATTTTCACTAGAGTGTGTAGTTCAGTCTCAGAACAGAATAAAAGTACTGGCAATGACTGGATTATATGCAGTCCCGATTTCCAATCAATAATCTCTCTGTCATTTCAAACATTTTCCTTTGTATCTCTTTTTCTAGACTAGTGTTTCAAATAAATTGATAATTATTACATTTAATTAATAGTTATTTTTCTTGTATATTATTTCTCATAATAATTTGTTATTTTCTGTTTATTATACTGTTATTTTCTTATTTATTATATTGATATTTTCTGGGGAAAGACAGATTTCAATTAATGTGTAATCGAAGGGCATTTTGGTCTCTGGTTATAAATCTATCAAACACAGTATGAGAAGAAGGATTTGAAGAAACACGTAGGGGCACCATAAACAAAGTAAATAAGTAAATATATGCAACCTTATGAAGAGTTTGTCTATATATATGTGTGTTTATATGTTTCTATGCATACACACGCACATACACAAACCTGCATATATGCAGATATAGATATATACACATTTATAAGTGTATCCAATTAAAAAAAAAAAGTTAAAGGGAGAGGACGAGAAACAGAAGTTCATGGAGTTTCCTTAACTTTCATATCTGTGTTTCATGGAGTGTTCTACCTACTGACTGCAGTAGCTGGCTCACGTTTTGTTCTGTTTTTTAAAAGGAAACCTTACTCTATACAGTTTATACTCTATATTCCTTACAGGACACTACTTAGCTATGGATCCTGCAAAAGTATGGTGGGAAAGAAAATTCTTGAGAACAGTGTTTTGGAGCATGTAGGGTGGTGAAGGAGAGAAAAAAATGAGGAAGGACTGTTGTGAAAGATCAGTTGGGAGTTAAGATATATCTTATATATCTTAGATATAAGATATACCTCAAAAAGATATATAAATATCTTTTTGGCTAACTTGGGAAAAATATTTCTGTTTACATTTCAAAGTGATAACACAGCAAAGTTTTGCATAAACAATATAAATTAACCCCTTTATAGTGATTGGAGTCTCTTGCTAAATGACACAATTAGATTCAAAGATCTACAAACTAGTAATATATTTTACTGTTAATAGAATTTAGGCTTAGGGAAAGAAATAATTGTTTATCAGAATCAGACTCTCAAAGTATGATATGGTTATATAAAATAAGCTTATATTATGAGTGGGTTTATGTATTTTAAAAGCTCGCATTTATTCTTCTAACATAGCTGGTCTGCCCTTTGTATTGGTTTGGAACTCATCTCTGTAAATGCTGTGGCTGTACTCTGTGAATATTTAATACAATGATTTTTTTCTTGTAAGAAAGATGAATCATCTAGATTTGGCTTAGGAGCTGGAAAATACTTTAAATATGCAACTATTTTCCTCAAGTCTTTCCTGTAGGCAAGAGGGGACACATCTGTTCCCTAGTAACTAGAGAGTATTCAATAAACAAGACTTCATAAAGCCATAATTTTTAATTTTTTTTTTTCGGGACTGGAATGAAATTTTCCTACAAAAAAAAAAAAATAGCAATTGCTGGAAGATATTTATCTAAAGAAAAAAGTTACAAAATAATTCAAAATTATCAAACAATTAATTCTTGAAATTCATCAATATATTTGTTATACTTCCATTATGACTACTTTTTCTTTGTGGGAAATAAAAAAATTCAAATTATTTCTATTTACTCTTGGTGTTATTGTCAGCAATACTGAAATCCACAAGACTTGCACATAGCTGAAGAACAGTTTAGAAGTGCAATGACTAAAGTTAAGACTAATATAAAATAAAAAATTTACAGTGGTATATTTGCGGCTCATCTGCACACTGTAATGTCTACCCAGCATCCAGTGAAAAAGTGTCTTGTAGATAGTGTCCTTGCTACAATTTTTTACATACTGTTTTTCTCATCACAATCATTATCTTAGGCAAGAAACAGTGTAATTAAGATTTTCATAAAAATATAATAATGATTAAAGTTTAACTTTGACAGAAGTCACCCAGCTTGATAATTGGATCATAAAAAAAAAAAAAAGACTGTAAACCACAAGATTTTGACAACTACTTTGATCCAACACATACCTTAATAATACTATAAAACATTTCAGCTGCAGAATTGAAATCTGAGGCAAAACAATTGCCATCCTGTCAGATGTTGTTAGTAGCAGCAAAATCATTACAGGAGTGTCCAGAGACTCTGGACTAAATTGGGAGCTATTATGCTAATCGTTGTACATATTCATAATACAAATGGGTATTTGGTTGAAAGAATACGTTGAAAACTGTCAGGATGGTTATGGGCATGAAACAAGGACACAGAAGAGACCAATGACTGGCTGATTCCTCACAGGTAGGTGTGCAAAAAGAACAGGTGGGTCCTGAACCCAGCCAGCCAGCTAGAAAATAGTATCTGCCCATGGCCCTGTAATTACGTTAGTGTTAGGAATGTGTGGTTATAGCTGATTGTGCTGATACATCTCAATAAATCTCTGGCTTCTAGATTGCTGGTGGTTCACCTTGACCTACTGTGGAGCTTGGACCAAGAAATCTGTTCTTTTCATTGTGCACACATTTTGGTCTTCTTTCCATGAACTGCTGAAGAAGCCATCACAATGACCAAAACTATAGTAACGTGTTCTAACGCAAAGTATAGGTGACTGATTCCAAATAATGTATGGTATAAACTTTGCAGAGATATAAAACTTGGCAAGTGATCAAAATTGACATATTTTTGATGCAACAGGCAAATCTAATGTCATTTTTTTCTTATCATAGAATCACAGAATCCTTTTGGTTGCAAAAGACGTTTAATATCAAATTCAACCATTAACATAGCACTGCCAAGTCCACCACTAAACCATCCCTAAATAAGTCCCATGTCTTTTAAATACATCAAGGGATGGTGGCTCAGTCACTTCCCTGGGCAGTCTGTTCCAAGGTTTGATAACATTCCAGTGGAGAAATTTTTCCTAATATCCAATCTAAACCTGCCCTGGTGCAACATGAGGACCTTCTTCCAATGACTTGTTACTTGGTAGAAAAGACCAACACTCACCTTGCTAAAGCTTGAAAAGGTAGTTGTAGAGAGTGATGAGTTCTCTTCTCAGCCTCCTTTTCTCCAGGCTTTTCTCTGCAAGAGAATAACATGGGGTTGTGGTGACCCCTTTCTGAACCTTACACAGCTGATGTTGGTCTATAGATCCAGCCTGTCCGGATTTGTCTGTATAGTCTTCCTGCCTTCAAGCAGATCAACATTCTCACCGAACTCGGTGTCATCTGCAGACTTACTGAGGACTTACTCATCTAGAGAACTGGAAGCAGTGTTGAGCCCCATGGCTACCAACTGCATGCAATCCCATTCACCACCATTCTTTGGGCCTGCTTATCCAGTTTTTCACCCAGTGAAGATTTCAGAGCCGTTCTATCCTCCAGCAGATTTACAGTCCCAGACAACTTGGTGTCATCTACAATCTTAGCAAGGGTGTACTTAAACCTCTCATTCTGATCATTGATAAAGATATTAAACAGAACTGGCTCAAGAAGTAATTTCATTTGGGTTAGCTACTTTTAAGTCTAAAGATTTCAACATTTTTTTTCCCTCATAATTTTAATCTTCAGCAAGGACAGACCAGAAATTTCAAGTTACAGATTAACTGGATGCCAGAGTTTTAAGACACCCCGGCCAGCGGCCTCAGTATAGTGTACAGCAAAGTAATCAATACATGCAATGTTTTAGGTTTAAGAAAACGGACATAGAGAAAAAAAAACCTATTTTTTTAAAATCATATTTTGTTTGTGTTTCACAGAATCACAGAACTATAGAGGTTGGAAGGGACCTCCAGAAATCATCGAGTACAACCTCTCTGACAAAGCAGGTTCCCTAGAGCAGGTCACACAGGTAGGCATCCAGACGGGTCTTGAATATCTC
>VXBZ01003447.1:5884-33231 GCA_013399135.1 Heliornis fulica
CGGGGTGGTCGCTAGCGGAAGGATGACCACTCCCGCCCTGCTGCCGCTCTCCGGCCGAAGGCTGCCCCCCCTGAACCTCGGCGCCTCCGCCTTCCCGCACCACAGGGCTACCTTGAGACTCTCCGAAAAATTTATCCTGCTCCTTATTCTTAGTGCCTTCATCACCCTGTGCTTCGGGGCGTTCTTCTTCCTCCCCGACTCCTCGAAGCACAAGCGCTTTGACCTGGGCTTGGAGGATGTGCTCATTCCACACGTGGACACCAGCAAAGGGGGCAAGAACCTCGGCGGCTTCCTGATCCACGGGCAAGGGCACGACGAGCACCGGCACAGGTAGGTGCCTGGCCCGCCGGGGAGGGAGCGGCGCCGCCGCGGGTCCCCGTGGGAGCGGGACCGGTTGAAAGAGAGACCACCCCACCCTGTTAAAATAGGTCCTCGCCGCGCTGCTGTCGCTCGTCTTTCCCCGTGTCCTGGCGTCTTGTTGCCACTCGTGAGCCTCAGCCGTGTGCCCTCCGGCTGCCATATGTAGCTGTGGCTCCATGTTTTTCTTCTCCAGCGTGAATTGGCTGGCGAGGGCTGGGAGGGGGAATGCCAGCTCTCCTCCAGCGACTGACTTATTTTTCCTCACTCAGGCCAACTCCCTGGGTCACTCGTGGAGATTAAGTTGTGGTATTTGTGGAGACAGTATAAGGGACTAAAAAGCTGCTGCGTCTTCCCTGCAGCCTTCATGTGCCTGCTCAGAACAGCTGCTCGTTGCTCAGTAGTCTAGCGAGAACTTTGATGTGCCCAAGACTCAATGCTGTGCCCCAGAGGCTGTCAGCCTCCAGCCTGCAGGGGACAAAACCGCTGTAGGTGGCATAATTGATTTTTGTGGCTCTTAAAATGACTTGTTGCAACGTTATGCCGGCCAGTTGGAGGTGTGAGTACAAAGTTTCCTTGATTGTGTTTGCCAGTGTAAAGAAATTTGAGGTCAGACAGTACTTAAAGTACCAAGAGTACCATCATGCTGTGTATAGGTTGTTGGGACCACCTAAAGCTTTGTGTGGTGCAAGCCTCTAAACGTTTGTGGTGGTGACTGGGTCATGTGCAGACCTTCAAAACAGGGATTCAAAAATGTAAATGAGGGTTGGACAGCATGTTTGCTTTTAACATGCATGAATTGCTTAAATCCTACCCTGGATCATAGTGAAGCTGACAGAGCTCTCTTCATTGTCAAAGGTGTGTAAAATGTGCTGATGGCAGGTGATAAAATATATGTTCTTCAATACTCAAATTAGTAATACAGTGAAATTTAAAGGCAGGTTCTTTATGCTGACAGTGTTCCTTTGAGAGCAGTTTAAAATATATCCTATTGACATGATGTAAGAACTATTTAAAGGTTATTTGTCCTAGATTAAAAGGAGATGGTATAATTGCCTCTTTTTATTCATCTGTTATGAACTATAAAGACTACCTGAATACTGTGGTATTTTTCCTTAAGGCATCTTTAGATGCTGTTGGATGTCTTGGGACACTTATCATGAGCTTTCTCCCTAACTGAAGGCATGAATGCTTAATATTTAACAAGGACTTTTTTTCTTTTCTGTGATGTTAATGGCTGGTGTGGTTAAATGTTGCACAAAACATAGGTCAATACATTTTCTAATATGCTTTTGAAGTTCTCATCTTTCACTGTGTTGGGTTTTTTTCCTGTTTGTTTTTTTTCTGTGATATTATTTCTTAGCTTCCTCAGTCACTCTGGTAAACACAGTTTTGGTTCTGAAATAGAAGACAGATGAAACAAAGAGGTGTTCAGCAGAAATTTTCAAACTCCCCCAGCTGTGACTGTTACACCTTGTGTAGTCCAGTAGATGGACTGTGGAAAAAGGAGTATGCTGATACTATCCTGAAGTGATGCTCTTGATTAACCTACTTAGGTGGATCCTTTTCAGGTTCCCTCTCTAAGTGTAGTTATCAAGACAACAGCTTTATTAGCAGTACAAAGTGCATGCTACTTTTGTCTGTCCCATGTAGATAGGCAGTAACTTAGATCAGAACTCTTTGCATTTTGCTTGTTTGGGATCTGTTCTTGAAAGAAGTGGTTCTCCTGTCACTGGTTCAGTCTCCCATCGTTTCTCCCTAAGCCATGAAGTACCTCCCCATGCCCCCCACCCAAAATCATCCCTGTCATGTACTTTTTAATGTCCACCTTTTGAATTAAGCAAGAATAGATATTATTCAGGTTGTTTTAGCCCTGCAAACGTTTGGATTAGTCCAAGTCTGTCTTAACTACTAAAAACCACCTGCCTGCTTAACCTGCTTGTACACCACTTGTGCAAATGCTACAGTAGGCATTGTGAAACAAGGTTATGTGCTTTACTTTTGGAGTGACCTGTTTGATTTGTTACCATATAATCTTATCAGCAGGCTGTTTGCTGGCTTGGAGCTGATGTGGTGACTGTTCTCCACAAAGGAGAACACCTGCTGCCACTTTCAGTGCTGAGCTCCTGCTTCTGTACTGTGGGGACCTTGATGGCATTTTGAGAAAGTAAGGGATCTTCAGTGGTGTGAAGACTAGATTACTTTTTTTTTTTTCCTCAGTTTGGGGTGAAAAAAGCTTTGTTCAGCATATCATCAAGGAGCAATGCCAAGTGTCAGCTATTCTGTAGGTACTGGGTTTTTTTCTTTTGTGTTGTGCTAAGTAGTTAGGCAGAAGATCAAGAGAAAATAACCTTCTGGTGATACAAAACAGGATCTGGTGTGAGATGTGATGATGGATTAACAAGCTGTCTTTCCAAGAATTGTGGGACTTCAGAAAAATTGGATCAAAGGTCATTCATATCAAGTACACATTTGATCATGAAGTGACAAATGTGTTGATTTAGTGACTGAAGACAAGTGTTTCTTCTGTGAATGCTGGTGTTGACCTCTCTTGAACAATAAGAGATATGTCATGGTTATGCTGCTCCCTTGGTATATAGGCTATAATATTTCAATGTGCATTTCCCCCTACTCCTTCCAGTTCGAGCTTTGTGGGAAATTAAAGGATATTTGTCTTTCTGTCTTTAGCAAAATACAGCAGTGACATAAGCAGGGGGTTGGCCTGCAGCCATGCATTAGTGTTGGGTGTACAAACAGTGGCTCTCACTAGGTCTTCTCTGTATAGCTCCCCTTGCTTTCCTACCTCACCCTGTGCCCCACTGGTGTTCTTGAGTGGTTTTATTGTTATCAGTACAGTGGTCACCCCTGGTGACATGAATGTTACGTGTTCCACTAACCTGTGGGGGTTTTTTTTGTTGGTTTTATTTTTTTTTTATACTGCTTTTATTCCTCTTCCAGCAGGAAATGGAGGTGGGAACTCTACTTCCTTCCTGATGGTTTTAAGCATTCAAGAATTCATGTCCTGTCATCCCAAGAAATGCAACTTTCTTGTAAGATGTCTAACATCTGGAATAAGGCTTCAATTTGTCCTTTGGAAGATGGGTGGGCTGTGGTGCAGGTTAATTAGCTGTGCATTTCAGGGGTAAGCTCTTCCTATGCATCTGCAGGATAATGAGCAGGGAATGTGTTAGTAATGGGGGAAAGGTGTGCCACAAAAGTTTGCCTCAGTGAGGAGGAGAGTGGAAAAGGTAAATTCAGGACTTGCAAAGATACATGCAAGCACATGCTTTTTAAAAATCAATTTGAATTCTCAGAGATGAATTTCTCTCCATTTCAGATAGGATATTGCAAAGATTCTGTAATGAGAACAGCACAGTCCTGAGAACACATCTTGCCAAGTAAACTTATGCATCACTCAAAATTGCTTATGTGGTTTTAGATAACTGTCACCTCTCTCAGATTGCTGCATCTTCTCTGCCACACAGAAGTATTTCAGGTGTTTCTTACTGTTCAGTTACTTTCCAGCTCTCTTAAGTATTGTATTCTTCAGCACCATGTCTGAAAGAGCTTTGGAACCAAAGAAAAACATTCTCATGGTTTCTTGGCATCTAATGTAAATGAGAAGCAGGTGCCATACAATGTCTGTGACTTACCAGATTTTTTTAAAAATAAATTTATATGTAAGATGAAAATCGAATGGACTTTTAAGAATGATGCATCAAGCAGCTGGTTCTTCTATCACTTGACAAAAGTTAAGGCTGTTTCTGTGGTAAAAGCACATTAATCTTGGGGGCAATACTTAGTGTAATTTTGCAAGCTCAGAGCTGCAAAGCCACTTTGTAATAGTGCTTGGGCTACTGTTGTGCTAAAGATTCAGCCCTTAGGAATGTGCAGAGCTGTATCTCAGCTGCTCAATTCCTGTGTATTACCTCAACTCATAATTCCTGCCTGATCTAAAAAAAAAAACAACCCCAAACCTCCAAAAGGCCACAGATCAACAGACTGTGCTGCCACCTCAGGTACCTTGAGCTCCCTGTGTGAGTGAGTATAGATCATACCTTTGTTTCTGTGAAGCTGAGGACTATGGACTCGTGCATTATGCTCAGCAGCTCGGTGGGAGCAGTTGTGGGGGGGCAGCAGCTATATGGCAATAGTCTAAAATTGCTCCTCCTATTCTTTGCTATATGGATACCTCTGGCACTAGCAGCTGCTGTTTCTACTTTTAGGTGGTGAAAGTAACAAAACAAAAATTATCCTGAAGAACTTTCAGCTATAATTTATTCTTTTAAATCCTGCTTCCCCCCCCCTTTCTTCTTAAGAACCATGAATGGCTTAATATACTTCTTTTGAATATCTTTATCTTTTCTGGTCTATATGACTTAATTAGCTGAAGTAGAAGTGGGTAGAGGAGATAATTTAACCTCTATTACTCAGTGGGATCAGAGTCTTCTGTCATCCTCTGCCATACTCCCAAGTATGCAAGTACATGAAACTCTCTGTTCTTCCCCACCTTTACTTGAGGCACAGCTCATTAGGGAGAATAAGAGTATTTGCTGTTGTGAGTCAGAGAACCTTGGGTTTTTCCTCTGAAAAATCAGGAGCCACTGTAGTGCCTGAGCCCCAACTCCTACTCTTTTTGTCTTTTCCCTGTGAAATCCTGTCTTCACATCATACTCTACAGTTTTGGGGTTATTTTTTTTTTGTAGAATGTGGACTCTGAGTTTAAGCTGAGGCGCTTGACACGAGGGAGATGCAGGTCCTTGTGGTGACAGCTCTGGAGCTGGGGATGAGGAGTGCCTTCCAAATCAGGGCTCAAACATCTTAATGCCTAGGGCAAAGAAGTTGTAGCTGTCTGGTGTCAGTCTTCAGCTGTTGAGGCTGTTGCAAGAGCACTGCTCATCTTTGGAGACGTCTCATTTGGGGTTTTTAGTAGCTGCATGTCATTGTTTATTCTGGACTCTGTTTTGAGAAGAAGTTTGATAAATTATGTTGCTACTTGGAGGTTTAGAGGAATTTGATTTCCCTTGCTTCCTTCTGGATTCCCCACATTGTACCTTTAGACTCAATTTGAATGTCTTCTGAAATTGTAGTGGTCTGTGAGAGAGGTGCCCTCTTGTATTATTTCTAAGGATCTACTGAAACAAGTGTTATGTTGTAGGTTGAGAAATGCTTCAATCTTTGAATTACAAAATGCAAATTTTAGACCATCTGTCTAGATGTCCCCCTCTCCACCCTCCCTCCCCCATGTGCTGAACAGCAGCACTCTACCATGGGAAGGATTGGGTTGGAAGGGACCTTAAAGCCCATACAGCTCCAACCCCATCCATGTGGTGCCACCCCAGGGTGCCCAAAGCCCCATCCAGCCTGGCCTTGGACACTTCCAGGTAGGGGCAGCCACAGCTCCTCTGGGCTCACCACCATCACAGGGGAGAATTTCTGCCCAGTATCAAACCTAAATCTGACCTCTTTGAGTACAAAACCATTCCCCCTCATCATACCACTGCACTTGCTTATAAGCAGTCCCTTTCCAGCTTGCAGAATTATTAAAAATAATAATAATTCTTCAAGTTACTCTGCTGTACTCCCACTTGTCAAAGTGTTTCCTCTGTTCTGAGAGGACTCTAAAGCTGGTGTGTTCTAGTTCTCATCCTTTCCAGTTAAAATAATAATAATAATTGTTGGTTTTCTGCATGATCTACACTTTGTCTACATGGTGGAAAAAAATCAGGCGTGGGAAAACAGCAGCAAGTCTGCTGACTGGACTTGGGCCAGCCAGTGGGTGGGAGGCAGCAGCACTCTGGTTCATTCCCAGTTTTGTAGATTAAAATCTCAGAAGAACTTCAGCATAAATGTGGGCTGCTTGATGATGGTAGCAGAGTCATCAAGCAGTAGTAAGCAGCATGGTTGTATTCCACTATAAGAGTTCTCCTGTCTTCTGGTACTTTCAACTTAGGAATACAAACATCTTGATCTTACTCAGCTAGTTTTGAGTTAGGTTTTGCTTTCTTGAAACTAAAGTAAGTAAAACTTATCACAGGTCTGGTGACACTGTGTGATGTGTGTGCACGTGCTCTCGTTGCAACTGAACTGTGGTTGAATGTGGGCAAAGAGAAGGAATTTTAATGCCTTTCTTATCATGGTCCTTCCCTCCAAAGCCCATAAGGTCCTGAATGAGGTCATTCCACCATAGCACACTTATTATTGCAGCTCTGATGTTACCTTAGTTACCTTTTATCTCACCAATATGACTTCTGCTATTTGTCCCCTAAGTTCAGGGAATAGATGTTACTTTAATGTCTTATTGTATTGAGAGTGAATAAATGTATTCATTGGGGGAGAACTTTGAGAGCTGCTAAGTTCTTGTACTGTATGTTTGCTCATAAATTTTGTATGCTATTGATAATTTTTGTCTTGTCTGATCTAGTGTCCTGTACTGAGCAAATTATATAGCTTCATCCAGTCACTCAAAAGATCTGAAGGTTCTGTATTATTCATAATATTATGTATTTTAAGATCTCTAAAAATTGAGATCATTTTCTCTGAATTTTCACTTCCCTTTTATGTTTGAGTACCCAACCAGATACACTGGTGTTGCTAAAGAAAAAGTAAATAAAACACCAAACCCTGAAGCTTATTAACCTTCTTACCTAAGCTAGAAACTGCTCTTCAAAGGTGTCTTTGGCCCTGTCTCCTGAGCAGACAGAGCTTATGTGGCTGTACCCCATGTTCATCTGCAGCGCTTGCTGACCCTCTTCTGGTCTCTGTTTACCCCTTTCTCCCCCAGGTCTCAGCAGCAAAGTGTGACATGTCAAAGTAAGTAAGTTTCTGTATCTTGTGGGTGTCTCCTTGTTGGGTTCAAGGAAGAGTCACAGCTCTGAGCCCCAAAGTCACCTGTGATACTTGGTCCCCTGCTCATCCATCTGCAAAAGTGTAACTCAGTGATACGTGCCCTTAGTTCACCAGTCACTGGAGAAGGGTGGTTGGGAGCTAATGCTCTGATAGTAAAGAGTTATTTAAAGTAAATAACTTTAAAGTTACTTAGTAAAGAGTTCTTGGTGTGCCAGAAGTAATGCAGTATGTTACTGAGGTGGTAGAAAGCATTGGGACAGAAGCAAAGGGCACTAATGTATAAGGGGTGGCTGAGGGTGAGGCTTTATTGCTCTCTCCAACTACCAGAAAGGAGCCTGTAGGTAGGTGGGTTTTGGTGTCTTCTCCCAAGGAATGAGTGATAGGACAAGAGGGAATGGCATCAAGTTGTGCTGGGGAGGTTTAGGTGGAGTATTAGGAAAAATATCTTCACCAAAGTGGTTATCAAACACTGGAGTGGGCTGCTGGGGGAAGTGGAGGCACCTCTACTGGAGGTGTCTAAAGGACATGGAGATGTGATACTTTTAGTGGTAGACTTGGCAAGCATTAAGTTTATGGTTGGACCTGATGGTCTCTTCCAACCTAGATGATTCTAAGATTCTATGAAATACTGGGCTACATGACATCTGCTCCTTCCAGGATATGTTTGGCTAGAAGTTGGATCAGTTTATGATTCCATCTTGCTGTCTTCATTTTTTCCAATGTTATTATGGTGCTATCCCATGAAATGGGTTGCCATGGATGGCCATTCAAGGATAGTTTCATTGATGTTTTATGTGCTTGTTAGTCACCTCTTAAACCACCAGAGGATGATTTTGTGAATGTTTCTCTTACTCCTTGCTGTAGTGCTGCCATTGAGGCTTACATTGGACAGGTGGCTATTTTCTATTTGAAAGCCCAAGTGTGAGCTTTTTAATTTGGCCTAAAATTGTGTAGTGCAATCAGTAAGTCATAAGCACAATTGCATTTTTAAGGGAGTGCATATGGTGAAAGTACTTTCTTGGTGTATAAAGATTTAAGAGCTGTTAAATGAAATTACTTTGTGTCTATTAACATCACCATGCAGAAATGTCAATTTTCACGTGCCATTACTAACTTGGAAGACTTTTGGAAGTTGACATTAATCTCAGGTGAAGCTTTACAGTGTTTGTAGGCCTGTAAGGCGGCATTTTAAGTTTGCATAGGCAAGCTGCATAAATAGTTTTTCCTCAGTAATTTGTTATCATTTTTCTCTGGGAGCTGATGACATGTTTTAAGTGCTGCAGTGTACAGTCAGGCCACTTAGGAGCAGGTGACTGTCAGTGTTAAATCAAACTAATCTGGTAAACTTTTTTATTAGATCAAACTGAGTGTACTCACAAAGGGTAAGAAAAACCATCTCATGTGTGGGAGCAGCAGAGCCCTTAAATCCCTCAGTGGGAAGGGGGAGATCTGCCATGTTCCTGCTGAATACACAGAGTTCACCTGTACTCATGGTTTAGAGCTGTGGGCTACAAAGAATAACTTATAACATGTAATAATAACTTGGCAGGTTTTTCTAGACAAACTTAATTGCATTTTGAGTCCTTTTTACAACTTTCTCTGCAGAAGTTAGGGGGATCTGCATTTGCTCCAAAATGCTTGCATCCTATCTGCAGTATTTAAAAATCATAGTCCAAGGTTGACTTTCTGGACTACAGGCTTCCTACTTGTTTGTGAAATCAAATATGCTCCATGCTTTAACTGCAAAACTTGGAGGAAAAAAAAACCCAAACAAAAAAACCCCACCCCAAAACCCCCAAACCAAACTCTGCTGCTCTATGGGCTTGTTCTCAGGTGGTAAAAGTTGTGGGAAAGATGGATAAGTGGAAAAATATCTTCCTGGTTTAAATACAATATCCTTTCCACCCCCCTCAAGCAAGAGAAAATTTATAGTCTGGAAAATATGAACTAGTTTAAGAACTGTGTTTCTAGTAACCTTTTAAGTAGCTTGTTAATCAGGTTTATCTTGGAAGCACTGAAGACTGTTTAATCTAAACTTAATAATTGCAGATGATGCAAGTGAATGTCTGTTTTCCCAGTGCTATAATCACACATTCTTAGTTTCCTGAAGGCATCTGTTCTGCTGTTGTTGGTTTCTATTTGAATGGAAAGTGTTCTCCAAATTATTAAGTAATGCATATATTGGGTTCTGAATTGCAGTGCACAGTGTTCTGGAGGAGAACACAGTACAGAGGGGGTAAGTGGGCTCTTCTGCATCATGGAGTTCTGAGCTTGTAAGGGGAATGTGTCACACAAGGAATTCAAATTTCTGGGTTTTGTGACTTAATTTCACCTTCTAGAGGCTGTGGAATCCATGGCAATTAAAATATTCGTCCTTGAAAGAGCCATTTTTCACTAAGTAGGAAAATCAAAACAAATGAGAAATATTGCTGAGAATCAAACAGGTTTTTAACTTAATGGGCTGGATACAGTAATAAACTTCATTTCAACAAAGTGTCAATCTGGACTGTTTAAAATAGGTGCTGTAAACCAAGTTGAATCTACAAACTGATCAACCTGTTAAGTTGTTATCAGTGTGGTAGAAAATTGATACAGTTTTACCTGTTTGCATGTGAAATGAATTACTAATTCACATTCCAGAAAACAGAAGGGAACTTACCTGCCCTGCAATAATTGTTACCCTGATAGCAGACTTTTTTGGGTGGTCTTGTATCTTGTCTGGGAACTTTCTCATCTTGAGAAACTGATGCTTATGGAAGGATACCAAAGTATCTATATGTGATATCTAGAAGTTGCTTTGTGAAGTGGGTAATTATCATTGCTGTCTTCTCATAATTACTTGAGAAACTTTAAAACCAGTGGCTAATGAGGTGACTGATATTATTATTGGCATTGTTACAAAGAACTTCTGTTATAAACTTGTTGTACCATTGTCTTGTAGTAATATTGGTGAACAGACTCAGAAGGAATCATTCAAAGTCGTGTTAGTAACCAAAGGAAGTTTTTAAAGTAGCAAATATCAAACTCCACAAAACAAAATAAATCTTGACCCAGAACCAAAGTAAAAATCCCCAAACTAAACACTGCCCCATCATTCCTGGCATTACTTCATGTAAAGAACAAAAAAAAAAACCCTAAAAAACCAAAGAAAACCACAGTGATGGAAGAGAACCTGGGATCCCTCTGGCTGGATTTCACCCAGTCCTGTGTTATTCAGGTTGCAGCACAGTTGCTTGCTGGCCAGAGTGGGCAGTGGGAACAGTTTATTGACCCAAAGTCATTTCCTAATAGTGACNTTATTCAGGTTGCAGCATAGTTGCTTGCTGGCAATGGGAACAGTTTATTGACCCAAAGTCATTTCCTAATAGTGACTTTGTTCTTCTGTGTGATTTTTTTAAAAAAAAACCCAGAATTTTTGAGAACATGTTACTAATACCAACCATGAACTCTGGGTCTTTGGTTTGCTTGGGATTTTGTACATCTGCAGTTTTTTGATGTGTTTATCTTGGTTTCTAGAAATCACTTGAGCACTAATTTTATTCAGCTGGATATGCTGTTGCAGTTTATGCATAGAAGTTTTCTTGACACCCCCTCTCCTCGCTTTAGAGCTGATTTTCTCAGAATAGCATATGGCCATCACACTGCAGTGGGACTAGATCACCCAGTCTACTGCTCTCACAAAGAAAAATGAGTCTTGACATATTTGTGTCAATTTGGCCAGATGCCTGAATCCTTATGCTCTGTGAAATATGTGACATTTCAAGTGGTAGTGTCACCTGCAGGGATGCTTGCATGGGGAACCTAGGGCACTGCAAAGAAAATGTCACCAGTACTCGGCCTGGGAAGTTCAGATACTGACACAAGTCGTCTGATCAGTCCCCAGCACAAGTACTGGGATTTAAGGTATGTCATTTTATTCAAAAATTTTCATACTCTAGAATTTTTTTTGGTGATGGTCCTGGGAAAATTCAAGTGCAATTTGAGTATAACAAGGGGAAAAAAACCCAGAACAAAACATGTGAGGAAATATTTATGGAGCTTCCTTTCATACAAGTAAAGAAACCAACAACCAGCCCAAACTCTGAAGTGGTGGGTGTAATTTTTTAGTAAGTTGCAATTACTTGGTGTTCTTTGGTGCACTAGCAAACTTGGTTTGATTCTTTGTGGCTTCACAGTATGGAATTTTTGGAAAAAGAGCAAGCTATGTAGTATTGCCTAGTGTTTTAGTGACTAGAAAACATGTGGAAGCATGAAGAAATTAAAATATTCCTTAAATGTGCTACATAACACACTTTTCTCTTTGACTTCCATTAATAAAAATGCTGGAGCCTGTGCAGACTGTAAATAGAGTTTTCCCAAGTTGCCTTAAATTGCCTTAAACTGCATCAGCCAGAACCTTGCCTCACAAGCTTCCAGGTGTCTTCAGTAGTGCTTAAAATAGAATGCTTTTTGAGATTCAGAAAGCCTTATTTACATCAAACTGTTCAAAAACATTTGTGACAGGCAGTTTTGGGGGTTTCCATTTTATTATCACTTTCTGCTATACCTCAGTTCAGTGCTCAGCAGCCTGGAAGGAAACAGGAGGGTGAAGGTGGCAGATGCTCCCAATGGCTGTGTAGGCCCAACGCACAAAAACCAGCATCACCATCTCTTGTGTGGAGCTGAGAATGCTCTGAGGGTATGGAAGGATTGGAAGAGTTGAATGGAAGAGGGTTTTTTTACCAAAACCAAGAAGTTTTTCTTACATTTCTTTATGCTTTGCTGGTTTGCAGGTCACAGTTACCCTTTGCCTCAACCTCTCTCCCATAAAGGCTTGATGTGGTCCTAAAACATGCTGTGGTGACAGGTGGCTAATACTGTTTCCTTTTCTGAAACCATTAAGAATGACTGAAGCTTAACCTCTGAGAACCACCAGTAAATAAAAGCCTCCATAGACCTTAAGAAATCCTCAAGGAGTGAAGCTGTGTTGGGCTTTGCCAGCCATCTTAAATACCATGGTTTGTGTTAATTTTTTTTCTCTATATCCCTTCTTCCTGTAATTCAAAATGAGAATGACTGAAGGTGACAGTGCTTATAGGGAGGGCATTAAGCTTCCATTTCCTACTCTGAGTGATTTTGCACAAGGTCTAAGGTTGGAAAGATCTTCCAGCTCTAATAGTAGCTTCCATGCATGACAACAGCTACAAGGATGTAACCTTTTGCTGCAGCATTAACCTTCAGAAATAGAGTCTTTCTGTAGAAAATTGCCATGGAGAGGGGCATGGCATCTTTCAGAGTGCCCAGAGGTTCTTCAGACAGGAGATCCATGAAACTGTTTGCTGGATCTCACATGGTGTTAGGCTGTTTACTGAGGATTAATGTGCTTACCAGCTCAGTGAGCCCCTGCAGGACTGGAAGGTGTCAAGTAGGAAAATACCAACCTCCTTCTGGTTCTTGAAGTGTGGTGATTCTTGCTGAGACAACGTATTCCAGCTCCACTTTTTTTTTTTCCCCAAAGATTTTCTGCTTCTGCAGTCAATATATTTCACTTGAAGTTAGTGTCTCAGCCATTTCACTGTTTTTCTTATCTGCTGTAGCTTAGAGCTGTGAGACTGTCCTCTCATAATGTAACATTTGGGGGTTTGTAAAGCTGAGCCCAAGCTTGCACTGGTCTTCAGGCCTTAAATCTCTTGGTTTGGTCATCTTGAGACTTGTTTGGACTGGGATGTTTGAAACTGAATTTCTCAAACACAGGTTTTCTTGCCTGAATTGAAGAGTTGTGTGTGTTCTAGTCCAGGATTTCCAGAGTCAAACCAACAATATTCTGTCTGAGTCATCTCTTAATAGTGTACTGTTGTATTGCAGACAGTGTGTTAGGGAAAGAAAGAGGTTAAGAAGCTTGCCATAATTATCTGAACTAATGAAAAAGGTTTACATTTGATCTTAGAGGAGGCAAACAGAACTACACCTGCCAGTGAGTGGTGTTTTGTTCCTGGGAATCCAGAAAGTTGGTTACAGCAGTGGAGGAGAGGGAAGAAATGTGACTTTGTAGTCTGGATGTGTATGTGTGATTGTATTAAGCATGTTAACAGTGGAGGATAACACAGTGTGAAAAATCCAGGATTCTATTAAAGATGACACTTCAGAGATCAAACTGTGCCCTTTTATGTCTCCAGCTCTTCTGTTCTTGCATTCTGGCAGTATTTTTATTGCAGAGGTCTAGGAACAAAGATCTGCCTAGCTGCTCCTGAAGAATGCCAAGTCATCTTTAGCTGACTTGCAGTGTGCAAGAGTAGGCTCCTCATCAGTTTACTCTTGTATATTTTTTTCTTTTTTTGTGTTCTGTGGCATTTACCCTGGTGCTGCTAACATCTGTGCCTCAGTTACAAGTCAGTCAGTGCTTAGACTGCACACTGGGTTTTGCTAACTTGGCTGTCAGCACTGTTGTACTCAGTTGGGGAGACACTGGAATTGGAAAGGTGTCTTTTTCAGAGGGAATCTTATCACTCGTTTTCTCTGCAGTTTTCCTGTGTGAGGAAACTCCACTACGTAATTTATGGTGGAGATATCGAGATCCTTGAAGGTATCCAGAAGCTGTCTGGACACAGTTCTGGGTAGGTGGCTCTAGGAGCCCTGCATCTAGCAGGGGGAGGGGGCGGGGGGCTGGATGACATAGAATCATAGAATTGTTAAGGCTGGAAATGACCCCTAAGATCATCCAGTCCAACCATTAACCCACCGCCACCAAGTCTACCCTTAGACCATGTCCTCAAGCACCGCATCTCCCCGTCTGTTAAACCCCTCCAGGGATGGGGACTCAACCCCTTCCCTGGGCAGCTGTTCCAATGCTTGAGGACTCTCTCAGGACAGAAGTTCTTCCTAATATCCAACCTAAATTTTCCCTGGTGCANCCTTCCCCATCCTCGTTGCCCTTCTCTGGACACGCTCCAGCACCTCAACGTCCTTCTTGAAGTGAGGGGCCCAAAACTGGACCCAGTACTCGAGGTGACAGACGTGACCTCCAGAGGACCCTTCCCTCCTCAACCTTTCTGTCATGGGCACTGTATTCTGATGTGCAGAACCTCTGCTTTCCATATTCATGAACATACTGAGTAATGCAGGTCTTTATACACTGTTTTGTAGTTTTTAGGGGTGGGGAGTTGCTGATCTAGTGTTGCTTTTCTGACCTCTTTTAAAATGGAAAAAAAACCCCAAACTGACCCAACTCCCAGTGCCCTCTAATCTATCTTTAGAATCAACATTGGGTAGTTTATTAGCAGGGTGGATTATTTTAAATTGAAATGTTATTAAAAGCACCTGGAAGGGTAAACAGTTTGTCATACAGTTGTCTTTCATCCTCTGCTTTATTGGCAATATTAAAAAAACCTTGGGAGTAATGAGATACAGTTTTGCTTTGTGGAACAGTGCAGATTAGACTGTACTTCTTGATTTCCAGGTTTTTTGTGGCTCTATTTTAGTTACTGTTTTGACTGATTTGCCAAGTAGAGAGCTTTGCTGTTCTTCCTTGCTAACTAGTCCCAGTGGTGCTGCATAGAAGAACTTTTGTAGATATTTCTATTTTAATTAATCCAGTATTACTGTTGAAAGTATATCCATGCAACAGCCTGTGTCCTCTGATATGAAATCCTTTTGAATCACAGTATAAGTGATATGTGTATATATATATTTGTTTCTTTTCCCTTGAAATAAGGAAGGACAGTTTCTTTTCCCTTGAAATAAGGAAGGACAGTTTCTTTTCCCTTGAAATAAGGAAGGACAGTTTCTTTTCCCTTGAAATAAGGAAGGACTGTGTTTAAAAACAGAACATTGCCAGCAGCTCCTGTCCTCTCTGGGTCACAGCATGTCACAAAATACCATCTGAAAGCTATTGATATTCTGAGACTGAGTTCAAATTAATTTATTTTTTTTCCTTCCCTCTTGCTGCCCTGAATTCTTCCAGTTCCTGTGAAGCAGTGCTCCCTGTTAAACTGCTGCCATGTGGAGGGAAGGGAGTGCTGGTCACTGGTGTGATCCCCTCAATCTTACAATGCCAGGAGCTGACCTGTGTCTTCTGGACAAGTCCAGTTCTATTCCCGTGCCACAGCAAGGCTGTTTGACTGCCAGTGCTGCTGGACTAGCCAGGAGGATTGTGCATGTTGGCTCCTGGTGGTCAGAGGAGCAGTTCAAGAGCAGATGCTTTAGACCTGTGTTTGGACTAAGTTAGTAGTTTTTTTTCCCATGTATTGAAGAGCTTGAATCAAGTTTCATATGGTAGATCTCAGGATTCCCCCCACTTTTCCTCTTCAAACTCTTTGCTATATAACATTACTTCTGGTGCCATGCATGTTGATTATTTTAAATGCATTTATTATACAAGTATCAATTTACCACATGGCTGTATGGTAAGTTACAGGTGGACAAGAAAGATCTGAGCAGTACGTGTGAACTTCAAATAGGATATTCTTCCAGTACCTCAAGGGGGCCCACAAGAAAGATGGGGAGAGGCTGTTCAGTAGGGCCTGTTGTGACAGGACAAGGGGTGATGGGTTTAAAATAGAGGGAGGGAGATGTAGATTGGATATTAGGAAAAAGTTCTTTGCTGTGAGAGCGGTGGAGCACTGGAACAGGTTGCCCAGGGAGGGGGTGGATGCCCCTGGATCCTTGGAGACGTTCAAGGCCAGGTTGGATGAGGCCCTGAGCAACGTGATCTAGTTGGGGGTGTCCCTGCTTCTTGCAGGGGGGTTGGACTAGATGACCTCTGGGAGTCCCTTCCAACTCTAATCATTCTATGATTCTATGATTCTATTTGAAGCCCTGTTGCTTCTTGGATGTGAAAAGCTGGATGAGTAAAATAGCTTTATGGAAATGTGGAAGTTTGTGTCAACAGAGTATCTGTGTAAAGATAGTAACCTCTTTAGAGCTCTGGAGGACCTGCCAGAGGGTTTCTTCTGCAGAGAGGTCTAGCACCATCTGCTTACCTGAAAGTTTGCCATCTCCAAGTCTATATTACACCCTACATGCTACTTTCACTTTACAATAGCCTAGGAGTAGTTTTACTGTCAACTTATTTTGTATTTGAACAATTGAGGATGTTTAGGCTAAGACCACACTAATATCATGGCTGTTGCTTTAAATTGCTAAATTTATCCAGCTTTTTTTCTTCAGTTGGTGAGAATCTTGCAGTTAACTACTGGATGTCAGGCTGCTGAGAAGACAGAATGTAAAAGGAGGGAGCTACTCTACTCACAGTGGTATCCCTTTTGAACACACATCAGGTGGAAGACATTGCTTTGGTTAATATAATGCGTGTTTTCCAGTATGGGGGTGGGAAGAGAGAAAGAAATACCTGATTAGGAACTGGAACCTGAAGGGGAAAAGTGAGTCTGAGCTAGCAGAGGGTCTTGGTGGGAATGAGGAAAAATGGTAAATTTCTTTCTTTGGAAGCTGGAGATGGGAACTGCACACAGAGCAAAATACAAGGGGTTGGAATAGTGCCTTTTTCTCTCCTCTCCATTTCCCTGTGAGTACAGCACTGTATTCTGCTGTGCAAAACCCCTTCACATCAGGCTGGCATAGGAGGCATAAGAGGAGGCAGACACTGGCTGAGTGAGGTATCAAGTCTAATCAGAGTGGCCTTGAGGGAGAGGAGACATTTGAAGCAATTTGGTGCTTAGTAAAGTGTAAATAAAATTTAGGGTGGTGGGGAGTGACTCTTATCTGATAGGGGAAGCAGTATCATAGGGGTAAACTCGAGGAGAGGAATCCCTCCCCCACCATCCCCCTCTGGGGACAGAGGGGATGGTGGGGAGGGATTCTTGAGGGGACAGGGGATGGTGGGGAGGGATTGCCATGAGAGTGTGCATGCAGAAAGATGCTCCTTGTGCAGGGATGTTAAATTAGAGCCCAAGCTACGTGCAGGTCTGTAACACTTGAAGCTCACACCCTGTTCTGCTGTGCCCCCAGCCTTGCCTAGGGCAAGGATACAGGCAACATTACAAGGCTGGGGGCAGCCAGTTGGGAGACCTGATTTTTTTCCTGGAATGATCAGTGATTTTTTCAGCTGGCTCAGCTCATGGTGAGCTGACTGGCTTGTTGCATGCTCTCCTGAGCTCTGACTGGGAGCTTGCTTTTGTAGGCCAGCTGGAGCCCTGAAACTTAAAGAATGACTTGACAGAGGTGTTAACCAACACAAACATGAAGTTAGAATATCCTTTATTACCTGAGCCAACATTCCACCTGTTGTTGATCATATTAATGCTGCTGTCATACACATCCAGTCTTTAACCTAATAAATCATCAGCATGTGTGGACACACAAGCATCCTTTGCATGCTAGATGACTTGTTGCTAGAGAACTGCTGGTTTTTCTAGCCACCAGTGACTCACTGCAGCAACACCATTACAGCTGGTGATCAGGAGATGGGACCCATGGTGGTGGTGGGCAACTCCTGCTCACCCAGGGCTACTCTCTTAGCAGTCCACACAGGTGGACTTCTCTACTCAGGGCATGTAGTGAAGGCAGTGTCACCTTTTGAACTTTACTGTCCCTGGCAGTCTGTGTGTAGAAGGCTGTGTGGACTCTTCCTCAGAGGGAAGATTGCTCCTGCTTCTTAACCCGTGTTACCTGATGCCACACCATCAGCTAATTCAGGCATCTAACTCGATGCAAAAACCCCCACACAACCAGGAGAGCACTACTAAGCCCCCAGGTGGTTTAGTGCTTCAAGACCCTCAGTCAGTTCACCAGCCACTGACAAGTCCCCGAGCTGGTGCAAGGTTTGAGTTGGACCTTTCACTAGGTAGTAGCTTGGTATTGATCAGCTTCAATGCAATGTGAAACAGTAGCTGGAGTCTTTTTTTTTTCTTTTCCTGCTGCAAGCTAATATGTGTGAAAACCTGTCAAGGTATTCTCCTCCTCCTCTGTTGTTGACCTACATAGTAACTGATAGCACGAGGCTGTCAGGGTCTCTTAGCTCAAAAGGTGGATTATCCTATGGATGTAAAGCTCCAGCCTTATCATTTGAATCACTAGGAAGTTAAAATGATTGGCATGATTCTTAGTGATTGCTGCCTAGTTTCCCTAAAAAACCCACCCCCTGCTCCCACACACGCTTCTATAGAGCAAACATCTTTTGGCATGCTGGTTTTATTCTTTCAAGCTTTTAAGGTTACTTACTTGGCTCTTTGGAAAGTCAGCCAGATATTGCTGCTCAAAATTGGTATTAAACCTTTTTGTGATGGTTTGAAACTAATCAGAACTTTCAAGTCCCGTTCTTCAAAAAAAATCAAATCATTTATATATAAAAAAAAGGGTTAATAGAGATGCTTTCAAGCCACACAGTTAACAAGCAAAGTTTTCTTGGTCTGTTTTATTGTTTGCTTGGTCTTTTTTTTTTGTTTCCCAACAGGAATTGAACAGCAGTTATCTTCTTTCTACCACTGTTCTTTTGGTACTCAAGGGTGGGGGTTTTGGTGTAATTTTTAGAGGGGCAGAGTCTTTTCAAGTGTGTTCCCTCTTGTTTTTTATAGAACAAGCTTATAATGTCTATGTGGACAGTTCCAGAAGCATCATCTGTTGTACTGCATGTGGGAAGTGAGGCTCTCCTGGCTTATTAAGTAGTTAATGAACTTATATTTAGCATTTCCTATTGCAAGGAATTAGAGTGGCACAGAGAAAGCTTCACTTCCACAGTGATTTCAGCAAACCTTTGAGACGTGCTGGAGGAGTTGTGCAAGTTGTATCTCATGCAGGTTAAATCCTGTTTCTGTTTTGCTTATAAATTCAATCATATATTGTTGTTCCTGTATCTCTGGTGAAATGTTAGGAAACCCTTCACAGCTTTAGTCAGGTTAATATCTCATGTTCTGTTATTGGGCTAAATAGGAGCATGCTATAATCAATATATGTACTAAAAATTCCTTTACTGTCTGGGTATGCAGAAGGAAAGAAATTTCTCAGCTGGCAAAGGCTCCTGTCATAGAATCACAGGATGGTTTGAGTTGGAAGAGACCCTAAAGACCCTCTAGTCTCAGTGCCCTGCCATGGGCAGGGACACCCTCCACTAGCCCAGGTTGCCCAAAGCCCTCCCCTCCAGTTCCTTTTGTTTTTTCATTCTTCTTTTTGTCCCTATCTCCTCCCCCCCAAATTCCTGTACAGATTAAGGGTAGGAACTCAGCATCCCATCTTGGCACAACTCTCAGACAGTGAATGTAGCTAGTACAGAGTATAAAGGAGTAGTAAATCAGTACTGTAGTGCTAAGTATGTAGTGCAAGCTTCTGGAGAGCATATACACAAACAGATGCTGGTACTACATAATAAAGGTCCCATGGTTTGTTTGCTTCAGGTAAAAAAAAATTATGTAAGAATTATATTTTTGAAAACCCAAACCCTTTCACTCCAGAGTATGTTAAAATGTGAAGTAGTGTAGGAAGTGGTAATTCTGCACTTGCACGTGCAATTTAATACGGCCCTTCATGTGTTCAGAAGGGTGAGAATTAAGGTGTAGCAGAAACCAGTAATCTTGGTTTTTCAAGTGTTTGAATCTGTCTTCTAGTTCTAAAATTACCCATCTAAGTCTGATTAATTTTAGGGTTGTGTTTAATGTTGGGCAGCTTAAGTGGGACTGTGGTGTTCTCGGGGGAAAATGCTGCTATCGAAGCAGGATTCTTCTGACTGTTGTGAAAAGCAAGTGTGTGTGATTTTATAAAGAATAAAGAAAAACTTTTATAAAGATTGCAGAATGTCTGAAAAAGATGAGCTTTGAGTGGTATTAAATACATTAATTCTTCAGACTTAATTAATTCTTCTGCAGCAGCTTGTGTGTTACATGTCAGATCACAGAATGCATCGCTTCTAATTTTCCTTCCTGGTTTGCATTGCTGGATTTGTCTGTCTTTGCTTCTTTTGTTTGTATTTTTTTGTTTGTTTGGGTTGGGTTTTCATGTGTGTGTCTGTCTTTTTCCTATTGGAAACTTGGCAGGAGCAGTTGAGTGACATAAAACAATATTTAAGAGCTCTCTCCACCCAGTTTCTGAAGCTTTTTTCCTCTTGCTACCACACTTCCCCTTGACAAGCTTCCCCTGAACAAATAAATTACACACTTTACACAAGTTTCCAACTAAAAATAAGCAAACTCATTCGGTTTTTAGTGTCTTGCATCATTCAGGTACCAAAACACTTTGTTAGGAAAAGAAATAGATGCACCAAGTTCAACAGTGTAGAGTTTTCATTCACTACAGCTCTATCAAACATACATTGTTTAGATCCTTTCTGCTTATACCATGTAAAAAGAATACAATTAGATTTGTCTCAAGGCACTAACACATAGTGAAAACTAGGCATTATTTCTGAATTTTTGCTGATTAAAGAAACTTAACAGCTGCAGCTAATTACTTCTGCACAGAATATTAAGCCTCTGCAGAACTAGGTCTTAGATCTGATTGTCAAAGAACTTACAATGCTAATATATAGATAAAAATGTAGTTTTCAGGAATCTTACTTCTAGAAAAGGACACTGAAAAGCCTAAGTCTTAAGAAAAGTTTATGACATTTAAATCTCTTTATGTTTTATCAATAAACCTGAATGAGAAAGTCATCCACAGATTCTGGTTATTTTTAAAAAATCTTATAAAAGGTATTGAGAAATACTAAGGAATTTTTTTTACTTTTAGTTTTGCAGAGGACTTGCTTTTCATGCATAAGGATGTGCTTTGACCCTACACACCCTTCTGCAAGTTTTGTCTTTTTGAAATTGTCTTTAATTTTTTGTTTTTAAAATTTGTCTTTGCTTGTCCTCATTGCAGACCTACTTCCAAGGGCCCTGCCTAAATTACAGGGAAAAAGGAAAACAATTGTGTATAGGTGAAATCATAGAATCACAGAATAGTTTGGGTTGGAAGGGACCTCAAAGATCATCTAATTCCAACCACCCTGCTATGGGCAGGGACACCACCACTAGACCAGGCTGCCCAAAGCCCCATCTAGCTTGGCCAGAGATGGGGCTTCTACAACCTCTGTGGGCAACCTGTTCCAGTGCCTCACCATCCTCACAGTGAAGAATTTCTCTCTGATATGTAATCTAAAGCTGCTCTCTTTCAGCTTGAAGCCATTGCCCCTTGTCCTACCACTACACTCCCTCTCTGACTTTCCTGTAGGGCCCCTTCAAGTATTGGTGTGCTCTAATTAAGACTCCTTAGAGCCTCTCTTCTCCAGGCTGAACAAGTCCAACTCTTGCAGTCTGTCTTCATAGGGGAGGTGCTTCAGCCCCTGATAATCCTCCTCTGGACTCACTCACTCCAGCAGCTCTGTCTTTCTTGTACTGGGGACTTCAGAGCAGGATGACTTGGCCTTCTGAACTTCTAGAGCACACTGCCAGCTCATGTTGAGCTTGTCATTGATCAGCACCCCAAAGTACTTCTCAGGGCTGCTGTCAGTCCATTCTCCACCAGCCTGTACTCGTGCTTGGGGTTGTGCCAAACCACACACACTTGGCCTTGCTGAACTTCATGCAGTTCACATGGGCCTGTCTCTTCATCCTGTCATGGTCCCTCTGGATGGCATCCCTTCCTTCCAGAGTGTTCACCTCCCCACTCAGCTTGGTATCATTGGAAAACTTACTGAGGGTGCACTCTGTCCCACTGTCAATGTCTCAAAGATGTTGAACAGGTACAGGAGAAACACCAGGCAGTAGCCTTCAGTAATCAGCGTGGAAATCAGCAAACTGAACTCTTTCTGTGTACCTTGAAGAATACCTATAATAAATTAGTGTTCTTAAAGAAAAATTACTGGAAGACAGTGTGAGAAGGCAAGTAGTTAAGTGGATTGCCTTCCTAGCAGAATTGCTGGATGAGCAGAAGAATAGGCTCAGTGGGCTTCTAACTTTATGGGTTGAGAAAAACTGCATTTAAAATACATGGAAAAGGCAGAAAAATGAGATGTAGTCAAGTTCTCTGAAATGGGAAGAGTGCACAGACACTGCAATCTGGGAAATAGAAAATTTTCTGCTGCTGAACAGTGGGAGGAAGATTAAAAGTGAAGTTACAGTTCATTTGGCTTGAAGGTGACACCCAGCTATCTGCAAAGAAACATCACAGACTCAAGTTTTTATATAGACAAAGAGAGCAGATCTGGAACAGGATCTGTGAGCTTTCATCATAGCAATGAGTTTTTGAGTAGTGCTGAAGGTGGATGAAGGCCCAGATTCTCTGTCCCAGATTTGGCTGCAGAAGGGATCAGTTAGGGACATAACTTACTGCAGGGAAGTTTGGTTTGGAGGAGATTTCCATGGAATTCGAGGGGGAAAGGGATGTATTCAGGATTAAATGAGTGCCTGTGTCAGTGAGTTCTCTCCTTAGCACGGTCCAAAGAAGTTGAATGATGAAGATGAGGAGGACTGATGTTTGAAGCAGTGTCCTTGACTTTGTAGAAGATGAGGAAGCAAGTTAGCAGAGCCCTACTAGCTATGAGTTATAGTAAAGGAAGACAGGGATTAACAACATGAAAAAGTCAGGGAGAAGTGTGGTAGCAAGAGGAAAAAGTTCAGAAACTCGGTGGAGAAAGATAAGAGGACTTGAGTAAAGACTGTCTCATGTTCCTTCTGTCTGAGGAGCAGTACTGGTCTCATATGCACATGAATAAATTCCACTTTTACCCTTGTCTAAAAGGGTAAAAGTGGAATTTATTTCTTGAACAAGTCAAGGATTCTGCAGTTTGTGTAAACTTTCTGGGTAGTGAGGTGCAGTGGATGTATATCCAGTGTCCTTGTGAGGAATTTGTCCTCCCCATATACTAAGAGAACATGGTGGGGTTCTAATTCATAAGTGTGGAGGTTATATAATTGTGTGCAGTGCCGGATGATTGGATGGAAATGCAACTTTTGTAGTTAATGTGAGGTGTGTTTTAGGCACTGTCAGACTATTTTTCAAAGTCAAATGAGTGCCTAGATCTTTGTTTCACCACGTTTCTGAAAGTAGCCTCTGGTTGAAGATGGAACTTGACAAAAGGGTTTGGAATTTCCACACAGAGTTGTTTCTGGATGACAGACACAAATATTGGTTTGCTTTAACAGATCTTGTCCATCCATGCCCTGAAAATAAAAATGATAGTAAACTGCTTGTACTTTTTCTGGGGTGACCCAGTGACTTTTTAATGTGAGAGAACACTTACTGGTGGCCAGTTTTCTTGACTCTATTCTAGTTTTTTACCTGGAATCTTATGATGAAATTTGAAAGCTTTTTTTTTTTTTTTTCCCAGTTAGGCTTCTAATGAGCCTGTTGTCACAGCACATAGGACAGATTTATGTTAAAAGTCCCTGTCTTGGTAAGGAAAGCTTTAGTAGCTCTTAGGTAGAAGGCTCACTACCTCATGCATAATTAAAGCACATTAAATTTCAGTTAGTGATTTGGTTATCAAGCTTTATAATTTGTGGAGCTTTATGAATAACATTTAGACTGGTTGTGGACACTTTGGTCATGTCCATGTTCCTGCATAAGCAGCTGCAATAGGTAATTATAGCAAGTGCTTAAAAAACTTGCACCTGTTTTGAGTTTCAGATTCTAATTATTAGGTCTATTTATGGCTCTTGCTGGCAAAAATAGTCCAAGCACAGATTCTTTTAATCATTTTGCTTGTTTTAAAGTCGCTGCTGTAGTTTCACAGTACTTGAACCTCTGTCTTGAGGCTTCAGAATAAGCTGTTGGGGTGAAGAGAAGGAAGCAGCAGCTTTCTGTTAGGTAAGGTTTTTGAAGATATAGTCAAAATACTCTATATTTTAAGAATTTGCTTATGTACCCTAGAAGCAGGGAAGCAGGATGAAGGGGTACACTTGGGTAGGGAAATTGTTGGACACATTTTGTGTATGTGTTTATGCTGGGATTCTTTCCAAGCTTACATTTTTAGATTGATCCTTTCTGAGGTCTTCATTCTTTAACTCTGAGTATTGGAGTGTGGGGCTTTCTACTGTTTTAGTCTTGCTGAGCCTTTTTTTTTCTTTTAAGCTGGATGAGGAGGTTATTGGTGTTTGGTTGGGATTGATTTTTTCCTTCTGTTAGGGACATATACTCAAATATATTTGATAAAATGTCTAGAATGTGACATTTCTTGTTGCTCATGCTGCCTGTCATTGGTAATTGAACAGAAAATATCCCTCTGCAGAAGCAGTTCATGTAGGATCTCCTGTAAACTCCCTCAAATACCTGTTGACCTTTCTCTTCATCTGTTCTCTTAAGTTTGTCTCAAAATGTCACTTCCTGGAAGACCTGGAGCTGGTCATACTGTTAGTGATTTTTCATCTGCATTAAGTCTGTGTATTTTCCACAAACACCTAACTGTTTGTGGAAAATACACAGGCTTAATGCAGGTTGAATGAAAATGCAGGTTGAATGACAATCTACTTTACTTCAGTCACTGCTGAGTGACTGAAGGAAAGTAGATTGTCATTCAACCCCCCCTTAATAACTCTAATTGGATTATAGTGCTGTAAAGACCAGAAGCTTTTGTATGTTCATATAGTGACTCCTACAGTGTAAACAGACATGATTTCAAAAGTTGTTTTCTAATTTATGGCTGTTTCACGCAGTTTGGCTGTAGAAATAAAATAAATTAGTAGTAGAAATAGAATAAATTCAATGTCCAAGTGGAGACCGGTCACGAGTGGCGTCCCTCAGGGGTCCGTGTTGGGCCCGGCCCTATTCAACATCTTTGTTGGTGACATGGCCAGTAGGATGGAGTGCACCCTCAGCAAGTTCACTGGTGACACCAAACTGTGTGGTGCTGTCGACACGCTGGAGGGGAGGGATGCCATCCAGAGGGACCTGGACAGGCTGGAGAGGTGGGCCCGTGCCAACCTCATGAGGTTCAACCAGGTCAAGTGCAAGGTCCTGCCTCTGGGTTGGGGTAATCCCAGGCACAACTCCAGACTGGGTGGAGAGTGGCTCCAGAGCAGCCCTGAGGAGAAGGACTGGGGAGTGCTGGTGGGTGAGAGGCTCAACATGGCCGACAATGTGCTCTGGGGCCCAGCAGCCAACCGCATCCTGGGCTGCATCCAGAGGAGCGTGGCCAGCAGGGCGAGGGAGGGGATTCTCCCCCTCTACTCTGCCCTCGGGAGACCTCACCTGGAGTACTGTGTCCAGTGCTGGAACCCCCAACATGAGAAGGACATGGACCAGTTGGAGAGGGTCCAGAGGAGGCCACAAAGATGCTAAAGGGGCTGGAGCACCTTTCCTACGAGGACAGGCTGAGAGAGTTGGGGCTGTTGAGCCTGGAGAAGAGGAGGCTCCGGGGAGACCTTCTAGCGCTCTGCCAGTACCTCAAGGGGGCCTACGAGAAAGATGGGGAGAGGCTGTTCAGTAGGGCCTGTTGTGACAGGACAAGGGGTGATGGGTTTAAAATAGAGGGAGGGAGATTTAGATTGGATATTAGGAAAAAGTTCTTTGCTGTGAGAGTGGTGGAGCACTGGAACAGGTTGCCCAGGGAGGTGGTGGATGCCCCTGGATCCCTGGAGACGTTCAAGGCCAGGTTGGATGAGGCCCTGAGCAACGTGATCTAGTTGGGGGTGTCCCTGCTTCTTGCAGGGGGGTTGGACTGGATGACCTCTGGGAGTTGCTTCTAACCCTAATCATTCTGTGATTCTATGATTGTAGTGACAGAGCTTTTATTACTGCTGCTGTATGCAGCACCTGGGACTCACAACTTAAAGAAAAGGCAAAATCCCGACTGTGTGAAATCCTGGTGGTACCCAAAGCACATCACCAGTGACTGATTTTAGTGAGTCAGGCTCACTATAACTATTCAAATGCTGTTCAACTTTTCCACACAGGGGATTGTATTTGGGAGTCCACATGCTAATGAGGGGTTTTACCAATACCATTTCTATCTATGAATAAAGCTCATACTCTAAAGCATCCTCAGCAAATTAAATTAATGTGGCTATACCTTGAACATAAGATTTGAGATGCATTGTTACCCTGTATTTTTAAAATTCAGGTTTTTCACTGATAGCTGATAATTTGCAGAAAGAATTGAAATGTGTACTAACAAAATGTTAGCAGCTACAGTCAGAACATAGAGACTGTCATTTGCCTTCAGAGTTTTGAAAATGAGAAACATACCTCCAAAGTACATTACTCCCCACTGAAATCTTATGATCCTTATACATTCAGTAACACTTTCTGCTTCTCATTCTCTTCAGGCCATCTCTTTGGCTGCATGCTGTCTTGTCTTGTGGTAAGAACATGACTGGGGAATGATGGCTACCTCATTCTCATTCTCTAGCTGCATCTATGCACAGCTAGAGGAGTGCTAGATTTGGAAAAGATTTACAGAATGCAGATCTATGGTTTGAAGTCTTTCAGTGGATAGAAGTTTTAAGCTGCTTTTTTTAAATGAATTGAGCACATTGCTGTGATGGTGGAATGTGAGTAACATTTACAGGAATACAAGAATTTTCACACAGAAGTCACAGAAGTAAAAGTTATTCTAAATAGTATTTCTTGTATTTTTTCTCTTTAGACTGGGATTTTGCCACTCAAAAAGTTGTTTCTTTGCTGTACAGGTGAGGGAGAGGAGAAATGTTACCATTTAACAGTATGAATTAGTGGATTTGATAGAGTGAAGAGATCAGGTTTTTAGTTGGCTGGTTTTTTTAATTGTTTAGAAGAAATATGAATATGGTATCCATCATAATGAGAAAAGTGACTGAAGAAATTCAGTTTCATAGAATCATAGAATGGTTCAGGCTGTAAGGGACCATAAAGGTCATCTAGTTCCAATCCCCCTGCCATGGGCAGGGACACCTCTCACCAGACCAGGCTGCTCAAGGCCCTGTCTGACATGGCCTTGAACCCCTCCAGGCATGGGGCATCCACCACTGCCCTGGGCACCCTGCTTCAGTGTCTCTCCATTCTCATAGGGAAGAATTTCTTCCTAACATCCAACCTAGTTTTTTTCCATTTCAATTAAAAAACATCCCCCTTCATCCTATGACTATAAGCCCTTCTTAGAAGCCCTTCCTTGTAGGCCACTTCAGGTACTGGAAGGCCACTGTAAGGTCTCCCTGGAGCCTTCTCCAGGCTGAACAAGCCCAGCTCTCTGACTGTCCTCATAGGAGAGGTGCTCCAGCCCCTCTGATCCTCCTTCTGGTCTCCTCTGGATAGTTTGAAAGACT
>VXBZ01003447.1:37360-59859 GCA_013399135.1 Heliornis fulica
TCCTTCTTGAAGTGAGGGGCCCAAAACTGGACACAATACTCGAGGTGAGGCCTTACCAGTGCAGAATACAGGGGGATAACCACCTGCCTGGTTCCTGATCCAAGCCAGGATGCCATTGGCCCTCTTGGCCACCTGGGCACACTGCTGGCTCATGTTTAGGGGGCTGTCAACCAACACCCCCAGGTCCCTTTCCGCCAGGCTGCTCTCCAGCCACTCCTGCCCAAGCCTGTGACGTGTCCCGGGGTTGTTGTGACCCAAGTGCAGGACCCGGCATTTGGCCTTGTTGAACATCATATTGTTGGCCCCAGCCCAACCATCCAGCCTGTCCAGATCCCTCTGCAGGGCCTTCCTACCCTCCAGCAGATCCACACTCCCACCCAATTTGGTGTCATCTGCAAACTTACTGAGGGTGCATTCAATCCCCTCGTCCAGATCATCTATGAAGATGTTGACAGAAATTGCTGTCACTGATTCAGTCTCGTTAGTGCTGTGGCTGCCAGGGGATCTCTAGAATTGGTAAGTTCACTTTTACAGCTGGGTGGTTGAAAGGGTATAATAGAACAGTGGAATATGTGCTGGTGAGGATGGGCAGATGATAACGCTGGGGAACTTGCTGTTAGCGTGTTGCCATTTTTGTTTGGCTTCTGTGTCTACTTCTGGATTTTGGCATCTGCTGTGTTTCAAGGAATATAATGTTGCTAAGACAACATATATTGACAGTATCAGATGAATAATATTTTGCCTGAAACATGTTTTTGACAACATCAGATTTATCACAGAAGACTGCAGTGATTCAAGTGAATGAAGTACTTTTAAATATGCCACGATCATTCTGGAAGTCTTATCTGGCTGGGGTTTATGAACCACTGGAGATGAATACTAATTGTCTTCATAGATGAGATAGACTTTGCAAAAAAGCCCAAAACCAACAAAATACCCCACAACCCAACAAGTTCTAGGAGACAGTATATTTAACATGGGTCTAGGCCTAGCATTTCTGACAAGGAGGATATCATGGTTGCCTGGAACAAGACAAAAAGAAATCCTACAGGAATGCTCCAATCTCTTTGGATGCTGTTTATGTGGCCTCAGAATTCCAGGTGGTCCTGAGAAGTCATTTGGTTCGTGCCTTGGTTGACTTTGAAGTGTCCAGATGCCTATTTGAGGAACTTGGCACTTACACAACAGCCTTAGACTGCTTAAATTCACAAAATGATTTCATTTATACAGCCTATCTCACCTAGTGTCAGAAGAATAAAATGCTCTTGAGAGAATTGTAATGTCTTCTGAAACTTTATATAGTAGGAATACTTAATGAGCTCAGAGAGGGAGGTGGCTTAAAGTCCTGGAATAAAGCAGAGCAAAATCCGTGTTTTGTTTTGTTTCCTTTGGTTCTGACCTTTATATACATTGTATCTCAATTGTAAGTGAATCAAAGAACTGGTTAATTTGCCTGTATTGTAACAAACTGTTTCAATAAGGAACATTTATGAATCAGCTGATTATTTTTAGATGCACAGTAACAATTTTGATGAGGTTTTCCACCTGCATACCTTACAGAACTACTTTGGGGTATTAGCTTGTTACTGACTTTTAAACAATGCTGTGGTTTTTAAATAACTTCTATTTTAAGAATAAACACAGCTGAAAATTAGTCTTGCTGCAATTTAACTTTGTATTAGTATTTTAGTGATTTTTTTTCATACCCACTGATAAAATTATTTTATAAGAGAGTAGATGTAACTTGTGTAAAAGATTTCAAGATGTGTCTTTTTATTGTGGTTAATGGAAAGAATTAAGAACAAAACGAATCTTTTGTAAGTCACTGTCTTACTTCCCCAAGCTAAATTACATATAAATTGCATGAGAGCTAAAATTTGTAGTGCTTAATTCCTGTTAGGTTTTTTAAATGGTGTTCAGAATATTTTTTTAGCAGTTTGTGTAACCATTACAGATAGTGGGTTTTTTACCTTAAAATTGTGGTTTTTTTTTTTCCTTAAGGAGTTAAATTTTACTCAGTCTAAGTCAGGAAGTCAGGAAGACTTTGTTATTCTTTTTCACCCTATTCAGCATTCACGTTTTCTTTCATTTAATTCATTAATCCCACACAGGGTATTTTGTGTATACACTCCTTGTTCTAAATATTTAGATGTTTGAGGTATTGAAATCCAGGGATTTTTGGATTATTGAAATGATGGATGTATAAATTTTGAATAGTCACTTTACATTATTGTTTTAGCATTTATACTGGTCCCAGAGCTTGAGGAGCACTTGTCAGGGCCCTGAGGTGCCAGGTGGTGGTCTTCTTGATTCTGGCAGTAAGAGGAAAGGGTGAGGAGGGCACTGGCAACCCACATCAGCAGTAGGTTCTGGAGCTTGTGTTGGCAGAAGGGACAGGCAACAGGTTCCACAGACATGGGACACTGAGTCCTCTCACTGGAGATGAGATCCAGCTCACTATGGCAGGAGAAGGGCATCTTTCCCAGCAGGATGGTTACTTTGTAAGGAGGACTTTGAACTAGGCATGATGTGGAAGGGACAATAACCAGCAGGCCTGTGGAGGAGTGGGAGAGTGAATGAGCAAAGGGTCTGTGCTGATGACAAAGGGATCACAAAATCAGCAAAATGGGGTTTCAGCAGAGTCAACTCTAGCAGTGGCAGAAAACCAAAGCAGTGCCTACAAGGCACCATTACTAAGAAGTCTGGGAAATCAGTGCACCAAGGTACCTCTCTGAAACCCATATCCAAAAAGTGTGTAGCATGAGGACTTACCTTGCTGAGTCACATCTGTGTGTGTTTGCAGAGCTGTGATCTTGCTGGGATCATGGAGATGTGGTGGGATGATTTTCATGACAGCGGTGATGGGGAGGGGGAGTGGGACTGTGGGGTGTGTTGCACACTCTTCTTGAAGAATGGCCCACAAAAACAAGAGGGTGTAGTTCTTTTATGTGTGTGGTGGTTTGACCCTGGCTGGAGGCCAGACTCCCACTAAAGCTGCTCTGTCACCCCCCTCTTAGCTGGACAGGNTTGTCTCTCTCCATGGGCTGCAGGTGCTGCCAGGGCCTTGCTCCAATGGAGGTCACATATTCCTCCCCCTGCTCCATGGTGGCTCCTGCCTGGCCCAGGTGCCTCTCCATGGGCTACAAGTGGGGTCTCTTCATCCTCCATGGGCTGTGGGGGGACACCCGCTTCACCATGGTCTTCTCCACAGGCCGCAGGGAATCTTCTCTCAGCGCCTCCTCCTCCCCCTTCACTGACCTTGGTGTCTGCAGAGTTTCTCCCATCTTCTCACTCCCTTCTCTGGGGGCAAAATGCGGCTGTTTGGGTTTTTCTCTCTCTCTCCAATGTGATTCCCAGAGGCCTGTGACCGGCGCTGACTGGCCCGGCCTGGTCAGTGACCGGGTTTGGGATTGGGCCTTGGGAGCCCAGCTGGGATTTGCTTTGTGGGACCCTTAAGAAGCTTCTAGCTGCTTCTTAAAGAAGCCACATTGCAAAACCACCACAATGTGAGAAAGCAGCTGAAGCCACTGGAGCCTTTCCTAGAGGTGGATGATGAACCAAGAGCTTATGGGTAAAGATTAAAGAGCAGATTGCTGTGGGTGACATTGTAGTGTGTGTGTGCTGTAGTCCCCCGATCAGGAGTAACAACTGAGTCACTCTGCAAGCAGACTGGAGTAGCCTCATGTTTGCAGGATCTGTTCTTCATGGGGAACTTCAGCCTACTCAGTGTCTGCTGGGAGCACAACACAGCAGGGCATAAGCAAGTCTAGAGTTATCTGAAGCTCACTGATGACAGCTCACTCCTCCAAGTGATGGTTCAATCAATAATGAGGGGTGCTCTTCTAAAAAGGTGTAGGGGGTTTTGGGAATATGAAGTTAAAGGTAGCCATGGCTGTAGGGACTGTGAGATAGTGGAGTTTATGGTCCTGAAAGAAAGAAGGGCAAAAAAAGCAAGCTCAAAACCCTGAACTTGAGAGCAAACTTTGGCCTCTTCAATGGTCTACTTGAGATGAGGTCCTGGAAAGAAGAGAGGCCCAAGAAAGCCAGTTAATATTGACGGATCGCTTCCACCAAGCTCAAGAGCAGTCCATCTGTGTGAGCGGGAAGTCAGGCAGAAAAACTCAGAGCTCTGGGAAAACTTAGGCACAGAGAGAAAGGATACAGAAGGTGGAAACAAGGACAGTTCTGGGAGGAATACAGAGATCGTGTCTGAGCTTGGAGAAATGGGATTAGGAAAGCCAAAGCCCAACTGGAGGTGAATCTGAAAAGGATGTCAAAGGCAACATGAGGGGCTTCTACAAGTACACAATGAACAAAAAGGATACGTGGGCCCACTGATGAATGAGGCAGTGGATCTGGGGGACATGGAAGAAGCTGAGGTTCTGAACTGGTAAGACTGGCTTTCAGGAATCTCAGGTCCTGTTGACTGCTGAGAAAGTCTGGAGCAAGAAAGGCGTACTCGTAATGGGAGAGGATCAGATGAAGGAATACTGAAGCAAACTCTACATACATAATTTTTGTTCTGTTCCTGCTTGTCTTGGCTCTGTGGTAAAAAAGAAAAAGCAGAGGAAGACATTTAAGCAAAAATTGTTGTGAAACGGGCGTCCAGGGGAGCACAGGGGCCACAGCTAAAGGTCACTTGCTGCCTCTAGAATGAGTCACTGCTACGTCTGGATGCTTTGCACAAGTGAAGAACAAGGTCCCAGCTGGGAAATTGGGGGTGTTCTGACTTGTTCTTTGGCCAGTGAACTTACTGTGGCCTTCAGCAAAACTTTCAGTGTATCTTCTTGTAAAATGCTTTCTCTGAGAATGGGTGTTAGTAAGATAATTTATTTAATGTTAGTGGAGGCAATTTTGGAAATACTTTTAGAAACGTGCCAAGAAGAGGAGTTATTTTCCTCTTGGTCTCTGGATGATGCTCAAGAGGCTGCTAATAATGTTGAGGTGTAGCAGGTTGTTTTATAAGCAGCAAAACTAATGGTTTCCTATGGATTTTTAACCTACATCTCATTGTACCACCCTCTGCTCTTCAAGCACATGTTGCTGTGAACGCCCTCTGACCTTCCTGTGTGACCGTGTGAGTGTTCTGTGCCTGGTTTAGAGCTACCTGCAGTCTAAATGCTGCCCCTCTGAATGGTTATAACTGCCTTCCTCTCAGTTGGGATACTAATTTGTGTCTAATAAATACCTCATCTAGCCACAGATATTTTTCTTCCCATGACCTGTCGATTCCCACTCCCCCCAAAACTAAAAAAGTAGAGGTCTTCAGTATCTGGTTCCTCCAATTCTCTAAAATCAGGTTTGAAACACTGCAATGGATTTAAAAGGCTGCTGCTAATGTGTGTGGCAAATGAAGATGCACAGATAGTGAGATTGCATAAGTTTATTTTCTTAAATCAGGTTAAGAGTAGTGAGCAAGTGTCCTTTTACCTGAGTTCTATTTTGTGTACCTTTTGAGAAGTGATGTGAAGGAGAGACTTAATTGTATAGAGGTGCTGCACAGCTCCCATTTACATTGTCACTACTCATACAACTTCCACTGCTTCTCTCTTACTCTTTGTAATTGCACCATTTGTGCCTTCTGCAGCTCTGGAGCCTTTATTCAGCATCTAAACCAAATTTAGAACAATTTTATTATTGCCAATACCGTACACTCTTTGTTTGCTTGGTCAAGCTTGCTTGGATTTCTGTTTGGTCAGGACATTGGTTTTTTAGTAATTCAAGTCTATGGTGTGGTGAGCTACACAACACAGTGCAAACTTCTTGACTCCTGGCTTGATCCCAATAGAACTGAAGCACAATGTTATGACCTATCTTTTTCAGTATTTAAGATAACACCCCTCTGCAGTGTTTGTATATGTGTTTTATACAGACACTGATATATAAAATATATGTGTATATAAACAATGTGTTTGCACTATTTGCATTCTCCATGTTTTGATTTTCAAATGTAGTTCAGCATGTTGGGAAACATTTAAGTTGGCTTCAAATTAATTTCACAGTGCTTTTTCTAATGCTTAATGTTCTACTGAATGAGGGCAATCTGCTTAAATTAAGGCTGGACTGTGTTAGATCAAGCCTGTTGGGAAGCCAATTTTCAATGGATATATTAGAATGAAAATTGTGCATTTAGCACTTTGGCCAGTGGCCCTGCACAAAGATGTTTGCAGTGTGTTGGGATTATTGTATGAAGAACTTACTTTACATTTATAAATCTTTAATTTTTGCCTGTGAGAATATTGGTAGCTTGCTGTATTTATTTTGATTGGGTAGAAAGATGAAAATGAAGCTCCTAGTGTGGATAACATAGTATTTCAGCTGTGCATCCTAGATAGGTTGCTTTAGTTGGTGACTTAAATGTGTTGCTAATAAGGAATACAAGTTAGTGTGCTTGAAGAGAATTTTAAAAATTAATGAATTTATTAAAGCTGTAGCAATTACAGAGTATTCAAGCATTTGTGCATTATTGGAAGCATGTTAAAAATTCAAGTTCTTCATTATTAAGGATATTTTTTTTCCATACCATCACGAGAGGAACCTACTTCAACAATCAGCACACTGCAATATTTAAAATTCACAAATGGAAAATAAGGTCAAGAAAACAAGGAAATATTTCCCTGATATAATCAGCTAAACAAAAATGAACAAAACCTTAGGTAAATTACTTGCTTTTAGAGTTGGGTAAATCAAAATGATCCATGAAATCTGATGAGGCTTGATGGTTTTGGTGGTTTGGGTTTTTTATACAAATTTTTATATGCCATTTATTCCCATATTACAGAGATGTTTGTAGAAAAAATTGTGAGTTATAACTAGGTGGAGGAGAATCCTATATTAAATTATTCAAATGACAATGTGCATTTCAAAGCTGTGGATGCTATAATTGGAAAGCAAGAGGATCCTCTTAAATATCATAAAAATTCTGTTATTAGTTGTGTTCACGTATTTTCAGCTGTAGTCTCTTCCCTTGCTTCCCAGAGCAAGGGCACAGAAAATATGTCAGTGTTCTTGAACATGGTTTTCTTGATTATTTTAATGCTTGATGATGTTACCTTTCAGAACAATGGATATTAATGATTTATTGATAGACAGTGTGAGCTACTTGTAGTTGAATAACATCTTGTTGTGTGCTTCATGAAGGTACCATCTACAAACAACACTGTCATACCTGAAACTTAGTTTGCTCTGAGATTTGGATTCTTGATTTGCATTGCTGGCATCTGACCTTATTTTCTGCTTTGTTGCCAGAGGACTTAGAGAGTGACTAATAAGACATCAATTTTTGAAAGGGTTTCAAGGGCAGGTCAGAGAACTGCAGACCCCTATGCCTGATAAATGAGCTGCAGATTAGCAGAAACTCTAATAGGGAATAGAATTGAGTGCACAGATACATAAGATTATAAGATATATTTTTAATGATGTCATGATGCACAAAGCTATAGAAGATTCCTGAAAGAGACAACAAGAATGTGATCAAGGGATGTAGTTATATACACAATTTGACAAAAAAAAGGTGATGTTCATCACTTAGAGCTGCTGAACCTCAGCAGCCATGGGATGGAGGACTGTGTTTGCCTGGAGAAATTGGTTAGAAGGCAGGAAACAAAGAGTATGAATAAATAGTGCCCGAGGCCACCAAGGGCATGTGCTGGGGATCCATGGTCTATTATTTAGAGTTGGAAAACAGATGAATAGTGAGTGATATTATCAGCTTGGCTGCCAACAGGGAAGTTTCTTTGCTTCGGTCTTCACTTCAAAGACTCACCCTTGGGTCTCCTGGACCCTGGAAGGAAGATAGTTTTGGAAATGGAGAACTTCCCTCTGGTCAAGAAGGAGGTGGTCTGGGAGCATCTAGGTGGGATCAATGTGCACAGATGCACGGGCCCTGATGGGATGTATCCACAGGTGCTGAGGGAGCTGGTGGAGGGGATTGCTGAGCTGCTCTCTATCATCTCTGACAGGTCTTGGAGAACAAGAGAGGTGCCTGAGGATGGAGGTCAGCCAGTGTCACTCTGGTCTTCAAAGAGGACAAGAAGGAGGATCTGGGTAATTACAGGCTGGTCAGTCTCACCTCTGTCCCTGGAAAGGTGATGGAACAGCTTGTTCTGGAGGCCATCTCCAAACAAGGGGAAGAGAAGAAGGTTATGAGGAGTAGTCAGCATGGATTCACCAAGGGGAGATCGTGCTCACCCAACCTTGTAGCCTTCCACAGTGTCATCACTGGCTGGGTGGATGGAGGGAGAGCANTGACAGGTTGGCCATGAGCCAGCAGTGTGCCCTGGTGGCCAAGAAGGCCAGTGGGATCCTGGGGGGCATTAAAAGGAGTGTAGCAAGCAGGTCGGAGGAGGAGATCCTCCCCCTCTCCTCTGCCCTGGACAAGGCCTCACCTGGAGTCCTGTGTCCAGTTCTGGGCTCCCCAGTACAAACCAGACAGGGATCTCCTGGAGAGAGTCCAGAGAAGGTCCACAAAGATGATGAAGGGCCTGGAGCATCTGTCCTATGAGGAAAGGCTGAGTGAGCTGGGGCTGCTCAGCCTGGAGAGGAGAAGACTGAGAGGGGATCTCATCAATGTTTATCAATATCTGAAGTGTGGGAGACAGGAGGTAATGGCCAACCTCTTCTCAGTGGCCTGTGGGGACAGGACAAGGGGCCATGGTCACATGGAGGTAAAAGAATAAAACCCAGCTCTGTGTGTGTGTGCTAGGAACATGTTCTTGTGAAAAACTGAAAAAGAGACTTTTTCAGTGACTTTTCAGAAATGCAGGACACAGGCATGGACTCCTGCCTGAAATAATACCTCAGATTCACGGGATTGTAGGGGTTGGAAGGGACCTCAAGAGACACAATGAGTAGTGTGAGGACAGGCTGGGGACAAAACTCTTTAGGCAGAGATTTTTAGCTTCCAGAAGACTAAAATAATCTGTGCTTTCTAAGTTTCTTCAAAAATCTGACTGTATGTACAAGGAAAGGATCATTCTTTAACCTCCAAAAAATATTCTCTGCAGACAGTAGGCAAGTGGTCATTAATTTTTAATCTGCCAATTGAGCAGTAATCTCATCTAGCAAGTCCTTGGTTAATTTTAAAACAGAATTTGAAGGTGGTTTATATAAATGTTTTAAAATCATACCCATAACCAAGGTAGGTTCATTGGAAAGGAAAAGCTATCTGCTGTCTGTGTTGTGCACACCCCTTGTGAATGGCAAGAAGAGGATGGGTTTGTTGTTTCTAGCCACAACTAGCAGATATTGCAATTTGCCAGTAAATTAGATTTTTTTGCTTCTTTCTCAGGGCTCTTATTTTCTGTTTGTTGGGTATCTGCCCTTTTTTGAGGAGTGGAAAGGGGCTTTTGAAATTATCTGTTGTGTGTTGTTCCTAACATGCTGCTGTAGTGATAGAACTCATTTACAAAAGTCTTGTTCAGTCACTAACCTACTCTTACAGCTGTGATTTTTGTCAAAAGGCATCACTATCATTCTGTCTTTATAAAAACCTGATTTCCCAGTGCAGAGGATTAGATCCCATAACTCTGTTTGAAAGTCAGTATAAGCGTCTGGATAATGGTGGGCCTACAAAACCAGTTTCATTTGAGATTAGAATCGTTAAGGCTGGAAAAAACTTGTAAGATCATCAACCCAACAACACCATGCCCACGATATCATGTCCCAAAGCACCATGGCCACACTTTTCTTTAACACCTGGTGGCATCATCACTTTCCTGAGCAGCCTGGAAAGTAAACCCTACTTCTTGCCATTCTTCCTCTAGCAGCAGAGTCCAGATTTATCCTTCTATAGAGTTATCAGGCTACATGCAACAGCATCTTGCAGGCTGTTGTATATGGTGCATCCAGCAATAAACATTTTTGAGACTGGACCTATCCCCTATGAATGATTTTTGCCTTGAAAAGCAAAATCAGTCATCTGGCATTGTTACTGTAAGGAAAAAGTCCATCACTAAAATAATTTCTTCTATGGTGGACCAATTGCATGATGTGGTGCATCCCAATTGCATGGGATGTCATCAAGCTCCAAGTGCTTCCTTTGACTAACTGCTATTAGGAATGGCAATTTCAGCTATGGAAAGCTACCCTTCCTTTTCTCCTTTTCTTTTTTTTTCTTTCCTTTTTTTCCCTTTTTTTAATGAAAATTACAATTACTGATGTTATGCCTGGACCAGTCTCTCATTTTCCACTGACGATGCCTCTGATGTGGGTTCTTTAGGGCTTGGGGAGGATTTTTTGCAAGTATTTTTTGCCATCTTTCTGTTATCATTAGTGCTAATGTTCCAGTCAGTGTCTGAAAGTTCCCTCTCCTCTTAAAGTCAAGAATGGAGTTGTTTGGTTTTGTTTTGTGGGTTTTTTTTTTGTGTGTGTGTGTGTTTGTTGTGTTGTTTTTTTTTTTTTTAATAAAACTATCATTATACCTGCAGCTACTCCATTGCATTTCCAACTTTCACCACAGTTGCTATCTGGTGTAACTGTAGAGATAATCTTATTTTTCATATCTTGAGTCCACACTGGTTTTACTTTCTGAACCAAAGTGACATCCTCAGTTGAGTTTTTAGCTGGCAGACACATTTATCTTCTGTCTGTCTAAAGCTTCTGTGAGCATAACTGCTCCCAATAGTATAGATGTTATACCTATAGTATATCATGCTGCCAGTTCTGGCAGTAACAGAAATCTCTATGTTATTATAAGATCTCTCTGCATATTGTCTTTATAATGCTTAATATTGTATGCAGGAGCTGTGGGGTTTCTCACTTGTATATAATGTATATAATCTGCAAACATGATTTCATGAGGTCTGCTCGCTTTGGGGTAATGAGCTGTGTGCTGAGTAATGTTCAGTTGCAAAAAACCAGTTGAGTAGTTAGGTAGTAAAGCCAAAAGGTTCTTGGGGAGTTATGACACCATATTTGTACATATTTGTTTTGGGGGAGAGGGGACAGGACAGACACGTTCATGTTTATCAAAGTGACTTAGTCTTCTCAAAACACGATTTGCTATCTCAGAACCTTAAATGATGTGTCTTAGTCTCTTGTGTTTGGTGGTGTTTTCTGGTCTCAGTAGTGTATTCTTAAGTTACTTATCAGTTAATTAATTAATCTGGTGAACAAGACTCTCTTACAGTCTCTAAACTTTAAGATCATAAAATTTATCCTAAAATAAAATTTCATTAAGGTAACGTGATGTATTCTAGTTTTAGCCCTTTAACTTCCATAATTTTCTTAGGCTTCCTCAGAATTAAATAATCTCAAAGAAAATCTGTTTTTTCTCCCCAGAAGCACAGCAAGTTGGGATAGTGAAATATTCCACAATTAGCATTCTGCCCTGAGGAAACAAGTTTCTCTTCTTTTTAGACCAGTTTTGGTCTATACTGGTATTTGCCTACAGTGAGATTTTGATTTTATAGCACTGAAATGTCAATGCTCATTTGATTCTCCTTCATTAAATACTTAATTCATGTGTCCATTTGTGTGGAGATGTGACGCTTGGGGACATGGTTTAGCAGTGGACTTGGCAGTGTTAGGTTTATGGTTGGACTTGATGATTTAAAGGTCTTTTTTTTCAACCTAAATGATTCTGTATATTTGAGTTCCCAAGTCCCAGTAGCCCAGTTTTGTCTTATGTGGAAGAAGGTTGGTTTATCTGGTCACCTTGCTGTTTAGACATCCATTTTTTCATCAAACTCACATAGAGCTCACTGGTCAGTAAATCTTTAGTTTCATCCTCTGGTACCTTCTGAAACTCACTGGGATTTAAAGGTGAACTGGCAAGCTGTGTGTCAGAGCAGGATGCTTCATGGAGAAGGACAATCAATACTGTGATTCTTGATTCTTTGATTTTAAGTTAATGATTTCATATAAAAAATTATAGGTTCATTCTTGATAACATTTTTTAGAGGTCTCAGACTTTGACACTGCCTGTGATCAGACTTTTACTGAGTTTGCCATGCTGCAGTTTTCTTGACTGTCAAGAGCAGATCACTTTATCCAAGTCATCTTGAGGTTCTAATACCAATTAATTGATCCATTTGATAAGTGCTTCTTAAATGCTAAGCAATTTGTGAATGCAAATGTAATAGCTTGAAGTACAATATCCTCACTTTTTATACTGCAGGTTCATGATGCTGAAAGAAACAGGCAAATATTGCTTAATCAGATGTTAATTATTACATGTCAAACACACGTGAGCTGACTTGGACAAACAGAAAAAGTGGGAACCCCAGGACTGTGGAGAGGAATTATCTGTGTCCATGTGGATGACAGTTCAACACAGAAGCACTTCCCAGCTTCTGGGCCTGTGCATATACATTTGCTGCCCTTCCAGTTTGTTGTCTGGACATGAGTGAACTGAGCCATGGAAAATTGGAAGGGAGTTTAGGTTCCAAAGACTTCCAAACAGGGATGTTGGTGGTTGTAGGGAGTCAGGGAATTTGTTTTGCATGTCTCCAGCAGGGAGTTTAGATGTAGTCTGAAAGATCTGAGATTGTTGGGTACTGGCTTCTGCTAACTCCTGGCCCCAGTAAGAGAGTGGCTTCTAGCTGGTGTGGTACTGGTAAGGCAGCTGGCTGCACCTCACCCTTTAGCCAGCACCTGCTTTTCCCCTCCTGTTTTCTGGGAGGAGGATGAGACTGATTAAAATAAGAAATTGCCAGTCTTGTAATTTGTACTGAAAACTTTACTTAGCCTGATATGATACTTATCCATCTTCATCTGTTAATTACATTAGCATAGTTTTTTCTCTTAGGGATCGCTTCTCAAACTCATGGAGATCGTGAATTAAGTCCTATATATTTTCTTGGCATTTATATTAATATTTTAATACCATTTTTAAGACTACATGTAAAAATAAAATATGGATAACATTGTGGATAGAGCCATATGGCTGCTGTTTTAGAAAAGGGTTGTCCCTGACTGTCCTGTGTCTGAGGCAGCTTCCTCTTAGAACCTGATTACTACTTCTTACTGAGACCTGTGTAGGCAACTAATGGTATTTGATTTGAAAGAGCATTTGCCTTGTTGTTTGGTTGCTGTTGAATTTCTACTGTATAAAAACAAGCAAGGAACTGAAGAAGGTTTTAGCAAACCCACAAAAGCAGTGCTTGGTGGCTGGTGTACACCACTGATATTTGTGGGTCAGCAAGACCTTTTTTATGTAGTTCTGTTAAAGAGTTGAGGACATTTTGTGGAATAAATATTAATAATTTTATACTTTGTTCATCACTCTTTCTGAAGAGCAGAGCTTTCAGCAATTCATTTGATAGAGGTTCTATCACAGTATATCTTTGCCAAGTACATGTGGCTAAAAAGAATATATTAATGCCTTTTGTAAAATTGTTTAGTCACACTTGGATGTACCAGCGTAAATAAATCTCTTTTATGCTGCAGCTAATGCTAGAGTTTGTCTCTTTCTTTTGTGTCTTGGACATTTGCTAGTATTTTTCATCAGTTCCTTATGCTTTAATTCTGTAATGTCTGTGCATATATTTAATAGAAAGGACAAGAGAATGACCAAATTCAGAACACTAGGCTCTCTAGCTCAAGTCAAATAGACTCGAAGTTGTTTCTAAATTTATTTATGCTGTATAATCTGATTTCTGAATGAGATATAGTGGCAAAGTGATTATTGGTAAGCTGGGAAGACTGTGAAAGATGAAGCCTCAAGGAGTAAAATATTGTATTTGTACAAAGTAGTTTTATAATGTAATCAAGTTCTGGTTTTTATGTCTTTCAGATGATGAAGCATGCCTGGGACAATTACAGGCAATATGGATGGGGACATAATGAGCTCAAACCAATTGCCCGGAAAGGACATTCCACCAACATATTTGGTAGGTTCTATATTCTTATATATGTTTACATATATATATATATTTCTGTCTAGGCTATCCTTGAGGGGTCTGCTCAAACTTCCTAGCAAAATTTGTTACAATATAAACCTTTTCAAGTGTGAATGGCAGAACAGTTGATTATTTCAATGGTACTTAAGTGGATTATTTTACTAAAATTGTCTTTTTGTGGGAGTACCATGTTGTGGCAGAAGCTAAGCTGTGTCTGTGCACTTTGTGTGCTGTGTTTGTGTATGCATATGTGTTACATTGACAGTTACAATGTGTTGATGGTATTTTGGGATGCAGTAAATATAAATTAAAAAAAAATAGAACAACACCCAACCTCATTTTGTATAGATCTTTGTGTTTAGTTTCAGGAAAATGTGCAAATGCTAGTAGCAAGGTGGAATTTAAAGTGAATTATTTTAAAAATCTGGATAAAGTGAAAGTGACACGGTTACTTGGTATGTGACTTGTAGATCCTGGCTCATGGTCACCCTGCTGTCCCCCAGGNGAATACACTGAACAATACTGGTCCCAGTACCAACCCTTGAGGGACTCCACTAGTCACAGGCCTCCAGCCAGACTCTGTCCCATTAATGACAACTCTCTGGCTTCTTCCCTTCAACCATCTCTCCATCCACCTCAGTACCCAATCACACAGGCCACACTTCTGTTTAGCTGTGAAGATGCCTTTTAGACTTCTAGAGACTCTCCCAGTACTCTTGGATAATTTATTTTGCTACTGTGTATGTTGTCACTACTTTAATTTCTACCAGAAGAATATCTTCTGCCGCTCCCAGTGCTGTAGTTGTATGTTATCTCTCACTCATTGCTTTCCTTTATATTTTTTCCAGTTGATAATGCTGGGTCTGACAGTGAAAATCTTTAACATTCACCTCTATGATCATGTCTTTACTGTTGCATTTACATGTAATTCTGTTGCTTGATTTGGCAGGTATAATTTTGATTAGCCTTGATTTGTAACCCAGAATCTTTGCAGTGAGGTTTCTTTCTTTATATATTGGGAAAACATTTTTCTAATATTTGTTTATAATGTGACTGACACAATATTTTGACTATCTTACTCTAGTCTTATTTTTTTTCCATTTCTTCTCTCCTTACTTCTAATAAATATCCAGACAATATGACAGGCTGAGGGAGTTGGGGCTGTTGAGCCTGGAGAAGAGGAGGCTGCGGGGAGACCTTCTAGCGCTCTGCCAGGACCTCAAGGGGGCCTACAAGAAAGATGGGGAGAGGCTGTTCAGTAGGGCCTGTTGTGACAGGACAAGGGGTGATGGGTTTAAAATAGAGGGAGGGAGATTTAGATTGGAGATTAGGAAAAAGTTCTTTGCTGTGAGAGTGGTGGAGCACTGGAACAGGTTGCCCAGGGAGGTGGTGGATGCCCCTGGATCCCTGGAGATGTTCAAGGCCAGGTTGGATGAGGCCCTGAGCAACGTGATCTAGTTGGGGGTGTCCCTGCTTCTTGCAGGGGGGTTGGACTGGGTGACCTCTGAGAGTCCCTTCCAACTCCAGCCATTCTATGATTCTATGATCCTAATGAGTCTGTAGAGTTTAGCTTTGGGTTTGTTTGGTTTTTTTTTTTTCTTGGAATACTTATTCTTTGGAGTTTTGGCATTACTGTCTGAAAGAAATTTCAGGCTTCTTCTACATTCAAGTTTCTGATCCTCTTATTGCAGCTAACTCTAGCAGCTGATTCCTTGTTTGTTTGTTTTTTTTTTAATCCAGATGCTATTTTGTGCCATTTAATTTTCATCCAAATCACGTTGTTGTTGCTGCTCTGTTCAAGGCTATTTCCCAAGAAAAATGTTTCTGAATATATATAGTCTTCAGTATATGCCAATTCTCAAATAGAAGCAGCTATTGTTGATTTGGTGAGTGGTTGATGGGGAAGGAGATGGGGAAATTTGGCCTTGTACAGGAGACTGTATAGGCTGTTATTGTTATTGCTAATACTTTACCAATCTCTATTACTTATAATGACATCATTCCCAGTGGTCTTTATAGAAGTACTGTATAATTCCTTTTGAAATCTGATGCTATTTTTAATAAAAAAGCTGCTCAGCAAAAACTGTTTTTATTATTCAAGGATTATTTGACCCAAACTATTTTCTGCCATTCCTGCAGCCTGTTGTATTTCCATTTCAATTCATAGTGTGTCTTTGAGATTCAGCAAGAGATGGTATCACTGGGGGACTGTAACCCTTTGCATGAATCTTTGGGAAATCAAGTTTACTGCTAACTCTGAAGTGAGGTGTTTGTGAGTTGGTTTGGAAACCATTAATCTTCCCTGTTGGGCTTCCCTTTCCCTCTGGAGCAGCTGATGTCTATGCCTCTGCCAAGAGGAACTCAGTTCAGACTGAGATTGATGAGGTGACTTTCTCTGCTCTCATAAATCTTAGTTTTAAGTCATTAAAAGATAAGGAAATGTGTTGAACTTTTAAGATGCTCTATGCCTCATTGAAGCATGCCAGCAAGAACATAGGTGGGCTGCCCCAATTACTACTTTTACAAAAAAACATGCTGGGATTGCTTAAATTGACCTGCAGCTAGAAACACTTGCTGGTCTTTTTTAGGTATCTGACATGGTGACAGTAAAATGTAAAGCACACCCTGGTGAAAGTGTGTGTTTGTCAAACAGTGTGGTCAGTTAAAACCTTGAGTAGTGCCTTCAGCAGCAGGATCACAGCATGGGTGGTGTGGTGCTGCTCTGGGAAAGTATGGCTGGGGATTGGTGGGCTTGTGAAGATGTTTACATTGAGATGATCTATGAAATTAATCTTTATAGGTTCTGTATTGGTGAAACAGGGTGACAGCTTGGACTTGGTTTTGTGACAGTTGCCTGGTTTCATAAATGCTGATAATCTCGATACTTCTTATTTATCCCCACACCCTGTAATACAAAAAAGTGTAAAAGGCAAGGAGAAAGTATAACAGTGTATCTTCCCTGTTTAGATTTTTATTTGCAGCTCTGCTGGTGGTAGTAGAAGCTAAGCCTAAAAAAAACCAACAAAAAAAGCCCCAAAACCACCACCACCAACAACAAAAAAACCCAAATAAACAAAACAAAACAAAAAATCAGAACAAAACAAAAAAAAAGCTCACCCAAAAACCCAACCACAAAATAACCCAAACTCCAAATGCCAAATGTTCACTTTTTTTGTTAGGCTGCTGAAACTACTGGGATAATTTGACAGCCACAGGGTGTTATTGCAGAGTTGGGGTTGATTGTAATATGGGTCAAGTTCTCATTAAAACAAAAAAGGGTGAAGAGAAAAGGCTGATGGAAAATAATACATGGAAGATAATGAGAAAGCATGACAAATGCTTCTTACTTCAGAAGGTTTCCTGGGTTTAGTGAGAACCAGAGTCTGTGTTTGATACACTTGTATTGAAATCTGGATTTGTTTTTGATGATTAGAGAAACCCATCTCAAAAGTGCTCTTCGAGGATGATTTGTTCCTGCATTTCTTTGGTGACCTCTAGTTGAACACCATTAAAATTAAGTCCAGATATGCTTCAGAGTTTTAAATGTTTTCTATTTGTGGCATCTTTTACTGCTTTAGAACTTAGGAACTAATTACTGTAGCACAAGAACTTTGAGAACATTTTATTGTGAGTTAAATGGAGTGGTTTGTACTAGAGAGTTTGTATCAGTCTTCAGCCTTCTCTAAAACAGTGTTTATTTGAGAACCTGAGTTACTTTTAAGGGAAAAATGAGAAGGAAAAGAAAGAGGCAGCGATCTTGGGTGACTCAGAACATCAGCTTCTGCAACACTAGGGATCATGGGCAGTCATCTTACCTGATGCTTTCTGTAATTAGAGTTCTGAAATTTGTGTGGGTTTTGTTTTGTAATATTAACTATCTAATAATAAAGTGAAGATGTGCAGTTTGTCAGGTAATAAGCATGTGAAAAAAGATACAAACCTTTAGTTTCTAAACCTTGTGTTTCAACATACTCTGCTTAGAGATGAGCTGCATTATGTGATGATCTGCTGATTTGTACATACATAAACAGATATGTCTTGATGTGTTGTTAAGGGTGTGAAAGGATCTTTCCTGAAGTGTAATGGTGGGGAGTTTGGTGTAGATGCTCACATACAGCCATGCCCATTCTCATGCACAAAGGTTTAATGAAACTATTACTTTGTGTTTTGTCACACTAGAACTGTCTGGTGCATCTATATGGTGTTTTCATGCCTCACTTATTGCATATGAGATAAGAGAACAGATAGTTTAATCTGTGATGCCACAGACTCACAGAATATCAGGAGCTGGAAGAGACCTCAAAAGACCACCCAGTCCAACCCCCCTGCCCGAGCAGGATCATCTAGAGTAGATCACACAGGAACGTGTCCAGATTGGTGTCCTCTGTCTTGGGGTGTTACATCCTTGGGGTTGTGTTGGTGACATGGGAGAGCCTCAAGGCTTTGATGCAGTGCCAGATCTCTTTCCCCAGCACCTGACCAAACATGGCTGTTGTGGCTCCTCATGTGGACTTCCCTTTCCCTCTGGAGCAGCTGATGTCTGTGCCTCTGCCAAGAGGAAAAGTAGTGTTACTACCATTGCAAGAGGGCCAATGGCATCCTGGCTTGGATCAGGAACGGTGTGGCCAGCAGGAGCAGAGAGGTGATAATCCCCCTGTATTCTGCACTGGTGAGGCCTCACCTTGAGTATTGTGTCCAGTTCTGGGCCCCTCACTTCAAGAAGGACGTTGAGGTGCTGGAGCGTGTCCAGAGAAGGGCAACGAGGATGGTGAAGGGTCTGGAGAACAGGCCCTCCGAGGAGGCTGAGGGAGCTGGGGAAGGGTCTGGAGAACAGGCCCTACGAGGAGGCTGAGGGAGCTGGGGGTGTTTAGTTTGGAGAAGAGGAGACTGAGGGGAGACCTTATTGCTCTCTACAACTCCCTGAAAGGAGGTTGCAGTGAGGTGGGGGTTGGTCTCTTCTCCCCAGTAACAGGTGACAGAACTCGAGGTAATGGCCTCAAGCTGCACCAGGGAAAATTTAGGTTGGATCTTAGGAAGAACTTCTGTCCTGAGAGAGTCCTCAAGCATTGGGACAGGCTGCCCAGGGAGGGGGTTGAGTCCCCATCCCTGGAGGGGTTTAACAGACGGGGAGATGCGGTGCTTGAGGACATGGTCTAAGGGTAGACTTGGTGGCGGTAGGTTAATGGTTGGACTGGATGATCTTAGGGGTCATTTCCAGCCTTAAAATTCTATGATTCTAGGATTGTATGATTTTTGTCTGCTGTGTTCAGTGTCATACAACATGCTATGTACATACAGAAAAATAGAATTTTGAGGTTAGGGTGTGTTAATGAGCAAGATGTGACCGAGGGAACAATCCAAGGATTCAGTTTGGGCAACTAGTGAGCTGTTTTGGGGTTTTTTTTAACTTGCAGTGGACTTTGTTTCTGCCGCCTTGAGCATGTCCCGTGTCCTGGCTTGCCACACAGCCTGCCTCAGCCTGTGGCTGCCAGCACCACTGATAAACCCCCATGACCTGGGAGAAGATTTGCTGAGCCAGCTACCAACTGCCCATGCTGCAGCCTGGGAAGCTCTTGCTGCAGATCTCCCCCTGTTGCTAAGCAATGGAGCCCTGACAGTGCATTTCTCCACCGTGCTGGAGAGCAGGAGCAACGATGCTCCCAAGCTCTGCAGAGAAAATGCATTTGTCAGGCTGTAAGGACACAAGGCTGTTGCAAGAAGGAGCTGAGTCAGGCAAAGGAGTCTGGTTTTCCAGTGCCTTTGGCAAGTACAGTATAGCCTGGGAGTGGGATGTGGTTTTCTTGTGTGGTTTGTGATCTAGAAAACAAGAGGAGGAATATTTTTTCTAAGCACTGCAATAAAATGTTTTAGCAGATGCTTCTGTAAGTTGGCCTGGAAAATAGTCATTGGTTTTAAACATTTATCATCTTCACTTAACAGCTACTGGGCAGACTGAGCTGCTCTGACACTATCCCCTGCTGTCATCTGATTCACTTTTGCAGCTCTCATAATGGAGTGTCAAGAGTGCCTGGGTTTGAGGGCCTTTTGTTTTTCTCTTGGGGTTTTTGGGTGCTTTTTTATTTTTTTTTTTTATTTTTTTTTCCCAAACAGCTCTACTGGGAAGAAACTAGATAATAAACTGTAAAGTAAAAACTTTTGAAAATATAGCTAAAAATGTTTGGTGTTTTCTTATTGTAAAATCCTAATGAAAGATAGACAGGAGAAGCAACTATTGTTAAGCATCAATTTCTGTGCGTGTTTTCAGCCTCAATCTGTATGGATGATAAATGGAAACAAAACAAAAAGGAATATGAGGTATGTATGTAAACAAATGTTCTTGACTTCTTGTTTTGATGGGGAAAAAAAGCCTACTTGGTGAGCAGTAGTTTTCATCTGAACTGTACATAGAGTCATAGAATGGCTGGAGTTGGAAGGGACTCCCAGAGGGCATCCAGTCCAACCCCCCTGCAAGAAGCAGGGACACCCCCAACTAGATCAGGTTGCTCAGGGCCTCATCCAACCTGGCCTTGAACGTCTCCAGGGATCCAGGGGCATCCACCACCTCCCTGGGCAACCTGTTCCAGTGCTCCACCACTCTCACAGCAAAGAACTTTTTCCTAATATCCAATCTAAATCTCCCTCCCTCTATTTTAAACCCATCAGCCCTTGTCCTGTCACAACAGGCCCTACTGAACAGCCTCTCCCCATCTTTCTTGTAGGCCCCCTTGAGGTACTGGCAGACCACTAGAAGGTCTCCCCGGAGCCTCCTCTTCTCCAGGCTGAACAGCCCCAGCTCTCTCAGTTTGTCCTCATAGGACAAGCAGTGTACCCATCATTGCCTTTTGCTGTGGCAAATGAAAGGGGAAAGAAAATCTAGTCATACTTCTACATTTTCAAGTAAATGAAACTGGTCCTCAAGACAGGCCTGCACAGCTGCCCCCTCTGCAAGGTCGGTAGTGACTGAGTACACTGAGACAGTGTTCACTTACAGGTATTATATGTACACTGAATGTATATTTTGGCCAGTAACACAAATTTTGGAAAGGTAAAGTAACTCAAGAGTTGTTGACCAAATTTAGAATTAGAACCATGTTCTGATGACACAGGAGAAGTTCCTTCATGTTGCATTAAAGTTCAGTCATCATAATTACGCATCTTCCAGAAATTCCTCCCAGCAGGTACATAAGGAGGAAGTGCAAGAGCAGGAAAGGCCTGTTAGAAAGTGTTTCTCAGAGTACTCTCAGTGTTTCTGTGGTCAGAGACAGAAAGTTTTAGTTAATCACTTCTATTTTTCCATTATTTTGTCCAATCTGCTTTTAAGTCTCTGCAAACCGGAGCACCCACTATATCCCATTACAAGTGGTTCCATAGTTTGGTTCCATATTGTATAGAAAATATTTTAGTTTTGAAGCCTGTTTACTGTCTTTACTGTCTAGTTTTAGTATGGAAAACCATAACCCAGTCACCTCTTGCTTGCCACTCGTGAGTTTGCAGAACTCACATACCCTCACTCGTGTGCCTCCTACATGGGAAGTCTGAAGTCTTTCAAATCATTCTCATACAGAGGTTTTTTCATGCCCTATACACTGTTAGATTCTTTCTTTGTAGCTTTTCAAGATTTTTTTTTTACTTTTTTTTTTCCCTGTGAGAGGAGTACTAAAGCTACGTTCTGGATTCTGTTTTCTTGACTGTTTCCTGGTAATTATATTTTGCATCTTTTAGGCTTCTTATGGAGCATAGAAACTCAGTGTTGTGTGGCATTTTTGCTGTGGCATTCCTCCTCAAAATTCTCATCCTCTGTATGTGGTATTTTCTAATTATTTATGAATATGATTTTATAAATACATCAAACTTATTTCATAAATAAGCATGTGTCAAAGCATCCATCTCTGTAGGATCCCACTGGTGGTTTCCCCTCACAATAATAATTGGTTGTTTACACTTATTTTGTTTCCTACCTTTTACACACTCATCTGAATTAGAACAATTTTTTATCTCATGGCAGGTTAGTTTTTTTAACCTTTATTAAGGGATGTTCTCACCTTTTGTATATATTCCCTGTCCATGTGCAAGTTCACTTTTTAAAAAGACTACCAAGTGGTGTGAAGAGATTACTTTCTTTTACAAAACAACTGATTTTCCTCAGTTAATCTGATTTAAAGCTCTCCTCGGTTGCAGCTAACTGGGCAAACAGTGAAGCAAAATAGTGTTTACCAAACCCTGCAGTAGGTGTGTTTATTCAGAGTACAGTTGTTCTTGCAGACTTGCAGATATGTGCCAGAAGGGTGTAATCTGTTCCATCTTAACTGTTTTCCAGAACTGATGCCATAGGTGTAAAGGTAACTGTGGTTGGCTAAGGATATTTTGTGGATGTTATTTCATCAAAGTGTCACAAGTGTGCATGTGTGTATCGGGGGTGACCTCATTAATGTTTATAAATATGTCAAGGGTGAGTGTCAGGAGGATGGATCCAGGCTCTTCTCAGGGATGGCCAGTGACAGAACAAGGGGAAATGGTTAAACTGGAACATAGAAAGTTCCATCTGAGACTGGGCCGAGAGTGGCTCCAGAGCAGCCCTGAGGAGAAGGACTGGGGAGTGCTGGTGGATGAGAACTGTGTCCAGTTCTGGAACCTCCAACATAAGAAGGACATGGACCA
>VXBZ01003447.1:60301-75908 GCA_013399135.1 Heliornis fulica
GTTCCTGTGTGATCTACTCTAGATGATCCTGCTCGGGCAGGGGGGTTGGACTGGATGGTCTTTCAAGGTCTCTTCCAGCTCCTGACATCCTGTGATTCTGTTAAAATTCAGCATAAGCAGCTGCTGCCTTCTGTTCTTTTGTTAGCAATACAGTATTCCCACGGAATTCTCATCCAGTTTGTATTAGCTCATGTACAACATCTAGGTCAGTTGTTCTCAGTAGCTTTTTCATGTGTTTTAATACTGATGTTAAATCCTTTAGCATTATTCAGAAGACTGTAAATTCTGCCTTTAAAAGAAAAATAAAAAGAGATGTACAAGTATAAAGTGGAGGCAGGTAATAATTTCTTTGTTGCCAAGTCATATTAAAGTTCAGGGCCCAGGGAAAAATTGGGAATTTTTATTCTGTCTACTAACATCCTTTCCTGGTCTTTTTTTTATAAACCTGATGGCTTGCCCTGAAGAAAAGAACAGCATTTGTTTCCTGTTGGGAATCTTTAGACTTATGTTTGGTTTGGGAATTATTTAGGTTGTGGGAACACAATTCCCAAATTTAAACTTGTTTCCTATAATTTGGAATTAAGAACAGAGGGTGTATTAAGGAAGTTGAGGCCACACCTCAAGTACTGTGTCCAGTTCTGGGCCCCTCACTATAAGAAGGACACTGAGGTCCTGGAGCACATCCAGAGAAGGGCAACCAGGCTGGTGAAGGGTCTGGAGGGCAAATCTTATGAAGATCAGCTGAGGGAGCTGGGGTTGTTTAGTCTGGAGACGAGGAGGCTGAGGGGAGACATTATTGCTGCCTGTAATTTCCTTAAAGGAGGTTGTAGAGAGGTGGGTGATGGTCTCTTCAGCCAAGTGACAGGAGACAGGACAAGGGGAAATGGCCTCAAGCTGCCCAGGACAGGTTCATGTTAGATGTTAGGAAGAAGTTCTTCACTGGAAGAGTAGTTGGGCTGTGGAACAGGCTGGCCAGGGAGGTGGTGGAGTCCCCATCCCTGGATGTATTTAACAGATGGGTAGATGAGGTGCTCAGGGATATGGTTTAGGAGAGGACAGGGATGGTTGGACTCGATGATCTTAAAGGTCTTTTCCAACCCAGTCATTCTGTGATGCTGTGAAATCAGGTTAAGGCAATATATTCTATTATGGTCTGTGTTATAATATTAAGTAAACAGGCATGAGGGCTGAACAAGGAGCAGGTGGAGCTCTAGAGGTAAATACCATCAGGACAACTCTGTGGGCACGTGTACGAGGTGGGAGGCAGATGCAGTTAGACTTTGCTGTCATCTGAAGGCAGCAGATGTCCAGGGCTGCTGTAGTTCAGAGACAGCTCAGCTGTGTGAGTGCAGGACCCACTTGTGCCTGGTAAACTAATGCTCACTCAAGTTCTACACCGTTCTACTGAGGGTCATCGACCCCTGCACTGAAATCAGGTCCTCAGCAGCTGCCTTAAAGAATATTTAGAATGTGGTTTGGACCACAATGTATGGAAGAGGTCCAAGCCTTTATCTGAAGATGGAAAAGCTTATGTGACATCATGGCTGGTAGAGGGGCATTTTTTGTGATGTTTTTCCTACTGCCTAGCTGACAAATTAGTTTAGCTTATGATTATCTGTAAGAAATTCTATCTTTACTGTCTTGAAAGATCACCAATTAACTTGCTTCATACATGAGGTTTCTGCACTTACCTTGCTTCAGACATAAGTCCTCTACATTCAGGTCCTACAACTCTACTCCAGTGCAGAAAACATCTTTCTCTTGTATTTACTGTCAAACACTGATGGTGCTTTGCTTGCTGCTGAGTTTGACTGACTGCTGCCTGTATTGAGGAGCTGCTTGCTTCTAATCCATCATTTCACAGCTACTCCTGCCTTCAGCCTTCTATTTCCTGGTTTCTCAAAATGGACTTGCTCCAGATCTATATTTTTGGTTAGTTTTGATTGACTGCTTCATATGTATAGCTGATTGCCATCACCATTCTATTTTTTTTTTTTGCCTGTTATTTTTGCCTCCCTTCTGATATGCTTCTATCCCCTCCTTGGCACTGAGTTTAACACTGCCTTCTTTTCCTAATTTCTCCCCTGCTCTGAAGTTTATCCTAATCTTTCTCTCCTGACATTATGACCATTTAGTTATTGCCAGCTCTTAACCTTCTACTCAGATCCAGCATTAATCTTAATTGTGGTCTGCACACAGCCCTATCTGCAGTACTTCAGTTCTGTGCTTGTACTTAAAAATTAAAGAGACAATTGGAAAGAAACATAGAAAATAAAAATAGCCCAGTATTAGTCTATTAAGACATTTTCAAATCTAGCTTTGAGGACATGCAGGTGTTGAACTAGAGGGAGCCTGTTCAACTCTTGCTTATATGGATTTTGAATTAAGTAGAATTTAGTTGGGAGAGAAAAGTGAAGCAAACAAGTGAAGGGCAGAGAAGAGGAATATTTGCTGTAATATAAATTCTTTTAAATGTGTGTCTTGAAGTCATGGCTGTTTAAGCAGCAGTTTGATGGTTAATAATATCTACCTGCAGGTCCACTTTTTAATAGACTCAAAGACCAGTATCCACTTCTGTGCTTCTCTTCCATTGCTTATTCATTGTAAAATTAAGAAAAGCATTACAATTGATTAATGCTATTTCTGTGCTAAAATACTTTACTCTCTGGTACAAAAGATTAGGAACTCCTTTTCATGTTGTCTCTTATCAGCAATTTAACAGAACTGAGCAATCAACATTCTTAGTTTTTTTGTTCAGCTCTTTTAATTAGTCTAAAATGTTAAAGGCAGTTGGTTTCTCCATGGATACTTAAAGTTATCCATTGCTTTTTATGGATGAGCTGAAATCATGTGTTTCAGTTTTGTATGAAATGTGTGGTTTCATTAGCTAATTTTGAGGCACTTGTTTTCCAGGTGGAATTAAGCTGCTGTTCAAAAGTTGAATTCATTTTCTTAAAGATTGTCTTGCTCCTTATGACTTGTTAAGATATTTTACTTCAGTAGTGGCAGTTTTATTATGAGGGACTCATTAGAGATACAGAAAACTAGTTTGATAATTGTTTGCTTTTAATTTTCATGTTTTCTATTTTTCCACCATATTTGTAATGCCTATCACATTAAAAAAATCCTGTTGCTACAGTCTGAGAAATTGAGTTCTTTGAATTTTTCGAGTCTCTATATGTTCCTTAGGTTGGTATAGTCTTGCCCAGTCTGTATGTTTTCACCCATTCTGAACCTGGGCAGGCAAGAATATCAATAATTAGAATTTGGGGTTTTTAGAATGTAGTAACTCTGTATTTAATGAGTTTATAAAGAAAGTGGTTTTGTTCTGTTGCCAAGGATTAAAACATCAGCCTGTGAAATGTAACCATTGGGTTCAAAGTGTGCCAGGGTGTGTTTTCTTGAGGGGACTTTATATTTCTTGTTTCTGGAATCAGTGCAATAGAATTGGGAGGTTTTGCTCTAGGCTTGTGCACCCCCCAAATGTGTTGTGGCTTGGGCTGTAGTGCTGGACTGCTCTGAAGTTCAGGTAACCTGCCAGGGTGGAACCTAATTTAGGAATGAAGCTAAATTATCCCTTAAGACTTTGGTTGTCTTAGATTTCTCTTGAAAATTTATCATCAATTTATCACCCCCAATTAAAGATATCAGTAATCAAAGGTATCCTGCAGGAGTAGGAATAGGTTCTGCTCCCAGTAGATGATGTCTGTCCAAGGCCCTGGGGAAAAAAAACCCAAGCAAGAATTGATGATGTAATAAACTAATTGATTATGTTTCTGGTGTAAGTTGTGTTTGCACAGTTCTCCCAATCAGTGTCATCATCCCATCCTGTCTTGAGCATGAAAGTCATTTACTTAGCAGAGATCTCTACTCTCTAACGTAACTAACTACAGACTCCAGCTTTCTAACACTTAGGAAGAGAAGTTGACTTTCTAGAGATTATAATAACTTTCTCCCAAAGCAGGGATGTCCTGACACAGACACACTTGCTATTTGCATGAGACAGCTGCAGTTATCTTCAAGTGCTTTTTGCTAAGTCCAACTGCTTGTTTTTCCTCAAGCAATCTCCCTAATTCCTTTAGCTTTCATCAAAGCATAGCTGCTGGTGGGATCCACAGGCTGCCTTTGTCAACAAGAATAAGAGACTGTTAGATTCCTCTGGGCTTTTTCAGTTTTTTAGGAAACATTAAAACCCTATCTTGGTTGTGAAGGGACATATTTGAGTCTTTCATCTGCTGTCATTTCTGCTCAGTAGTAAATCTTTTCAGTCACTGCACAAGGTAGTAGGATAAGAGTGGTTAGATGCACCCATTAGGCCTGTTATGTATGACTTGCCTCAGAGGCAGTGGCCTCATGTTAAATTTAGGCTGGTTTCCTTGACTTTGTCACAGCTCTTAGTGCTCATTTCAATAATCAGAGATCTGCTTGAGCTGGGTTTCCTTCAGGATCATGATTCCCTCCTAAGGAGGCTCCAGGGAGACCTTCTAGTCTGCCAGTACCTCAAGGGGGCCTACAAGAAAGATGGGGAGAGGCTGTTCAGTAGGGCCTGTTGTGACAGGACAAGGGGTGATGGCTTTAAACTAGAGGGAGGGAGATTTAGATTGGATATTAGGAAAAAGTTCTTTGCTGTGAGAGTGGTGGAGCACTGGACCAGGTTGCCCAGAGAGGTGGTAGATGCCCCTGGATCCCTGGAGACGTTCAAGGCCAGGTTGGATGAGGCCCTGAGCAACGTGATCTAGTTGGGGGTGTCCCTGCTTCTTGCAGGGGGGTTGGACTGGATGACCTCTGGGAGTCCCTTCCAACCATAAACATTCTATGATTCTATAACACTCACATCTAACACAAGTGTTAGGCCACAGACTGCAGGTGAAAGAGAAAGAAGGAGGATTCTATCCCCAGCAAGACACGGGAAAACAGGAATAGTACAAGCAAGAGGAAACATGGTTTAAGCTGACAATATTGAGTAAGTGGAGGAAAAGGGTGGGAGGAGGGAATGAATGCAAAGACAATCACTCACCACCTCCCACAAGGAGGCTGAAGCCCAACTAGTCCCTGAGGGGTGGCTGCCTGCCAAGCCAACCCCTCCACATCCAGCTTTTATCACTGATGATGGTGTTGCAGGGTGTGGGATATCCCTTTGGGCAGTGGGGGTCAGCTGGCCTGGCTGTGTCCCCTCCCTGGCTTATGCACTGGGAGGGCTGAAGTAAAAAATAAAAATAGAAATAAAAAGAAGTGAACTTTGATGCTATGCAGTGCTTGCATAGCATCAAAGTTCTCTTTTTTTTTTTTTTCCTCAGTAGTAGCAAAAAATCTGGTGTGTTATTAAGCTGCTTTTGTGTCAGATCCCTAACACAGCACTAAAATAACCCCCAAAAAACTCTGCATCCCAGCCAGACCCACTGCACACACTCAGGCTCAACTCAGCCTGATGAATGCTCCCAGGGAAGTATATTTTGGAAGAAGTAATGAGGTTTGAGTGTGGTGTATACCAGCTGAAGAATGGGTGACATGTCAGATAATCAGATTTTTCATCAAATAAATTTTTCAACTTGGAGTGCATGACTTAAGTTTGCTGGTTTCAAGTTTTAATGTGTCAACTTGTTCCTTATTTACAAAATATGGCTCAAATTTCACACAGCATCACACAGAAATGTAGGGATTGGAAGGAACCTCAGCCTCCTGTGCTTTCCCATGATAAATACACTAAGCAACCCTATAGCTGGTGTCAGACTTTCTGAATCTCTATATTTATCCTTATGGTATAATGAAGATGGGCTATTTATTTTCATCCTGTTCCTTTTGTCGTGGAACACATGACAATGATCTCTCTCCCTGTGCTTTGATAGTCTCCTGTGAGACTTTAAAATGGTATAAATAAACCAGTTCTTCATCTAGTGTTTCAGTACACTGAAAGAATTTTAGGCAGGGAGACCATTTGTCTTTTAATGACCCTCCTGTTTACAGTCACTCTTGTGCTTTGGTGGACATTTCAGGCTGTAGATTTATGTGCTAGCAAGCAAAGGAATTATTTGTCTAATCTCAGGAAATGGAAGTCTACCTAAATATACATTTGACTTACTATTTTTCAGTCCTTTTGGAATAATACTCTTGCTTAATAAGAGTGTGCATGATTTTGTTAATAGTTCAGCTCTTTCGCTGCTAAATTCCTTCCATTAGCTCATGATGGATGTTCTGTGTTATTTAGAAGAATGAGCATTGCATTCATTAGGCAAACTTCATTAAATTTGGAGCTCAATCAACTAGAACTATAATTATATGGAGAGGAAACTTCCTAATCTGACATTTGTAAAATGGAGCCCTTTTGGATTTAGTTATTATCTTATGCAACGTGACCAACTGAGCCTTTGTGGTGAACAGAGCCAGACCCTGGGAGGAGAGCATTCAGCTAGGATAAGAGTTATTTTCTGTTGTAATTTAATAGTTTTATAGCCTTTTTTTTTCACCACAAAGAGACATCTGCTCTCTCTGTATCCCAAACAATAATAGATTGGACTGTTTGAGGTAACACTAAGCAGTATATGCTCCTCTAAACAGTTATCTTATTGTTTAGAGTTACTTTATTACTCATAAAATGACACCTTCTGAGGTTTAAATCCATGAAAACGCTTCTCTTTTTTTTTTAAGGCAAAATTCATAGATCTTAGTATGAAAAGAAAGGAACATTCTCTATTATGAGTGGAAAATTGTTTCTCTTTGTGACTTTAGACTGATTGTTTTGTATCTGCATCAGGAGGGGAAAGTACAGCTTCTTGTCCATTGTAATCTGGTGTCCCTACAGCCCCACGAGTGACCTGTGCAGACCAGTCTCTTGAACACTCACTGTTTTTTCCCTTCTTTACTCCCTTGGGGATAGTGCCATATGCATTTTAAGGTGAGGACAGCTATGATAACACCACTACCTCTTGGTTAGGGTCTGGACCTCAGCAGTGTCCTGGTTTTGGTTGGGGTTGAGTTCATTTTCTCCCTAGTAGCAGGTGTAGTGCTGTATATTTGGGTTTAGGATGAGAATAATGTTGATAATGTGTTGTTGCTGGGTGATGTTTACACCAAGTCAGGGACTTTTGGCTTCTCACAGTGCCCTGCCAGTGAGATGGAAGAAGCTGATGGGGATTTGGACTGTGTCTCAGGAACTTGGCTTGGGTGGTCTGCAGGTGGTGAGCAGTTGTGCTGAGTATCACCTGTTTTGTGTATTCTGGTGGTGGTCTTATTTTCTTTTTCTGTTACATTAAGCTGTATTTATCTCAACACATGAGTCTTACCTTTTTTTCCTAATTTTATCCCAATCCCACTGTGGGGGGTGGAAGGGGAGGTTGGGAGCAGGCTGCAAACATCTCGTGGTTGATTTAGCTGCCCCTAAGATTAAAACCACAACAAACATATACAGAAGAATTCATCAGAAGCTGTTATTTAGGAACAAATCAAGAATGACATCTCCTCCACACAGTCCCCCAAGAAAGGAGCTGAGGGCATTTAGTTTCAGTCTCTAACCCAGCGTGGTGTAGCCTGCAAACACTTTCAGGTTGTAGGTATCTTGCAACACGGAGCAGCCACAGCATTAGGTTAAGTCTGTTGTTTTCTGTGTTGCTTGATGTCCAGCTCTGCCTCTGTGCTGGTATTCACAAAGCTTCTGGGGAGGAACTCTGATTTTCTGGTTCATCCTCCTCAAAGCCCAGTAGAAGGGAATTACCTTGCTTTGTGTTGCCTGCTTGATACTGAAGGCAGAAGACTCTGCAGATGATGTGTTGCAGCATATTGACTGTCATCTCTTGACCTTGTGGAAACGTGTTCAGCCACAAGGCTTAAACAACAGAGCTTGTTTTTCTGAGTCTTGAGGAAGAAGTGCAGGTAAATAGTTGGGATTAGTTATCATATGTTGAAGAAAAAAATAAGGAAAAGCCAAATCTGGTTGAAAGAGCCTTTTTATAAGAAAGAAGAAAAAATAATATGGGTTGGGATATAAATGTTATCATAAAAATCATAGAATGGCTGGAGTTGGAAGGGACTCCCAGAGGTCATCCAGTCCAACCCCCCTGCAAGAAGCAGGGACACCCCCAACTAGATCAGGTTGCTCAGGGCCTCATCCAACCTGGCCTTGAACGTCTCCAGGGATCCAGGGGCATCCACCACCTCTCTGGGCAACCTGTTCCAGTGCTCCACCACTCTCACAGCAAAGAACTTTTTCCTAATCTCCAATCTAAATCTCCCTCCCTCTATTTTAAACCCATCACCCCTTGTCCTGTCACAACAGGCCCTACTGAACAGCCTCTCCCCATCTTTCTTGTAGGCCCCCTTGAGGTCCTGGCAGACCGCTAGAAGGTCTCCCCGGAGCCTCCTTAGGAGGCTGCTGTAAGGAACATTTGAGCTCTCACCTGGAGTCTAGAAACTCTCCCCATACTGGTCTGTATCCCAGAAACCAGCACCCCTCACTGCTCAGAGAAGAGGCATGTGTGAGCAGAAGAGTCTCTGTGCTCAGTAATGTTCTGTTGGACATGTGTGGGTCTAAGCAAGACAGACATACAAGATGAGGGAAAGGGGCAAAAGGGCAGTAGGAGGGAAAACTTGAAAAAAAAAACCCTTTTGGAGTGCCTAAGAGTATGAATAGGCACCTTCAGTCGACTCTGAGGGGCAGAAAATGCTGAGCCAGTTGGTTTAGCTCTGTCAGACCACATCCATTTCTGTGGCTGCACCCAGCACTGGGGGATCTGGTGTGAAACAGGTCAGTCCCTGGAGGTGAGAGTCTTGTATGTGGGATTGAAGGCTCTGTTAACACTGAGGAGGAGAGCAAATGTCCCATCTTTATCTGGTGAGGTTGTGTTGTTCAGTCACTATGGGATGCCTTAGGAAACTAGGGGTGTGTTTGCTTGAGTCTGGGGACAGCGCTCTTCCAGCAGTTCTGGGATATTTGCTCTCAGTCACTGGATGCATCTGTTGGGTTGGTGAGTTGGCAAGAATAATTGTGGGCTTTTGCCTTTCCCTGGCCCTTCTTCTATGGCTTTGTGCCAAGAACTCTTGAAAACAACTTGTCTAAATTGGTATTTTGGAGTATATTTTCTGCAGGACTGGAAGGTGCATCAGGAGGGACAGCATTAAGTTGTGCACAAGAGTGGATACTCTTGTGCACAACATAATGCTGTCCTCCTGAAATGTATTTCTGAGCTCTGGGGAAGCAGTAACAGTGCAATGGTGTCAGAGGCTTTTCTGGTATGGGGACAATGACAACACACCAGTCACACCCCATGCAGTATATTCTCCTCATCCCATGCCAGTTATAGAACATGAGAGCATACTGAGGTGGTTATGCTGTGTTTAAGTTAGTTTCAAAAATATGAAAATCTATTACAAGAGCCCTCAGGTTTTCCTGAGGCTGTGTATCCCACTTCATACCAATATCTGTGTATTTGAAAAATGTTATCAATGCATTTTAAATAAAGGAACATAAATAACTCTGGATGCCATAGCAATGTAACACATTCCAACGTTGTCAGAAATACCTTGCCAGCTGACACCGAAGTTAGTCCTTGTGTCATGGTGTGATTTGCATAGCTTTGAAGGGATTCACTAGATAACTGTCACATTATGCTTATGCAAAGGTGTGAAGTGCGTGCTCTAGTTCTGCTCAAAGCAACCTCTACTTCAGCACAAGCAATCAAACTTGTCACTTGGCCAAAGGGGACAAACCCTACAGTTCTTGGGCACCGCAGTGAATAAAATTCCTGTGTTTTCTAGGTATGCCTGGTGGCAAATTTGTCAAAGGATATCTTTAATCTTGCAGAAGTTGTTCTGCACTTGAACGTGCCTAACAAACAGCATTGGCTTAAGGCTTTTCATATCTACTTTAAATGAATTGAAACAGATTCATGGCTATCTTTTTTTTTGAAGAAATTAGTTGGTGATTGCTTTGTCACGGAGATTGTATTTAATTTTTATTATTCAGAGGAAGAAATCTCTGCAAATGAAATTAAGCTTGCCTGTAAGAATGAGTCATTTAAGTGTGTGAAAGAAATACAATGAGGGTGATGACTTCATTCAGTTATTGTTATGCTTGAGGGGAAAAAAATGTCTCTAAACATGTAAAAATCAGAAATGAATGAATAGGAACAGCGAGCAGGAACATTTTGCTGTAGAAATTCCATTATGGATGAAAAGCACGTTCAAAAAAAAAAATTAACAATTGGCTTAGCTTGTTAGGAGATTACTGTCATTAAATTGCTAATCATATAGTTACTCTACATAGTTATACACAGTGTACAGTTATTTTATAGAATAGTATTGTGAACAGTGACATTTGGGTACTTACTGCACTGGAAGGTCATTACACTCCATGAAAATAAAACTACCTGGGGTAGCTGTTGTGGTCTCACCTCAGCCCTGAGCTGAACACCATTCAGCCCCTCTCTGAATTGTGGAGAGGGGGAAAACAGAGAGGAAAGAAGACCAACAGAAGGAGGCAAACCTCACATGTTGGGGTAAGGTGCTGCTCTGTTCCTAACTCCCAAACACGGTATTCCACCAGCTGCTAGAACAAAAGTTATCTCCATCCTAGCTGAAACCAGGGCAGGAGCTTTCTCCAGAAAGAAAACCCTCTGCCTAATAAGGACACCAGTTTAGGTTGGGCAGGCCTAAGGAAGTCAAGACTAAGCTGGTCAGTGGCTCATCTGTCTCCTGTTACTCTTTTATGAATTGATGAGTCACTCATCATTCAGCTCTGAATTGCTCCTGTTCCAGGTGAACAGCCTTCTAGGGCAAAGCACCATTGATTTTTATTTGGCTTTAAATGCTTGATTTTCAATGATGACAGTTGTGGAATCCCATAGCACCTCCTGGAGTGGGATCCTGCTGCATCATCTGAACATCTTGGAGCTGCATCAAGCCCAACCAGTCCATCCCTGCTGATCAGTCCCTGCTTTCTGTGACTAGGTAGTATCCATAATTACAAAACCTTGATCATTTTAGTAGCAAATATTGGGAAATGCAACACCTTACTGCTAATGCAGGTGACTTTTTCTTGCAGATGGAGGTTTTTTAACACTTCTGCCCTAGAATGCATTTTTGAAGCTGAATTTCTTACTTTGTGTGTGTGTGTCGTTGTGTGGTTGTTCATGCTTGTGTTGGTAAAGCAGATGAGAGGGTTTTTCTTTCTCCTGTCTTTAAGCTTCTTTTCTCCCCAGAAGCCAGACTGTGCCAGAGGACTGATGCTTTGAAAGAGGTGTTATTGTCTTATGAAGTTGCTAGTTTGCTCATTTTGATTATGCTTCATGTTCTCATCTTCGATGTAACTTTGCCTTGTTACAGCTTGGATTAATTTCTCATACTTGTGAGGGTCAGGAAAAGCAATTAAATGCTAATTTTTAATGGAAATCCTTCTTTTTGCTTGCAGGAAACTCACAAATGGGTGCTACCATAGTAGATGCATTAGATACTCTTTATATCATGGGGCTTCACGATGAATTCAGAGAAGGACAAGAGTGGATTGACAAAAATCTTGATTTCAGTGTGGTGAGTAGAGCTTGCCTTAATATTTCTCTCACCCTTTTCACAGTGTTCATATTGGAGAGAGACAGAAGTGATCTTTTAGCTGGAAATTTAAAAAAAAAATTAAAAACAAAAGGGAAAGTGGTCACCAAGAACTTCAGTAGTGACTGTAGAAAAATGAGGCTTTAGCAGCTGGAAATAAATGAGCTGTGAAAGACCATTATCCCTTCAAACCATGGTATACAACAACATAATGTTATCTTCTCCCCTGTCCTTAGGATGTTTTAACATATTAAGTTTGTCACTTGAGTCATCTTGGTTTGCCTACAGTAGAATGTATCAGAAGAATTCCCCAGCTGATCATACAGCATCTGGTATTCTCTGTGTACACAAAGTTTAAAAGTGTTAAATGGAAGAAATGGCTTTACCATCTCCTTATTGATTAGCATTCTTATTATTAATTTTGAGACTCATGGACTCTGTGACAAAATTTGTATTTCAGTACTTAACTCGCCCTGTGGTTCCAAAAATAATTTTACATTCAGTAATGCACGAAATTAGAAGTAGGTATATGTTGAGAAATGAGCAGGCATTGCTGTTCTAGATTATATCCCATATATATATTATATATTGCTGCTGTTTCAGCAAATATTTTTGGTTTTTTTTCCCTTTTGTTTTATATATTGACACTCTGGCAAACATTAAAGAGTTCTGTCTGCTTTTTTCAGTTAGTGCCAGGTAATAATTCAGTCTAAAACTGAAGACCCTAAATTATATCAGTATATAAAAGTACCATTATGAGGGTGAAGTAAATGACTAACATGTTGTCTGATCTGAGGCAATCTTGCCATAAATTTGCAGAATTAATCTAGAATTTGGGTGGCAGAAATGTACATGACCCACTGAGTTTCAATTTCAGCTTCCTATGTATCAAAAAACATTTCTGAAGATTAATAAGTTGTCATATACATACCAGATTTAAGTAATTTCCTTATATAGTTTGAAGCTTATAAATAAATGCATAAATTGGTTCTTCTTGGGTTCATCTGTTTAACTCTACACTGTATCATTGCTTGTGCAATTCATGACTTCAGTAGGTGTTAAGTGGAATAATATACTGCATTGTTATGCTTTTCTTGTATCACCTGATGTGAATAAAAATATGGTTTTTAATAAAGAGTTGGGAGCTTTTCAAACTTTGGACTTTTAATCATCAATGTTATTTGAGGAACTCTTTGAAATATTAATATAATATTTTTGAAATAAGTATGTGCAACATGCATTTATTTTTATATAAACCTAATGCATGTTACAGCCACGGTGTGAAAGGAAAAGATAGAGCTATAAATACCTCTTCAGGTGTGTGCTGGGTCCTGGGGCAGTATGGATGGTGTACATCCAAGTGGGTTTTCTGGGTAAAAGGAAAGATTACTTCAAAATAGTGTAGTAGTAAAACTATGTTTCTATGTCTAATGGAATGAAGGGATGTTTATCAAGGAGAAAGATGGGATATACACAGGCACAGAGGGAGGCAGAAAGGTGTTAAAACTGTGTAGCTCCTCTTAATGTTTCAGTGACCAGTGAGTCAGAACATACTGGTGAATTTAGCCCAAGGATATTGCTATTGAGGAAAGCAGGAAAATAGTTCATTTTTTTTTAAAGTTTGTCAGTGGTCTCATAGTACTTACTGTCATAACATCAAATACAAAAAGGATACTCCTAGATAGAGCTCCATTTGGACACAGTGTCTGAATTTAAGATTGCATGTTGGTAATTCAGGTCAAGAAAGCACATTATGGGAGCTCTCTAATTGTTCTACTTTATACTATAAACCCAGAAGATTTTGTGTTATACTTAAATATAAAAGTTGCTGAATCATTGAACTGTATAGCTCTTGTCTTTCCCACCATCTCCAAAAAAATGTAATTGCTCTTTGTGGTGATAAAGACAATTAGAGAGCAGGGGAAATAAAAAAAAAATAAAAAATAAAAAAAAAAACCCAACCAAAAATCCCCCAAACCTAGAATATAAAAAAAAAAAAAAAACTGAAAACAGTTGAAGCTCTTAATTAGAATTATCACTTTGGTGTCATGAAGATTTGCATGGAAATATCAATGTGGATCTAGATACTGCAACAGTACAAACCATATTGGTTTAGGATATGTACTTGCCTCTGTGTAGATTATTTTTTTTCCTCTTTGATTAAGGTGCTGGTAAATTATTTACTCTCTTTCTGTTCTAGAATTCTGAAGTGTCTGTTTTTGAGGTCAATATTCGCTTCATTGGGGGTCTTCTAGCAGCATACTACCTTTCAGGACAAGAGGTAAGGAGATTGGAAGGTGTCTGAGAAACTTAATGTCTTCTAGCAAATGTTGCATATGAAGAATTTTCTAGAAGCTTGGTTTATCAGTAGTTTGCAAACTAACTTTACAAGAATAAGTTGGACAAAGTAACAAAATTCTTCGAGTATGGAACCTTTAAAGCTTGTTTCTCTGCAGGTCTCAGTCAATTTAGGACCCTTTGTTAGAGCTTTGAAGCACTGCTTTTATCAAGATGTTTTCAAAAGACATCCACTGAAGCAAACATCAGCCTGAAATGTCAAGTCACGAGCTTCTCATACCAACAATGACTTGTTTTGATATTCTGCACCATCATGAAGGTGGAAGAAATAGTTTTGGCACTTCTACAAGGCTGCAGGTTTGCTTCACAAAAGCACTGCACGATCTTCTCGCTGCTTTCTCAGTGACAGAGAAATGTCAAACCAGTTTTGTCCCACTTCTGAAAACTTATATTAAAAACTTGGAGACTATACTGAGTGCTTAAGCAGAGACATGTATGGATTGAAAGGATGCCTTTACCCAAAGGCATTTGTGGACAACTTGGGTTTAGCAGTAACATGTGACCTCTTACTTCACATATTTTAACAAGGCTGGAGCCTGACCCATGTTTGTCATAGCTCTTTTCATGTCTTATCAGCTAGCTGTCTTTTGATCTGCTGCCTCTGTCTTTGATTTGTTTGCTTTTATCCTTACTTCTTTTAAATGTCTTGTAGTCTACTGCCTAAATCATTAGACTGCCATCCATATTTCAGGGCTTAAGGTTTGATACACTTTCAGCTGCTTATAAATATCTTCCCTCTTTGTTTAGGAGTTCACCACATAGATATCAATAAGTTATCAGGGATTTTAAGCCCACAGCCTAAAAATAACCAGGAGAAACCCTATTATTTGTTGACTTTTTAGGTCTTTGGCTTCCCTCTGGGATCTCTGAATTTTCTCTTGTAAGAGCATCTCCTCTTTGGAAGAAGAGCTTAGTGTCAAAGCACAAAACTAGTGTATATCTTGGAGGAAATTGCTCATTTACTTTTCATTAAGAACTACTGCTTCACATTCTTTGTTGTCCATGCTCTCCAAGGCCTCCATCTGCAGAGGGTTCAGCTGCTGCACTGGTTTCTGTGGTCTGTTATGGGAGGCCCAAAGTAAAGGAGAAGCACAGAATTTTGCCCCTCCCTTTCCTTTGTAGCAGCCATCTGTGACAGTGAGTTTTTTTCTGCCTCCAGAATCTATCAGACTTGGGTTTGGCAGAGCCAGCTTTGGCCTCTTCAAGCAATTCCTGGGGGAAACCCCATGGGATGTGGTATTGGAAGGAGAAGGTGCCCAAGAAAGTTGGCCCATATTCAAGGACCACTTCTTCCAAGCTCAAGATCAGAGCATCCTAAACTGGAAAAAATCAAGAAGGGGAGCCAGGAGACCTGTGTGGTTAAACAGGTGGGCAGGCTTAGGGCAAACTTACTGATGGGCAAACTTAGGTGTAAGAAGAGAGTCTTCAGGTCATGGAGAGAAGGAATGGCTATGTGAGAAGAATACATTAATATTGTCCAAGATTGTAGGGTGGCAACTAGGAAAGCTGAGGCCTCCTTGGAGTTAAACCTTGCAAAGGAGGTTAAGAGTAACAGGAAGGGTTTCTTCAAATATATAGCAAACAAAACTGATATTAGAGGCAGTGTGGGTCCACTGAGAAATGAGGTGGGTGCCCTGGTGACTGAGGACAGTAGGAAGGCAGAGTTACTGAATGCCTTCTGTGCCTCTGTCTGTACTGTTGGAGGCTGTTTGCA
>VXBZ01003447.1:76073-87689 GCA_013399135.1 Heliornis fulica
AGGTTGGGGACTGGCCTGTTGGAGAGCAGTGCAGGGGAGAGGGACCTGGGGGTCCTGGGGGACAGCAGGGTGACCATGAGCCAGCAGTGTGTCCTTGTGGCCAAGAAGGCCAATGGCATCCTGGGGTGTATTAGAAGGGGGGTGGCCAGTAGGTCAAGAGAGGTCCTCCTCCCCCTCTACTCTGCCCTGGGGAGACCTCACCTGGAGTATTGTGTCCAGTTCTGGGCCCCTCAGTTCCAGAAGGACACACAACTCCTGGAGAGAGTCCAGCACAGGGCCACCAAGATGATGGAGTGGAACATCTTCCTTGTGAGGACAGGCTGAGGGAGCTGGGGCTCTTCAGCTTGGAGAAGAGGAGACTGAGGGGTGACCTCATTAATGTTTATAAATATGTCAAGGGTGAGTGTCAGGAGGATGGAGCCAGGCTCTTCTCAGGGATGGCCAGTGACAGGACAAGGGGAAATGGGTCCAAACTGGAACACAGAAAGTTCCATCTGAATAGAATGAAGAACTTTTTCCCTGTGAGGGTGACAGATCACTGGGACAGGCTGCCCAGAGAGGTTGTGGAGTCTCCTTCTCTGGAGACATTCCAGACCAATCTGGATGTGTTCCTGTGTGATCTACTCCAGATGATCCTGCTCTGGCAGGGGGTTGGACTGGATGGTCTTTCCAGGTCCCTTCCAACTCCTGCCATCCTGTGACTCGGTGATTCCATCAGTTTTCTCACAGCTCAGTAAGGTTTAGACCCTCAGGGCATGATCTCATTCTCCAGTGTTCCAAGTCAGTCTTTGCTGTGGCAGCTCCTCAGGAGCCTTTGTAGCAGCTGCCTGTTGTCTGAGCATCAGTGAAATTCAAGTGCTGTTCGTTTACCCTCTTGTCCTAACAAAAGAAAACATAAAAGTCTCCAAATGATCAACCCGAATATAAACCTGAGGCAGCTTCTGAATTTCATCTAGTTCAGCATTATTAACCTCTCAGATGTCTTTTGAAGGCCACAAACTGAAGCTTTATTCTACTGTCAAACGTCAGGAAGGAAAACTGCTCGTTGTGTTTGTATTTCTGTAGCAGAGGAGTTGCATGGAGAGCAGTGTGAGCTGCATGTGCTCCTTCAAGTCCTGCCAAGGAGTAGCTGAAGTAGCCAAGCTGCAACTCTTAGGAGTAGTGATGGCAGTGACCTGAGCAACACCTTAAAGGACATTTCCTCTCCATAAATTTGCATTTCTATTGCTTGGAGCTCAGGTCACATTAAGCACTTTGTATTCACTGAAGCCTTCAAGGCATTGAGGAGACCAATTCCCCATCATCTTATCAGCTAAGGAATGTTGATCCTGTGTCTGGATCACTTCCCCAAACTGGAGCTGCTCCTTGGAGTCATCTAACAGGACTATGGAAAACCCTCAGAGGAGTAAGGATGGGTCCTTGGTAGCTGGATTGCTGGATCAATAGATCAATACCACTCCTGCGTACAGATGCCTTAACAAGAAGGGGTTTGCCCCAGTAAACAGTGGGTGCACCTGAACACTGTCAAAGCTGAGTGCTCTCTTACCCTTTCAGCTGCTGCAGTTTGGTGGAGTCAGAACAAGGTCCTTTTTGAAGGGTTTTCATCAACATCTTTTATTTCTTTCCTTCTTAAAAAGCTCTTACCCTTTGTGGTTCTTGGGCTGACTCTTGAAAATATTTTTTATGGTGACAGTCTCTCAGTGGGCTCTAGAAGTGTTGTAACCTGTGGTAGATTGTTCCTGTCAACTGTTCATATGTGTTATCTTTTCCTAAAGAACTGGTTCTTAAATAAGGGTTCAGGCTGCACTTCTTTGCAAAATATGACAGGTAGGACTTCTGGATCCTGAGGGACTACATCATTTGTCAAGCTGGATGGTTCCTCTGCAGTTTGTGTGTGGATAAGACAAACAGGGGAACCTGGGGCTTTTTGAGCTCAGGAGACACCAACCTCTGACAACTCTTTGCATTTGTCAGAGGTTGGTATCATCTCAAAACAGGCTTGTTTTGAGATGATATCAAATCTGGTCTTCCCTCTTCTGTTCCAGAGAAGGGAAGGTATTAATTTACTCAGGATTGGGGTATGATTAATGTCTGAACACTGTAAAAAAATAAAATTAAAATAACAAGAAACACAAGGAGACACTTCTTGGCCACTGCTCCCCAGTGTTTAGGTGTTTTGCCTGATCAGGGGGTGAATTGCACATGGGCATACTCCAAGGAAGCCCTGTCTACTGGCAGGTGTCCTTCTTTTGTTCTTCAAGCTATCATTCACTTGCTCATATTCCCTTCCAGTGCCTTCTGGATATTCCCAGCTCCATCTTCTTTCCTCCAAGCCTTCCTTCTTTAAGACTGTTGCTACATGCTGGTTTAGAAGGTTATAATAATTTATACATGTCTTGTTTGATGTATTGAAAAATAGTCCAATACTAAGAATATACTGATTGGGATTAATTTAGTTTTTCCCCTTGAAATTTCTATATATTCTGGTCAGGTCAGGAGTGCAAATCACAGCAGTTTGAAAGTTTAAGAAAAAAACATCTTTATTTTGACTCCTATGGCTTGGTGCTGTTAGAGATGCTGTGGTACCAACCATAAAGGAAAGTGTCAGCATCAGCTGGGGAAGTTCAGTGGTTTTTAAGGGGCTGCATTTGGAGAATTTGAGTCAGCTGGTTTGTCTCTATGCTTTTGCCCTTTGGATTGAGAAATTTTGCTTGATAGGATTTTATCTGATTGAATCATAATGCTGGATATTGAACATAGTAGTTAAATAGAGCTGGCTGTCAGCTTAGATAAAACTGTCCTGTTCAGTGCTTTTATTACAAACATACTAATTTTGAAAGAAAAAAACTTGAGCCTGACTAATGGCATGGCTGTAGTCTCTGTGGTATGTTGTAGCTATTATCTTACTGGCACTGCTTGGAGAACCATCCACTGTGGTGATGGCTTTAATGATGGTGCTGTAGTTGGTAAAATTTTAAACCTTTCAGATTAAGATTGTGTACATTCCTGTCCCTTTAGTAACAGTTCCCTGGGAGTAATGAAATGTATCTTTAAAAACTAAAATAGCTGCTGTTTTTAGCAACTGCCAACTTGGATTCTAGTGCTTTCTGATTTTCCTGTCTAGCATTAATTCACAGGCCTTTCTTTGAAACATGACATTTGCAAATTTAAAAACAAACCTTTTGTGCATTGCATGTGGAAATTCCTGCTGTAAAGTTTGAAGAAGGGGTGTTTTCTTGTCCCCCTTGCCAAATGCCTGGCTTGTCTTGCCTCCTTTCTGTAGATGTAGAGAGACAAAATAGTTTCTCTAAGAGGCAGCTCTTGGTGATTTGGGGAAGAAAATCACCACCTTTCTCCACATTTCTATTTTCTATTTCCATTCCTCTGCCAGAAGACCTTTTGAACAGAATAAAATCAAGATGTGCCTGTGAAACTTTAAACAGTAGACAACCTGCCCATGTGTTTTGTTTCAGTCTTCTCTAAGTTGAAAATGCTTTGGGGTTTGTCTGGTGGCAGGGTAGTAGGTCTGCAGTCTGGGAAACCCTCTTTTAAATCTGCTTTTCCTGGCTGGTCAGGGACAGCCCATCTGGTGTCTGGCTGGGTGTGTTTTATTAAAGATATAAGTGTAGGTTTTTAGGGATCTCTACCAATCAGCTAGTCCAATGCCCTCCCCTGGGAAGAGACATCTTTCAGTAGATAAGGTTGTTCAAAGTCCTGTCTGCTCTTTGAACACTTCACTGATGGTCCATCCACAACCTGTTCCAGTGCCTTACCACCCTCATCATAAAATTTGTACCCAGCCTAAGCCCACCCTCTTTCCATTTAAAACTCTTCTTCCACCACTGCAAATCCTGATAAAAAGTTTCTCTCCATCTTTCTTGTAAGCCCCTCTTACAGGTTGAAAGACCACTATAAGGTCACAGAATCACAGTGTTGGGGGTTGGATTGGACCTTGAAATAACATCCAGTCCAAGCCCCCTGCCAGAGCAGGATCACCTAGATTAGGTCACACAGGACAGCATCCAGGTGGGTTCTGAATGTCTCCAGAGAAGGAGACTCCACAACCTCTCTGGGCAGCCTGTCCCAGTGATCTGTCACCCTCACAGGGAGAAAGTTCCTCCTTCTATTCAGATGGGACTTTCTATGTTCCAGCTTGGACCCATTTCCCCTTGTCCTGTCACTGGCCATCCCTGAGAANTACACCCCAGGATGCCACTGGCCTTCTGTGTCACAAGGGCACACTGCTGGCTCATGGTCACCCTGCTGTCCCCCAGGACCCCCAGGTCCCTCTCCCCTGCACTGCTCTCCAACAGGCCAGTCCCCAACCTATACTGGTCTCTGGGGTTGTTCCTCCCCAGATGCCAGACCCTACACTTGTCCTTGTTAAATGTCATTCAGTGTCTCCCTGCCCAGCTCTGCAGCCTGTCTAAATCCTGTTGAATGGCAGCACAACCTTCTGGGGTGTCACCACCCCTCCCAGCTTGGTGTCATCAGAAAACTTGCTGACTGTGCACTCTGATCCCTCATCCAGGTCACCAATGAAGACATTGAACAATACTGGTCCCAGTATTGACCCTTGAGGGACTCCACTAGTTCCAGGCCTCCAGCCAGACTCTGTCCCACAGGTCACATCATTTTGGCCAGACTGTTTCTCAGTAATCCCTGCACAGTTCTTTAGGTTCTGTAGGAGCTACACATGGTCTTCATTATGCTTGGGGGAAGGGAGGAGGAGTGACCTTGAGATATTAGATAATATAGAGGGAATAGTAAATATGTTTGGTGTGCCTGCTTCAGAGTAAATATAGAGTTGGCATCTTGGGTTGAAAAACAGCCTTACATTAATTTAAAAAGGAAAAAAAAAAGAGCAAACCACCAGAAAGACAAACAAAATCCTGAATCCAACCCCTCAACACAAACCAAAATCAACATGGGGAGGCTGCAGCAAGACTCAGCTATTTGTTTTCTCCCATGCATCATCCTGACAAATATCATTTTTGTCTTCAGTTATGAATCATTGTGTCTTTATAGTTTTCAGTTTGCCTTTGTCTGCCCAGGAGCCTTCCCAGCCTGCTGGGAGGAGGAGGAGGAGTGAGGAAGGAGCAGTTCTCACCTGCTGGTTAGGGCTAAGCCATGACACAAAGCTATAGTAACACAACTGTGAGCTCTGAGCTGTAGTAGAAGTTACAAAGTAGATCCATGATGCCTCTTCCTGGATGTCCCATCTGCAGCAGGCTACCTGGAGACTGGGAGTGACAGTGTCCTCAAGGGCCAGGGCAGTAAAGGGCTGTCAGAACCTGGTGTAGGATACCAGACTGGAATCCTCAGCAGGACTGGGTTCTCATGGTGGTCCCAAAGCTGTAGTTCTCATTGTGCTGTCCCCACACCTGGTCAGTGAAAGAATGATCTTTCCTGTGAGAGTGGTGGAGCACTGGAACAGGTTGCCCAGGGAGGTGGTGGATGCCTCTGGATCCCTGGAGACGTTCAAGGCCAGGTTGGACGAGGCCCTGAGCAACCTGATCTAGTTGGGGGTGTCCCTGCTTCTTGCAGGGGGGTTGGACTAGATGACCTCTGGGAGTCCTTTCCAACTCCAGCCATTCTATGATTCTAATAAGTACATCACAGACCACAAGTGCCATCAGAAAAAAAGCTGCAGTTCTTCCTACTGGCTGTGTGAACTTTGAGCTTTTGAGGTGGAAATTCTCAGAGCAGCATCCTGCAGGATCAAGTCCTGGTTTTCCTAATCTCTGAAAACCATCCAGAAACCAACACTGAAGATGCTGAACCCTTCTAGGAGCAGTTCCATTCCTTCCCACCCTTTGTGGAGACACTAAATGAACTTTCTGCTCTCCAAATGGGAGTTTGTGCAAGGAAGGAGAGGGACAGCTGTAGAGTCCAAGTGATGCATTTATGCAGAAAAGTCCTGTAATTAAACATGCTAAATGATCATGGGAGTAATAAGCAAGATAAAGGATGGTGTTGCTGTGTTTTCACAGATAAAGAAGATACTGAGTTAATTGCTGTGTGCCAAAATACTCTGATCTTTTACAGTGTATGTGATGAATTGCTGTCACTTGTAGTCCCTGGCTCCTGCCCAGTAGTCTCTGGCAGTGACTATACTTATTGCTAGAGTGAACATGATGCTCATATTTCATGCCAAAGCTCTGTCCAACTTCTTGAAGAGTAGATAAGGTCCAAATTTATTGGCAAATATATAGGAATAATAATCTTTTCACAGAGATCCAAATCATGGACATGTCACCTGTCTCTGGATACTGCAGCATCTCCCCTGAGGCTCAGTCTTGGAGTACCATTTATGCCCTGGAGTCTGGAGCTCTCAGAGTTGGTGTTTGCCATTCCTCCCTGAGGCAGTTCTAGTGATGACACACTTTCCATCACCATCATCCTCAGCAGAGAAGAAAGAGGAGGCCATAAAGCTGAGAAAGTGAGGTTCTGATGAGCCTGGAACCAGCAAGATTGGCTGTTGTGGCTCCTCTGGGAATGTGCTCATTGCAAAGGCACCAGGGCTCCCATTCCTGCTGTTTGATTCTGATTTGCTGAGTCAGCATTTGCAGAAGATACAGTCAACAGGAGAGGAAGAAGCAGTGCTGCTGTCTTCCAGCTGTTCTCCAAGCTGTGGGACCACTTCTTACTCCTTCCTTGCTTCAAGATAATTTCTCTTCCCATAGTGACTCTGCATTTTTCAGTGTTACACAGCAAGTCCCAGCAGAAATGAGGCCCATCCACTGATCATCACCAGTTAATGTGCCTCTCCCTCACTAAGGAAGGAGTCTCCTGCCTTCTACTTGTCAAACTTGCCTCTTTCCCATAGCTACAGCCCCTGCCTTGCCTGTGACCCCTGTGGCTCACCGTGGTGGCACCCTGTTACTGCACATGGACACCTTCTGGGGCTTGGTGTCACCTGGGGAGGAGACTCCTTCAAACAGCAGCTTTTCTCATGGTGACTCCTTCCTCCTGCCTGTGTGAATTGGAAGATGAAGGCATTTGATGAGAGACACACAAATAAATGTGATTTCCATTTGTAGTACCTTCATAAACTTCAAGCCTTGGAGGAGCCTTTTGACTCCTCACCTGTGTTCTCAGCAGGCTGTATTATCTGCCTTCTCCTGTCTGGGTGTCAGGAATTGAGCAGACCAGGAACCAGAATTCTCTGATGTGAGGGAAAGTAACTGCAGCAAGGTGCTTGCTGGGCCACCTGTGTCTCCAGGTAGGAGAAGGCAGGATGCAAAAGGGGAGATAATTTCCTGGATGCTGAAGAGATATAGTTAACCCAACCTGAGAGTCAGGGGAAGAGCCCCCCAGCCATCACTCATACCTCCCATATAGGATCCTTGGCAGGAGTGTCTTAACACCTACCTTTATACATACCCAGAACGAACCTGATATTCTTAATTTCTTCTATATAATTGTACTGGGCATGTGAAAGTTTACAGTCATCTTCTGAGTCTTAATTTCTGATGTCTGCTTTTTTTCAACATTGGTAATTGAGTTGTGGGTAAAATACTGGATATCCTCACTGGATGTGGGGTTACTGGGTGAACATGCTTGTACCTCTTATCAGCAGTCAGCACTCTTGAGAGCCTGTGTGACCCCACTTCTACAGATTAGAGTCCTTAAAGCTCTGAAAACTCAGCATGTTTTCTGATGCAAGGTGAATCAAAGAAAGGAAAGCTGGAGCCAGCAGTGGTCTCTCAAAGCTCAGATTGAACTCCCTTGCCTAGCACCTCCCAGGAAGTCTGTAGTAAAATCAAAAATTATGGGTTCCTCCACATAAAAGTTCACCTGCTGCAGCTTTTTGTGGCAGAGTTTGGGTGTTGTTTCCAGCTCTTGAAGATGCTCTGGGTTTTAAAGAAGGCCAAGTGAGTGAGAACTAGGATTAGTAAGTGATGTGTGTTTTGCCTAGAGCTCCTGTGCTAGCAGTCCATAAACAGGTTTGTAAGCTGTGCAGGAGTAAAACTCAGTCTTGCCTTTAGAGTAACTAAACATCTTACCTGGTGTGAAGAGCAGCCCAGAGCAGCTGTGGAGGGAGTGCACAGGACACCTGCCCACTGCTTGATTTATTTAATTTTTTTCCAATGAAGTGTAGCTTCACAAATCATTACAACTCCTCCCAGTGTGACTGGTAGTGGAGAATCACAGAATCATAGAATTGTTAAGGCTGGAAATGACCCCTAAGATCATCCAGTCCAACCATTAACCCACCACCACCAAGTCTACCCTTAGACCATGTCCTCAAGCACCGCATCTCCCCGTCTGTTAAACCCCTCCAGGGATGGGGACTCAACCCCCTCCCTGGGCAGCTGTTCCAATGCTTGAGGACTCTCTCAGGACAGAAGTTCTTCCTAAGATCCAACCTAAATTTTCCCTGGTGCAGCTTGAGGCCATTACCTCGAGTTCTGTCACCTGTTACTGGAGAGAAGAGACCAACCCCCCCCTCACTGCAACCTCCTTTCAGGGAGTTGTAGAGAGCAATAAGGTCTCCCCTCAGTCTCCTCCACACTAAACACCCCCAGCTCCCTCAGCCTCCTCGGAGGGCCTGTTCTCCAGACCCTTCCCCAGCTCCCTCAGCCTCCTCGTAGGGCCTGTTCTCCAGACCCTTCACCATCCTCGTTGCCCTTCTCTGGACACGCTCCAGCACCTCAACGTCCTTCTTGAAGTGAGGGGCCCAGAACTGGACCCAGTACTCGAGGTGAGGCCTCACCAGTGCAGAATACAGGGGGATTATCACCTCCCTGCTCCTGCTGGCCACACCGTTCCTGATCCAAGCCAGGATGCCATTGGCCCTCTTGGCCACCTGGGCACACTGCTGGCTCATGTTTAGGTGCTGTCAACCAACACCCCCAGGTCCCTTTCCGCCAGTTCTTCCAGCAGGATTCTTTTTCACTTTAGAAGACAACAGAACTACAATTCTGGACATGAAACCACGTTAAAACCAGGAACCTTTGACTGGTTTTGTCTTTTGGAACTTGTTTTCATCCAGTGCTAACTGTCATGCTTCCCTCTTAAAAAGGGAGTTTTATTTGCAAACTTTTACTTGTTTATTTACAAATGTATTATCACAAAAATATTGCAAACTTTTAAAACAAGAACAGGTACTGCAAGAGAGAAATAAATGCCACAAATGCTCCAAGGAATAGCTAATCCAAACCACTGGCAAAAGTCATGTTGCCTCTAATGATGGGTTCGTCTATCACATGATGAAGATGAGCTCTTCTAGTCAGGAATCAAGAGGCTGCTAAGCTGTTGGCAATAGTACTGTATTTATTAGCTGGATAATCAGCTGACAGATCTTTAAAGAAATGATGAAGCAGCTTTCTAGGCTATTAACATTTTATTTTTTTAAAAACTAAAAGTATGAAATTGCAGCTAAGTGCCTAAACCAAAAAGAACACAACTAATGTCTGTGTTCAGTAGAGGTCATTTAAGGTAACTTATGTGTCTGTGAGCCAGTCTCCTCCTCACTATCCCAGAAATTCATTTAATGGAGATATGGAAAGTAAGATATCATCAGTCTGGTAGTGATTTGACAATAAAAGTATTCCTTTAGGAATTTATAGCTGGCTGTAGATTTGGTCATGCTGAAATGGCAAGTAAACTCTGGGGCAGTGCCATCAGATTCATCAGTGTGGCTGTATAATGAAGTACATTTTAATGTTGCCACAAGTGGAGATGCTGCAAGGTTGGAAGTTCTAAGAAACAACAACCACCCACGTTGGCCAGACCAGCATGGGAGCAAAGCAAAGGAGTGTTTGGAGTAGCTGTGGCTCCCAGCATGTGTGGAGCTCCCAAAAGGCAGAGCCTTGGGTATGAAGTCCTGTGGCACCAGACCTGTGAGCATTTGGATAGTAAACAGGAGGTTGAACACCAGGAGGATCTTATCCATGTAAGTCATTACTAAGGGTCACTGCTGGGGTGCTGTAAGTGCAGTCATGTTCTTAGAAGGATTTGTAAAACAGGAGTGTCATTCCTCAGGGTGATTAGTCAGTATGTTACACATGGTTCAGTCCATATATGTCTCTAGAAGAAATGCTTCACTTAAATAGTATTGATAGAAACATAAAGGTGATCTCCTCTAGATGATCCTGCTCGGGCAGGGGGGTGGGACTGGATGGTCTTTTGAGGTCTCTTCCAGCTCTTAATATTCTATAATTCTGTGTGAGTTGGTAACTGTGCTTTATTTGATACAGAAGATTATATTGTGGCTCTGTTGAGCCTTTTTGGGTTTTGTTTAGATGGCACAGAAAAGAAATTGTCTCATTTCTGGTCCTAGGTTCTATAAATTATGCTGCAGGAGTTTAGGGCTTTTATCTTATTTTCAAATTAGATGTCTGTTTCTTCAAGTGCCTTGCAGAATTTGTGCAGCTGTGAAGACTTGATGCTTACTAATTCATTACTCGACTTTGTTTGCCAACTTATTTTCTGTCAGAATCTGGTCCTAATATATATATTAACTGTAGATAAGCTAAATGTCTGCAAATCTGTGAAAACAAGTCAGTTCATCCATTAAAAAAAAAGGCCAGAAACTACTATTTACTCATTTTCATGTGCAGTGTAATGAAATGTGTTTTGCATCAGACATTGTGTAAGTGATATGTTTTTGAAGGTGTGGAAGCTATATGATTTTTAAATTATTTTCTCTAGGCTGTGATTTTTGTGCAGTGTTCTACATCTTAGCAGTGGGAGGAGGGAGGCTGTGTGCTTAATGAGTGCATGGAGTGCGAAACAATATGTCATTTCATCTCTGTTTAACTCTTTTGTAAAGACAAATACAGTCTAAGGGGGACTGAGTCATTTTCTGGCAAAGTCTAAGGGGGAAATCAAGATTAATTTAAAATGGGAAGCTTGGCAGCACCTTCAAGAGAAGCAGGAGATGGGGAATAACTGAGAAAGTAGAAATTGATACAATGTAAGCACAGTGCTGAAGGGCAAAGATGACATGGCAGAGAAAAATGTAGGAGATATTTGACATGAGTGGAGAAAGAGGTAGGAGCAGGTGACCAAAAAAAGCCAGTGTCAAGACAGATTAATAATCAGATAGGGTAGATAACTTTTATTGTGTGAAAAAAAAATCACTTGAGACTTGTAAGTGTAGCACAAACAGCTGAATTACTTGACCTCAGAACCATTTTTTACTTTACCTAATAGACATTTTCCCTCTTAAAAAGCCATGGAGAGACTGGATCATCATTTGATTTGGGACCTTCAGGAACACACTGCAGTCTGTTACTCAACTCAGTAGAACAAATGGTAGGAGCAAAATACAAGAATCACGGATGAGTAAAAGTAAAATACCCAAAAATAAGAAAGAAAAAAACAAACAACCAAAGATTTATTTGTAACTTTCCAGAATATCAGGAGTTGGAAGACACCTCGAAAATCATCCAGCCCAGCCCCCTGCCTGAGCAGGATCATCTAGAGGAGATCACACGGGAACGTGTCCAGATTGGTCTGGAATGTCTCCAGAGAAGGAGACTCCACAACCTCTCTGGGCAGCCTGGCCCAGTGATCTGTCACCCTCACAGGGAAAAAGTTCCTCCTTATATTAAGATGGAACTTTCCATGTTCCAGTTTGGAACCATTTCCCCTTGTCCTGTCACT
>VXBZ01003447.1:94609-157463 GCA_013399135.1 Heliornis fulica
ATTAGGAAAAAGTTCTTTGCTGTGAGAGTGGTGGAGCACTGGAACAGGTTGCCCAGGGAGGTGGTGGATGCCCCTGGATCCCTGGAGACGTTCAAGGCCAGGTTGGATGAGGCCCTGAGCAACGTGATCTAGTTGGGGGTGTCCCTGCTTCTTGCAGGGGGGTTGGACTAGATGACCTCTGGGAGTTGCTTCTAACCCTAATCATTCTGTGATTCTATGGCTCCTGTAGATAGTTCTGCCTGCTCTTGATCCATCCACTAGTTAAAATTCTAAAAGTTCAGCATGAATTTTGACTTGTATTTATAGATGCAAATTGAGGAGCTTATATGTAACCAGGCCAATATGGAGCTTTTTAGGTCTGTACATGGTTTCTTTTTCCAGAATCACCACAAACCTCACATATATTATAACTGTTACTTATACCATGCTTTCCTATTTTTACTTTATTCAAGGTCAGAGTGTTATCTGAATTTTACTGCTAAATTTCTGCATATTTCCTCAAAGACTGTCTTTTTTCAGTATTTTGGCTAAAAGTCATTCAATATTCTGAGATATCCCCTTTTGCAGTTTAGATATATCCCATCTTACAATTCATTTTGAGTACCTCTGTAAAAGTTTTTTCCTGGCTCATTGCTTTCAGATCCACCTCCATCTTTACATACTCCACCACATCAAATACAATTAGATGTCACCTTTAATATTCTATTCTGGTTTATTTCATGCCTCGGTAGTCATTTCCTCAAATATTAAGTTATTGATCTTTTTCCACCTTCATGTGAAAAATGAGGATGTTCTTGGTTGCTTGTTTTTCAGCTACTTTTCAGCTTGCTTCTCCAGCAAGCATCTCTACTGTTTTTCTCCTGTAGACTTTTGAAAAGGGAGAAATCCTTTTTATAACTCTTAACAGAGCTGTCATCTTGTCCTCCTTAAAGCTCTTATTCAGGTCAGGTGGTTGATAATAATGTTTCTATAGTATGTACATGTTGTGTAAGTTATTTTTGGGGTTCTCTTTGTTGCATGTTGGTGCATTGCATCCTAATCATTAATAATGTTATCTCCAAATTAGGAAAATACTTTTGCAGAAACGTAGTGAATACTGTCAATGAGTTAATTAAAATGTAATCTGGTAACTAGCCATTAAAAACAGTTTTAAATCAGATATGCCACCTTGGCAGAAATGCTTCCTCTAAGCTTAGAAGGAACCTTTTCACAGTTGCCTATTTGACTGACAAACATTAGGCTCTGAATAAGGTTATTACAGATTTATGTTGTAAGAGTAAGTAGGAACAACACTAGAAATGAAGGAGATTTCATCCTGTCAGTAATTGCTGTGAGTAGTCAGACTCAAGAGGGAAGATTAAGCCTATAATTAGTTTTCTTATGTATTATCAGTGCAGGAAAAGACACGTGCATATATGGTTTTGTGTAGACAATATTCATAAGAGGAACCCTGTCTGTAATCCATATGTTCTTAAAAAGAGGTTGAAAGTTTGTAGAAGTTAAAATACTCGTGAGTTATCTCTTGATTTGTATCAAAATACAAAGTATGGTATAAAGGCTGCCTTAGAAAGCCCTTGATATTCCTAATACTGGTGGAGGGATGTGGGAGGAGAATTGATACTCTTCTTTATTAGGAACCTAAGCACTCTTGCTGGAGAGCATGGAAGGAAAGAAATGAAACTGACAATTTTTCTTTTCACATTCAAATCTTAATGAAATTTATAAAGTGAACAAGTAAAAACTAAATGGTAAGTTAGTGTACTTTTTACAATGTAAAGCTTTTCTAATACAAAGAGGTGGGTGGGACAGGGAAATTTCAGCCTTTGTAGTTGTTGGAGATAAATGAGACTTTGTAACTTGTTTGCAATTGATCCTACTATCTTAGGTTTTCAAGATCAAAGCTGTGCAACTGGCAGGAAAACTTCTTCCAGCTTTCAATACACCTACGGGTATACCATGGGCAATGGTGAATCTGAAAAGGTAATGAATTTCTTTTGTGGGGAAGTGTGTTCCTCACCCTCCCTCCAACTTAAAATTATTACTGGTATATGTCAGTTTTTCTTAGTAATGGAGCTGTAGAAGAAGCAGACAACTTGGTATTCCTGGAACTTCAGAATAATTTTAATAATGCTCAGTGTTCTGCCTTATTAACTGCAATAGATTGTGGCCATGGTATTTTTTTCTCCTGATTCTGCAATAAGAAGCCAACATGCCAGTGGGAGATACCCTGTCTCTTACCCCATGTGTTTTTCTAGAGCTTAGTATTGGTTCTTTAGTCATTAAAGAACCTATTAAAAATAAAACTGCTTGCAGGACATAGCAGAACTTACAGGGTTGCACATACTGTGTGAGCTGTGTCACCTTTACAAGCCTCACAATGTTTGGGAAGATGGTGGGACTCTGAAGACCAGTTCAGTTTAGGTGTAAAGGCTGGTGTGCTGGAGTCCACTGTGGGCCATGGAAATTTGGAGACTGTATTAAATCTTATTAATGTACTAAATGTTCAGACATTGAGCTTGGATGGTCTGCACTGCCCTGAGGAGGAGAATTGCCTGCTCTAATTTATCTGTCATTGCTAGTTTGGTGCTGGGGTTTCCCTCATTTTGAGAAAGTGTTTTTGATGCAAAGCATTTTTAAAATGTTTATTATGTTCCTAAACAATAGCTGAACTGGCATCCATATATAATTTAGATTATATGTACACTTGAGCAATTCAGGATAGTAAATAGCAGAAAGGTTTTCAATTGTTTTAAATTGTTTTTCTTTTACAGGAGATATTTTTTATGCTTTGTTAGAATGTAAAGTAGTTTATGACTACTTTGAGAGCATTAATCTTACATGACTTTTTGTGATCAGAAAACAATCTGCACTTCGTTGTGACTTCTTGGCAGAATCCCATGGAGCTCTGGTTTGCCCTTCTGTTGGTGCAGGGCTTCACCACCCTTGTCTGGTTTTCTCTCCTTCCCTTGAGCTGCAATTTTTGGGGGTCTCTTTACAATTAATGCTATTGGGTTAATTTTCCCTATGCATTTTCTGCATGGCATTATGGTTTACTCAGTCTCGTGTTCCTCCAGCAGGTTTTATACAGCTTGAAATTCCTCTGGACATAAATCAGAGAATCATAGAATCACAGAATGATTAGGGTTGGAAGGGATTCCCAGAGGTCATCCAGTCCAACCCCCCTGCAAGAAGCAGGGACACCCCCAACTAGATCAGGTTGCTCAGGGCCTCATCCAACCTGGCCTTGAACGTCTCCAGGGATCCAGGGGCATCCACCACCTCCCTGGGCAACCTGTTCCAGGGCTCCACCACTCTCACAGGAAAGAACTTTTTCCTAATCTCCAATCTAAATCTCCCTCCCTCTATTTTAAACCCATCACCCCTTGTCCTGTCACAACAGGCCCTACTGAACAGCCTCTCCCCATCTTTCTTGTAGGCCCCCTTGAGGTAGTCAGGACCGGGGAGAAGGCTTTGCAGTAGGTGGAAGGGAAAAGATTTTGCCAGAAATTTCCTGTGTGCTGGGTATGGTTTATGCTTTTGCTGTGTCAGTGTGTTCAGAACCAGCCAGCATCACAGCAGAAAATAGTGGCTGGCATGCTGGAGGGCAGCAGCAGTAGCAGGCATATATGAGAGCACTAATCATGATGCTGACACGCAGTAAAAGAAAGGTCCTGAAAGAAATATTTGGAAAAAATTATTGACTTGTGGTTTATTAGCTTTTGTATTCATAATGAAACAGTTCATTTACTCTTTTTACGAGTGCTGTGCCAAAAAACTCTGAGACAGGCTATGATTTTTGATTCCCTGGGCACTGTAAACAGTAGTTACTGTATTTTAGGAGGTGGTGTCCTGTCTCAGGTCAGAGCTACCAACACTGCTCCATTACCAATATTTTACTTTTATATTTCCTCTTCCTAATTTATAATTAAAAGCAATAAGCATAAAGATATTCCTTATTTATTATAGTCCAATTGAAAATGAAAATATTTTATTAAAAGTAATATTAATTTCCAAGAGAATGTAGTTCACTTTAGTAATTAAAAGGCCCAACCCTGAAAGGTAGTGAAAGCTCCCAAATTAGATTAAACTAGAGGTAATTTAGGAGTTGGAAAGATGGTATCTCTTGGAGTGCAAAAGATATGAGGTGTATGATACATCCTGCTGATTCTTTGTAGCCCTAAGAAACTCATAATAATCTGCCTACAGCAAACATACTGTTTTCTTCTGTAGGTACAGATAGGGTCCACTCCTGTACTCCTGCAGTGTTTAAATACTGACTTGAAGCACATTCACAACACAAGGAGATGTAGCAGATGTTTGGTAGAATGAGGAAGCAAATGCTGCCACCTTTGGAAGTTTACTTATCTAATAATTGCTTTTGATTCTTGTTCTTGGGAACATACAGTGAATAAGCAGTTGAGGTTTGGCCCAGTGTTAAGTCATTTTGTATCTGTTGACATCAAGATACTGTATCTTTAAATCACAGGACTTTTTGTTGATGAGGTTTTGGTACCTTTTTTCCAAAAAGACTCAACCACTGAACCAAATGAATAATCAAACCACAACCCCTGTGCTCTTAAGTATGTGTTAATATTTTGCTGTTATTTGTTTAATTTAATATAGTGCTTGTCACCAGTGCTGTGCAAAGTAATTCTGTTTTAGGGTTTTTTTTTATTGTTGTTGTTTTCTCCTTCTTTTTTATGCACATTTGTTGGAATTCAGCGGTGTGGGACGGAACTGGGGCTGGGCTTCTGCGGGCAGCAGCATCCTGGCCGAGTTTGGCACTCTGCACATGGAATTTGTCCACCTCAGCTATTTGACAGGGGACCCTGTATACTACAACAAGGTGGGTCTCAAGTTCAGTCCTTTATCATTCAGGTGTCTTCTATAATGTTTCATCATACATTGCATTAAAGGGGAAGTAGTTTAGGTTTAGAATGGTATTTGTGTTCTTGGGAGCAGATAAACTTTTTCATAATTGTATTTCTGTTACCAAACATCTTTTTTTTTTNCCCTCAGCCTCCTCGTAGGGCCTGTTCTCCAGACCCTTCCCCAGCTCCCTCAGCCTCCTCGTAGGGCCTGTTCTCCAGACCCTTCCCCAGCTCCCTCAGCCTCCTCGTAGGGCCTGTTCTCCAGACCCTTCCCCAGCTCCCTCAGCCTCCTCGTAGGGCCTGTTCTCCAGACCCTTCCCCAGCTCCCTCAGCCTCCTCGTAGGGCCTGTTCTCCAGACCCTTCCCCAGCTCCCTCAGCCTCCTCGTAGGGCCTGTTCTCCAGACCCTTCACCATCCTCGTTGTCCTTCTCTGGACACGCTCCAGCACCTCAACGTCCTTCTTGAAGTGAGGGGCCCAAAACTGAACACAATACTTGAGGTGAGGCCTCACCAGTGCAGAATCCAGGGGGATTATCACCTCCCTGCTCCTGCTGGCCACACCGATGACAACACAAGTTTTCTTATCTGTTTCATCATACCTCTAAAAATCACCATTTTCAAACATGTTTATTGAGCAGCCTTGTAAAACTAAAACCACCACTAATCCGAGGGAAGCCTTCAGGAAAACTTCCATAACACAAATGGATTCAGATCAAGAAAAATTTACCACTAAAAAAGAAAATAAGATTAGATTAAACTATGTGCAGAAAGCAGATGGCCATTGTTAGAGTTGATCCTGGTTCTTGGTTTCGTTTAGGTCATGCACATTCGGAAGTTGCTTCAAAAAATGGATCGTCCCAATGGACTTTATCCCAACTATTTGAATCCAAGAACAGGCCGTTGGGGGCAGCGTAAGTATTCCTATATCTACTCCTGCTTCTTACTGTGCTGCTGAGATGGAGATCAGAAAAATAACCCTCTAGGGTGTGATCAGCATTGCTTGAGAACATGCCACATAGAAGACTTGAACTTAAAATCAAACATAAGGCTGGCACAGCAGAGTATCAATGACAACTGAAAAGCTTTTTAAATATTTTTACAGTAGATTCAGATATCTGTTACCAAAATGATAATAGTGATGGTGAAACGTGGGATTGGTTTGCAGTGAATAACAGAAAATATTTTTAAAAGCCCAACTGCTGAGTATTGGTGGAAATGTTCTGAAGTTCTTGATTCAGGATGAATTCTAGGGTCAGTGTTTGTTAACCTATAATCTATGATAGCCTTGAGATCTGAGACTGGTTTTTGGCTCTTACTCTCTTCAGCCACACAGCTCAGTTTTCATAGTACTTTGTACAACAGCTTCCTGCCAAACCAGATGCTCATCCTCACTTTTACCGGTCAATAAAATCTTCAGCAATAAAGAATTAGGTTGTAAATAGTTTTCTCATTTTGTTTTTGTTCCTGCTTTTGTTCTGCAAACCATCTGGTAAGTGGATTACTGTAAGGTAACATCAAAATAATGTTTCTTTATGTTGGTTAAATTTGAGCTCCTTCACTCAGTGTTGGGGATGACACTTGCAAACATCACTCATTTACGTAGTGGCATGTGAAATGGCATGATGAACCTCCCTTTAGATCCTGCTGGCATCAATGTGTTTCTCATATTAAAAAACAAGCAAATAAAACCAAAAAAAAACCACCCTTCACAAACCCAAACCAACCACACTTTTAAATGAAAAGAAAAAAAATGGTTTTATTGCTGACAGTGTAAGTGGGTAGATAAAACATGAAGACAGAGACAGAAATATGATTTCTTAAAGTGGTTCTTCCAAGAACAATTGAGTAGTTTAGTGATTTCATAGTGGGTGTGATAAAATAGAATCTTTTCTTCAGTGTTTCTGTTCCTGTTTCTTTTATGAATACAAGTTTATTCAGGAAAAAAAACAATGAGGATGATCTATTTCTGTCCTGTTTGACATCAGTGACAGCTTTTGGGAATTTCAATGGTTGTCTGTAAATATCCAGCATGATGTGTTCTGGCTTGCAAACTGAGAATTTGCTTCTGACTTTGAGCCTGGTGTATGAGGGAAATTAATGCAGCTGTTGTTGCAATGACTATGAAAAAGTTGTCTAATCCCATCCATAAGGCCAAATGTCTCCAAAATGTCTGATATCTCAGAGTCAATAGGGACACTGTCAGACACATGGATTGATGAGACAAATTCTTCAGACAAATTTAGGTTTAACAATGCATTCAAGAAAAAAGTGATCAAATACAAATGTTCATCTGGTGCTTATTCATAGACAGTGTAATGTTGTTCTGAAATAACTTTTTCTATTGGTTTTTTATATGCATAACTATTTGCTGCTTCTACTTTTATCAGAAGTAATCTACTGTGGTGGATCACCAGGATTCTTTAGGGGCTTTTTGTCAGTTGTAGTAATAATGCTCAGAACTGGCAGTTCTTGGGAAGAAAATAAATTGAAAATAAACATACACTGAAAATTTGAACTCTGCAGAAGTTTGATGCAGCTCAAACATTCTACGTAAATGAATTTTGAAAGACAATATATTTGGGACTAAAGTTTAGGGTTACAGACTGAGACTTAAGTTTTAGGATAAAAAGAAATACAGCTTTCTAGAGCCTTTAATTTTGCTGTGCTCTTATTAGCCACTAATATAGTTCCTCAAATTTGGTGGGGGGAAATTGTTGTGGGTTGTTTGTTTTGGGTTTTTTTTGTTGGATTTGTGGGTGGCTTTCAGTGGTGGTTTTTGTGTTGTTGTGGTTTTCTTCTTCTTTTTTGTTTTTGTTTTTTTTTTTTGTTGGTTGTTGTGGTTTGTCTTTTTAAAGCAAATAACCTTACAAATGCAGATGCAGATACAGATACAGATGTTCTCGTAGTGCTAAGATTTGCCAAATGTAACAAACATCTGTCAACCAATCTCAGAAAGTTTTCTGGGGAGAGAATATCAAGGATTCACAATTCTATTTTACCTTCCACAAGCCAGGAACAATGAGCAGCTGTCTTTGTTGTAGCCCTGATAGATCACTGCAAATAGATTCCCTGAAGAAATGTAAGGAGCAAAGGTACACATACACAGAAACACTGGACATAGGAGCTGGAATAGCTGAGGCTTGGGCAGGAATTTGTCTTGTCTCTCCTGCAGAGATTGTATCCTGCATCACAGAAGTGGTTTAAGGGTGATACCTTCACACACTACATCCCAGGTCACCAGAGGAGCCGTGTCAGAGTCCACATCTCCTTTTTTTACTTCAGTCACTTTGTTGGTCCTAGGGGCAGGCAAGGCTTTTATGTCCTTCTCAGAAGGTGATTTCAAAGAACATTGTGTTTGGCTTGGTACATACATTCAGTATTGGAAACACTGAGACAATGGAACAAGTACCAAGCATAACTTTTCTTGTTTCAACTTCTGGGAAATCTGCCCTTTTCATCTCTGTTGTGACCTTTAGTCTGAGGCATCCTGTCTCGAATGAAGCACTTTCTCCAGGTAGTTTCTGAGAGTTATTTCAGAACTCTTTATTTGCCTGGATGCATGTAACTCTTGACTCTGACCTTTCTAGGTTTTCATTTTGGTTTGGGTTTCTTTTTTTCTCCTTTTTTTTTTTAACTCTTTTTTAACCTCCTCAGACTTTTGGGGCTCCATTCCAGTTACACACAGAAGCACACACAGAATATTAGGAGCTGGAAGGGACCTCAAAATACCAGCCAGTCCAACCCCCTGCCCGAGCAGGATCATCTGGAGTAGATCACACAGGAACGTGTCCAGGTTGGTCTGGAATGTCTCCAGAGAAGGAGACTCCACAACCTCTCTGGGCAGCCTGGCCCAGTGATCTGTCACCCTCACAGGGAAAAAGTTCCTCCTTCTATTAAGATGGAACTTTCTATGTTCCAGTTTGGAACCATTTCCCCTTGTCCTATCACTGGCCATCCCTGAGAAGAGCCTGGCTTCATCCTCCTGACACTCACCCTTGACATATTTATAGACATTAATGAGGTCACCCCTCAGTCTCCTCTTCTCCAAGCTGAAGAGCCCCAGCTCCCTCAGCCTGTCCTCACAAGGAAGATGTTCCACTCCATCATCTTGGTGTCCCTGCACTGGACTCTCTCCAGAAGTTGTATGTCCTAGTCCTGTTAGGAATCATCAATCCTTACAGTTTTTTCTGTGCCTCAGAGTATTTCCATCATTAGCCTCTGCAGATCTTAGGTCACACGCTCATTTTCATGTATCATGGAAATGTGTGTGTGTGTAGACTGTTCTCTTGGCTTAGGGGAAGGGGATTGGTGTGTGTAACATGCTGCAACCTTGTCACCATCCTGCTGGTGTTAGGCTGCAGGTCTGATGAGTCACTCCTGTGTTTTGATTTATCAGAGTGCAGGCCATTTGATCTCAGTATAAACAGCATCTTCTCCAGTTCCACTGCTAGGGAAGGATGTTCTGGGGACAGTGCCCTGAGACATGCAGACTGTCCTTTTTCCTCATTGCTCTGCTGTTTCTGCTGGTGTTTACAAAGATGTCTTTTCATTCAAACTAGTCAATGTTTCTGTTACAAATAACTAAAGGCATAACCAACCAGTGAAGTAACTTACCAGAGAGTTACTGGTTCTTCATCAAGAAGAATGTGACCATTGCTTCCAGGCTTTTAACAAGTTGCAGAGATTTGTAGCTTCATATAGTGTGACATAAATCCAATCTCTAGTCATGTCTTTGGAGTGTTTACATTTTTATGAATATAAATCTCCATTTGCATTTACTGCATTTGATGTAGCACTTGGAGAAGGGCTCAGGTGACAGGTTACCTTCTTTGTGCCTGCCTTTGGAGCAGCAGCCACCAGCCAGGGGCAGAGGCTGCAGCAGACAGGGCTGCACAGGGACTGCTGTTCCCTCCCATCGTTTCTTTCCATGTGAACACCATAAAACCCAGACCTAAAAACTGGCTTACTGGTCACTGCTAAAACTCCAGGATTTCCAGTAGAAATGCTTTGTGATGCAGCTCTGTGTGACTGGACCCTGACTGCTGAATAGCAGCAGGGAGTTCATTAGACACAGGAGGAAGAAAATGATGTCATGGGTAGGCTCAATATTTGTGTTTAAGCTTGTAACATGCAGGTGTTATTGCAGCATGAGTGACATGGCAGACAGCTTTTTAATGGATTCAGCTCAGGATCTGTCAGCTCACTGGGATTTTGCTGGAATGTAGATCTCTAATGCCCACAGCAGTGTTGACAGATTCAATTTTTACTTATGGACTAAGGTGATGGTCCAGTGGGAACAAGTGATTTGCAATTTTTCTGCCTTGAGGTTTGAGTTTCTGTAAGACTGAAGGGGAAATAGTTGGCAAGAAGCATTTTCTAACCTCTCACATTAACCTGTAGCTAACTTCATTAGCTTATTTTCTTTTTTTTTTCACTTGGGGAGTGGTTGGTATAGTGTAAGCATCAGAACTTTGAATTTAGATTGTTTTCAGAAGCAGTGATGGTGTTTTCCAAAGAAGCTTGATAAGCTAATAATTAAAATTTTGATTAAAAGCAAGAGTTTTCACAATTCTGGATATTAATTTGTACTTGAAGAAAAAATATATTATTTTTTTTAAGAAAACAGCTTAATAAAATGTAATTCTAATTTGCATTTTCAGACAGGTTAGATGAGATTACTAACTATAGAACCATAACAAAGAAGTACACATTATTGGTATATTGCCAAGTCAGGACATGCCACTTGTGTTTGCACATTTCTGTAAATTGGGCATTCTTCCTTTCTACTTTCCAATACCAAGAATAACTCTGGTTCCAACATCTCTTGCAAGTAATAACATTATTGAATGGGAACTCAAATGTGGCTTCCTGCACCTGGGCTACATGTGGAGATGCCTGGGTTGGTTATGGAAAATAGTTGTGTTAGTTACTAACTAAAATTGGGGTTTAGGCTATGACTATATAAAGCTTCTGTGTGCAAGAAAATAAGTGGAAATACCTGTGTATACACATATTTTTATGTGTTTATTGCCTTTTATGATCTGTGAGCTCATTAAGAGGTTACTACAAAGTAAGGTACTGAGTGAATTTACAGTGCATGAGCTGAGCATTGCCATTAGGAATGTAATAGCAGCTAATGACATTGCCATCACTGAATGCTTGATGTGTCACTCAGCCTGCAGTCTGTTGTACAGTGCTTTGTTTGTGTCCCCTTAGTGGCAGTGAGCCCCTGTAGTCACATTTGCAAGTAGCCTGAGTTAGCAGCCAGGGTGTTGGTTGATGTGTGTTTAATGCACTGAATTTAAAGGCTGGCTTTGATGTGGTAATTATTTTATAATAGAGGATGTTCACATAAGAGGGTTCACACAGGTATTGAGCCTGCCTTGGTACACACACTGCCTTAGCACCTTTTGGTGATGTTCTTGCTCTGTCCCCTGTTCTTGCTCTGTCCCCTGCACCAGTTACTGCTAAGGAGAGACACAACCATAGTGACTAAATGGGAGAAATTTATATCCTCTCTCTCCCACTTGCTCATGCTGTAGACTAGCCTTTAAATAAACCAAAGCATATACCTTTGTGGATGTGCATATTTACAGTTTCTTCAGGTAGTCTTTCATTTACAACAATAAATACTTAAATTAAACCAAATCAAGCCCTTCTAATCTTAAAATACTATTTAGAGAAGGCTTCTGTGGATTTATCTATTTGGATGAGATTTACACTTCCATTACCATTTTCACATGTAGGAAAACCAATAAAAACAATTTTAAATTACTGACATTAACTCAATGCAAATAGTGAATATTTCTAAATGTTATGCCTGCTTGTACATCTGATTTTAGGCTAAAGCTCTTGGGCAACCTAGCTAATTAACTGGGCTGCTTAATTGAAACTCTTACAGTTAATAGACAAACCATGAGTAATGCACCCTATCTATTTTCATTTGTATCAAACCCATAGCACCATCTGTCTGTATTTGTTTTCTCAGTTTAAAGGGAAACTGAAAACAAATTTGATCTAAATATTTGTAATGTCTTTTGTTAAAGACCTTAAGAAAACTACTGCATCCAGCAGACTCCCAAGACCTAGAGATTTTCCTTCCCAGGTGTTGAAACCCAGCCAGGTAGAGGCCTCCATCTCAGTTTGATGCATGTGGCTGCTGCTGTTCCTGTTTAGAGCTTTGGCCAGTAGCAAGGCTGAGGATGTATCCTACAAGTGCACACACACACTGAGGACACTGACAGCGCTGCTGTTGTAGCACCCAAACTGCAACAACTCATGTAAAATACATGTATAGGTAGCCAGGTGTTCTCCTGCACCTTCACCCTCATCACAAGTGCTCTCTCACTCTTGGATTCTTCAGATATTAGCAAGGACTCTCAGTCTGCCCAATACCTGTGCTTGAAGCCTAGACCCCTGGTTGGGGTCTAGGCCCCCTCAGAGCCTGGGTCTCTTCAGATGCAGGTTTCCTGCTACTCACCAGCTCAGCTTGCTGATGAATTCCACATGCACACAGGATTAAGTTCACAGGGAAAAACAAACACATGGGGGTGTTTCCAGTTGCTGACACGTAAACCTAGGGCCTTGTGACCCTCTGTGTTTTCTGCAGCTGCTGCCACCCAGACCTACTGGGTCCTGTAACCTGCAGCCCCTTTCTCCAGATGCTGGCACTCTGACCTTGCAGCACATGTCCCAGTCCCACCAGTTACTGGCACCCAGATCTCTCTTGCGTGCCAGGCTCCCCAGGTGCTGGCATCTAGACCTGCAGTTTCTGTGACCTTTTCTCCAGCTGCTGATGTTTACACCTTGCAGTGTGCACACACAGGATAGTGAGTGAGGAGTTCAGGCCAAATAAAGGATGTAAGAAGATAAAGCAGCCAGTGCTGGTAGGGTGCAGGACTCACATTAATCATGGTGGTGTTCTGCAGCCTGTTTATATATTAATCCATTTTCTCTCCATTTTTCTCTTGCTCATTCCTCCTCTATCTGCCTTGATCCTCCCTTTCTCTCCCTTTGGCTGTAAATGGTAAATTTTGTGTAAAGTCACAAATTTTGTTTTTGGCTGGAGAGGTGGGCCCGAGCCAACCTCATGAGGTTCAACCAGGCCAAGTGCAAGGTCCTGCATCTGGGTCGGGGCAATCCCAGACACAACTCCAGACTGGGTGGAGAGTGGCTCCAGAGCAGCCCTGAGGAGAAGGACTGGGGAGTGCTGGTGGGTGAGAGGCTCAACATGGCCGACAATGTGCTCTGGGGCCCAGCAGCCAACCGCACCCTGGGCTGCATCCAGAGGAGCGTGGCCAGCAGGGCGAGGGAGGGGATTCTCCCCCTCTACTCTGCCCTCGGGAGACCTCACCTGGAGTACTGGGGCCAGTGCTGGAACCCCCAACACAAGGAGGACATGGAGCAGTTGGAGAGGGTCCAGAGGAGGCCACAAAGATGCTAAAGGGTCTGGAGCACCTTTCCTACGAGGACAGGCTGAGAGAGTTGGGGCTGTTGAGCCTGGAGAAGAGGAGGCTCCGGGGAGACCTTCTAGCGCTCTGCCAGGACCTCAAGGGGGCCTACAAGAAAGATGGGGAGAGGCTGTTCAGTAGGGCCTGTTGTGACAGGACAAGGGGGGATGGTTTCAAAATAGAGGGAGAGAGATTTAGATTGGATATTAGAAAAAAGTTCTTTCCTGTGAGAGTGGTGGAGCACTGGAACAGGTTGCCCAGGGAGGTGGTGGATGCCCCTGGATCCCTGGAGACGTTCAAGGCCAGGTTGGATGAGGCCCTGAGCAACGTGATCTAGTTGGGGGTGTCCCTGCTTCTTGCAGGGGGGTTGGACTGGATGACCTCTGGGAGTCAATTCTAACCTTAATCATTTTATGATTCTAAGTCACAGGCCCTTTCTGCTGCCCTATAAATACTTTTACATAGTCCTACAAGCCCCCTCAAATATCTCATAATGGTGTTGAAAATCGTATTTCCTCCTCCTTATCAGTGACAAAGTTCAGGTTGGCTCTCTCAGGCTGTGCCCAAGGAGTTCCTTTAATGGCCCATCAGTCAGTACCTGAAGAGTTCCATGTACTAACATTGCCTGCTACCTCCTGCTTGTTAATATCTGTGTTTAATTTACCCATTTCCTCATCATTTGTTGTTTGTTGAAATACTTCTTACCTGCATATCCCCACATGTGCCAGAGCTAGTACTGAGAATCATCAGCATGTCACCTGAAGGTGACAGTCCTGGCACTGTGAGCTCCATCTAATATGTAGAAAGCAAAGTTCACTTCAAACTTTCTAAGGTGCTGCAGAGATTGATAAATAAATCACTATTGTAATGTCTATTATTGGAGCTTTCACTGTTGAAGCAAAGAGACCCTTCAAGTCTTTACATCTACCTCTGGGAGGTTGCAAGGTAAAATGAGTGATACTGAATAGTGAAATTGTCTTTTGAAAGATCAAAAAAAATATTGCAGATAAACATTTCTGATAAAAAAATATAATTGTGGCATAAATATGCAGGGTGACAGTTTAGTTATGGGTAGTGAGGAAGATGATAGTACTGAAAAATTCCTGTCTTTGCCAGCTGAAGCTGCTAGTGTTCTCCTTTAACTATGAAAGTTGTCATCTTTATGAAGTCTCTTAAATTGTATCTGTTACTACCTCTCTGGACAAAAAAATAAAACAGTGAATTGTACAGTCAAGTTCTGGCAAAATATTCCTAACATGAAAGGAAGTGAAAGGACTTGTGTTAAGTAAGCTTGCACTTTCCAAAAAGTATTTTATGGAACTCTTCAGATAATTGCCTTCTATTTTGGACTTCTGGATAATAATTTCTAATGCTTGAATTCTTGGGTGATTTTTTTTTCCCCTTTGGCAGAAGGAAAAGATTTTCTCAAAGAGAAATGGTGCAGGGTTATAATAATTAATTTTACCTGTTATAGTAGTAGTTCCCAGCCTGACATCATCTTTACACATTTATTTGATTTAGCAAGTGATTATTTTTTTTAATTGTGGTCAGAACATCAGTTATGGAACCGGACATACATGATCTATGGGATGGAGATTTGGAGATTGATGCAGGCAGTGATTGTGATGGGGCTTTTAATTTTGTATCTGATTTCAGTTATGAGAAAATAAAAACACAACATGATTTCTATAATTCCAGTGGTAGGCATGCATGTACCAGTTGCAGATGAGGAGCTCTTTAATTTTCTTTGCTATCTTGGCAGATGTCCTTAATTTTTCTCACCAAAATATTCTGTCTGGGTCTGTATTTAGGAACATGCTGTGTTTTGAATAGAAAATAGCCTCTGTAATCTCTGCTGTGGAATTCCTCTTGCCCTTTTGCTTCACAACCTTGTACAGATGTAATTAACTGTATTTCAAGAAAAGGCTGCATTCAAATTTGTTTATTCATTAGAAGCTAAGAACAAGTTAGCATGTTAAAACTTTGTTTTAATGAAATAGAGCAGAGTTTTGTGTTCTGGTGAATATGTTCTTATAAGTGTATGAGGTTAAGATGGTTTTTGCTTGTCTGTTAAGCGAGATGCTGAAAAAGCTGAACAAATGAAAGCTTTCCTTAATGTGTTAAAAATCCTAGTGTTGTTGGAAGGTTAAACATGTATATAAATTATACATTTGAAAAGAAGCACCTATAAATAATTCCTAAAGAAAGGATTTGGATATGGTGTAGCTGGATTTTGAAACTGCTGACGTACATAGCTGTGCAAAGCAATGAATATTTTATTTTTCTCTGCCACCAAACTCTAGTAGGGGATGATCTTTGTGCAGAGTATATAGATGTCTAGATTTTGAAAACTGTCCCACTATGGCTTTATCCTCCTTACTATGAATTCATTTAATTAATCTGTACCAGCAGAGTCCAGCATGTCTTAGGGTACCACTTGATATTCTTGAGAGTTGAAATTATTGGCTTTGAAGACAGCAAACTGAAAATGATTGGGAAGTAAAAAGCATCCTTTGACATGTGCTCTGTGAGTTTTTGGTTTGAGCTTCTGTGGAATCCAGTCTGGGTCCAGTTCTGTTCAGCATCTTTATCCATGACCTGGATGAAGGGATTGAATGTTCTCAGTAAGGGATTGTTCTCAAGGGGTTGAATGAACTCAGAAAGTTTGTAGATGACACTAAGATGGGAGGAAGTATTGATCTGCTCAAGGGTAAGGAGGCTCTTCAAAGGGACCTGAACAGGCTGGACTGGTGGGCTGAGACCAGTGGGCTGAGGTTCAACATGACCAACTGCAGAGTCCTGCACTTGGTACACAACAACCCCATGCAGCGCCACAGGCCTGGGGAAGAGAGGCTGGACAGCTCTCAGGTGGAGAAGGACCTGGGGGTGTTGGGTGACTGCAGACTGAACATGAGCCAGCAGTGTGACCCAGGTGGTCAAGAAGGCCAGTGGCATCCTGGCTTGTATCAAAACCAGTGTGGCCAGCAGGTCTAGGGAGGTGATTGTGCCCTGTACTCAGCATTGGTGAGGCCACACCTCAAGTACTGTGTCCAGTTCTGGGCCCCTCACTACAAGAAGGACACTGAGGTCCTGGAGCACATCCAGAGAAAGGCAACCAAACTGGTGAAGGGTCTGGAGGGCAGATCTTATGAAGATCAGCTGAGGGAGCTGGGGTTGTTTAGTCTGGAGAAGAGGAGACTGAGGGGAGACGTTATTGCTGCCTGTAATTTCCTGACAGGAGGTTGTAGAGAGGTGATTGATGGTCACTCAGCCAAGTGACAGGTGATAGGACAAGGGGAAATGGCCTCAAGCTGCTCAGGACAGGTTCATGTTAGATGTTAGGAAAAAGTTCTTCACTGGAAGTGTTGTTGGGCTGTGGAACAGGCTGCCCAGGGAGGTGGTGGAGTCACCATCCCTGGGGGTATTTAACAGATGGGTAGATGAGGTCCCTAGGAATATGGTTTAGGAGAGGACAGGGATGGTTGAACTCCATGATCTTAAAGGTCTTTTCCAACCCAGTCATTCTGTGATTCTGTAATCTATTTCTGTAATAACTGATTTTTGTGCTATGACCTCAGTATACCTCATCTGTATTTTTGAACCATTCTTGACTTATTTCTTATCAAAGGGAAGCCTACCAAAGCCCAGTTACAAACTTGTTACAGTTTCATTACAGTTGCTTGTTTCTATTTTGTGCCTTCTGTATCATTTGGAGGCTCTGCAGGTAGCTGGTAGTATTGATACAGTACTCTAGACTGCTAAGATTCAGATGGCACATCACAGTCTGTGTCTTTTCACTCAGCCTTGAGTGTGTGAGACTTCATATTCTGAGTTACTCGTGGAGATCTACCTGCTGGTGGTCACACAGGAACCATTTACAGTTTGGGAGCATTGAGGGGAGAGGGTCTCCAGTTTTGTTCACTGGGTGTTGTATGTATTTTCTTGATGGGTTCTTGTAATCATCAAGTCCCACTGGCAGTTGCATTGTCCTGTGGCAGCAAGGTCAGATGGGGTCTTGGGAAGATACAGTTGATTGCAGATCCCATTGCAGATCCCACTGGAGCATTTTTTGGCCTACACAGTCAAGAATTTGTCAAGGCATTTGTCACAGGAACAGTAAGAGCTCTATAACAGACACAAATCTAGGATAAAGAAACATGTAGAGTACCCTAGATTTATATTGCATGTGGGGTAATCCTGACTGTCAGTATTCCTGTGTTATACTGTGGTACATATATACATGTGTGTAAACATGTGGGTAATCTGCTGTGGTTTGGATACAACTTAGTATCAAGACCAACTTAGTTAAAGCTTCCAGTTGGATTTACACAGGCTCCAAACATGGCAGAAGGGTGGGTGTGCTTTATTCAAGTGGCAAAGTCAACTTCAGGTGATAAAAGGCCCCCTTACTTTTCAGTAAAGGCACTAATGTAAAGGTTCAATGTGGTTTTAATTTCTGTATGTAGACTGGACATATTTAGTTGATTGGTCTTTAATTTATGAATACATCTGCTGAGTGGTGACCTAAATCTTTCCAGAATTATAAATAATAACTGGAATGTTGTCATATGTCAGGGAGGTTTGAACACAAAAAGGAAACTATTTGTTCCAACTGTGAATTCCTGAGTGTAAGATAGAAAATTAGGAAACTCCTTTTGGCATTACAGAATCAAAAACTACATTCAATTTGAAGATGTGCTTTTTTTCTAACAACATGAGTTACCTAAATATATGTATTAGTTGGGCTAGTTGTACTTGCTGGTCTGTTTCAAATTTGGGGTTTTTTTTGTGTTTTTTTGGGGGGTTTTCTTGCTTTAGCACACATTTGAGTTGTGTAAGTTTGAGAATTTTAATCTTTAGTTTGATAATCACTACAGCACTAGGAAGTAATTTTGCTTAATTTTATTACACAAGAAAGTGGCAGCACTTGTAATTAAGATTGCTCCACACTTTCCATTAAGTGATTGTGTTTTCAGTTTCTTGCAGCTGCCAGACTTCAAATCTTCCAACTGGAGTATTCTGTCTGCCTCAAGCTGTATTTCTTTTTTTCAACAGCTTTTAACAAAAATGCTTGAGCTATTTCTAAATGAAACTAGAGGTGAAGTATGAGTGTACCCTATGAGTGTACCCAGAGTAAAGTTTGCTTTTTCCAAGGTGTACAGCTAAGAAACTCAAGAACTATCACACTTTGGGTATGAGACCCTGTAGGAATTACTTGTCTCATGATAGCTCGAGGAGAAAACCATATTTTCCCAAGCCTTTGATAAATATTCCTATCTACTTTGTCCATATGGAGTATGTGGAGTTCAGCTGCTATGTTCTATAGGGCTGTACGTGCTGAGCAGGCGTGATCACACATCCCCAGGTTGGAAGGAGTTGAGCTACATTCTCCTTGTTGCTTGAGTCTGTTGTGGCACCAGAGAGCAGAACAGGGAGCACTGTCTGTGCTGCAGTCTCCTAACTTCAAAATTCTTGCCTGTTCCTTCAGTGTGGTTTGTTGTGTGACAACCTGCGTGTTTTCAGAGAAATTCACATGCTGGTAATGTGTTTCTTAGTGATAAATGATTCATAGCAGACTAAAAATTGCATCTCCACCTCCTTCTCTCAAGGCTGTCTCTGCTGCAGTTAATTTACAAGTGTTTGCACTTTTAAGCCTTCCTCTATGGTTTATGGCATCCTTAGGTTGAATTTCCACTGTGAATTGCAGCAGCTGCAATTTCCAGGACCTCAGCTTTGTGGATTAAAGGATTAGAAAGGGAGTTTGCACCTATTTAGAGCATCTGAGGGGCACTAAGCCCAACTACATGAAGTAAAAATTGAACTGAAATTTAATCAGAGCTACTCTGAAGAAAAACAGAAAAACAATTCTTGGGAAGTTTTTTCCACAGAGAAAGATGCCTCCTACAGTTGGTACCATTTGGTACCTAGAGCAACTAATGGTGATAGGGTGTGTGGATTTCTTAATGGAAGTTAATATTAGCTTAATCAATTCACTACTCCCTCCTGATCACCTTTCTGCTCTTGAACTCCTGCCCTAACAAGTCACAAGAGCACTTTGTCAGAGATGTTCATGATCCTTAAGGAAAATTAGCCTCTCATTTTACTACTTTGTTCTTTTGCTGCAAAGTAACGCTGTACTACTACTATTTAGGTTGAAAATTTTTCCCTCTGGGTGTTTCCAGCCTACTGGGTGTAGCACTGCAGGCAGGCTTAACTTAGTTTTCTTTTCTTTACACTCATGACTGACAATTCTAGTTCTGAGTTTGTTTTACATATTGCCAAGATTTAAATTTTTTGGTGGTTGTTCTCTAGCTGTCTGTACTTAAAAATACTAAAGTAAACACACGAGCCGACAATGTGCTCTGGCGGCCCAGCAGCCAACCGCACCCTGGGCTGCATCCAGAGGAGCGTGGCCAGCAGGGCGAGGGAGGGGATTCTCCCCCTCTACTCTGCCCTCGGGAGACCTCACCTGGAGTACTGGGGCTAGTGCTGGAACCCCCAACACAAAAAGGACATGGAGCAGTTGGAGAGGGTCCAGAGGAGGCCACAAAGATGCTAAAGGGGCTGGAGCACCTTTCCTACGAGGACAGGCTGAGAGAGTTGGGGCTGTTGAGCCTGGAGAAGAGGAGGCTCCGGGGAGACCTTCTAGCGCTCTGCCAGGACCTCAAGGGGGCCTACAAGAAAGATGGGGAGAGGCTGTTCAGTAGGGCCTGTTGTGACAGGACAAGGGGTGNCCCTAATCATTCTATGATTCTATGGTTCTAAATCAATGTTGTAGTTACAAATCTGTGAATTAAAAATACTATGGTCATGGCTGATCCTTACCTCCTCCTGCTTGTGCTACAACCTTGTTTCACCGTGCTACTTTTCCAGCACAGCCGCCTGTGCACGCCACACACGCTTACTCAACAGTTTGTTTCATCTTTTTCTTTCCACATGCAGTAAAGAGAGCATAAACTTTATGGATGTGATAGAAGGACAGGAGGATGTGCCCTCAAGTCAGGAAGAGGCAGTGGCTCTACCCATCTGCTCCTGGGTACCAGGAAGCCTCACCTTAAGGTGTTGTGACTGCAGCATGCTTCTGGCATGATCTGCTGCTTTTAAAACAATGTCTGGCTTCTTTCTTCATTCCTGCTCATTGCCAGGAAATGACAATTGAACAATTAAGGCCCAAAGCAGAGAGGGTTTAGCAAATCATGAACTCTTCTTAATTTGACTCATTAAGCTGCTGTTAACTACTTAAAGCCATCTGCTTAAAAATAATTTACACATCTGAAGTTTGCTCTGGAGAGCAGGTAGACCTTCATTAGAGCAGGTTTTCATATTAATGTTATCTTTAGGGTTCTTTCAGGTTTTGTGGAAAATATTTTATTGCTCACTAAACCAAACTCTCCCTGTGAACAAAAGGAAGTGGCACATGTTTGTGACGTGCCACCTGCTGCAATAAACTTGTTCTTGGGAACTACTGCCATTCATTTAGAAACTGGCTTAGTGCCAAAGGGGCTATTTACACTAGGGAGAACTGGGTATAGAATCACAGAATCCTAGAATGGCTGGAGTTGGAAGGGACTCCCAGAGGTTATCAAGTCCAACCCCCCTGCAAGAAGCAGGGACACCCCCAACTACATCAGGTTGCTCAGGGCCTCATCCAACCTGGCCTTGAACGTCTCCAGGGATCCAGGGGCATCCACCACCTCCCTGGGCAACCTGTTCCAGTGCTCCACCACTCTCACAGGAAAGAACTTTTTCCTAATATCCAATCTAAATCTCCCTCCCTCTATTTTAAAACCATCCCCCCTTGTCCTGTCACAACAGGCCCTACTGAACAGCCTCTCCCCATCTTTCTTGTAGGCCCCCTTGAGGTCCTGGCAGAGCGCTAGAAGGTCTCCCCGGAGCCTCCTCTTCTCCAGGCTCAACAGCCCCAACTCTCTCAGCCTGTCCTCGTAGGAAAGGTGCTCCAGCCCCTTTAGCATCTTTGTGGCCTCCTCTGGCCCCTCTCCAACTGGTCCACATCCTTCTTATGTTGGGGGTTCCAGAGCTGGAATGAGAATGGAGAATGAGTTATGTGAATGTCTGGTATCCTTGATATTTACTACCATCCCCCAAAATTAGGCCTGGAAAGGAAGAACAGCCAGATCCATGTTAGTTCCTCAGCTGTAATTGAGGGGGCAACCCTGCTGCCTACACCCTGAAGAGCTAGCTGAGGGCAAACAGGTTTGTCTCCCCAGATTTGTAAAGAAACAAATTCACTTTCAGAGAGCAAATCACCAGAGTGCCACAGACTCTCCCTCCTCTCTCGAGCTGAGATTCGTCGCCATTTCACATAGCAAGTACATGTCCTGGGAATGGACTCCAAGGAAAACCATCCAGGTTCTCACTGGAGGAGGTGGTCTCAGCTGGGAGCTAATGGCTTGCTGATACAAACAAAACCATTTGGAGTGAAACTAGCTTTAGAAATATTAAATAATGATGGTGTGAGATCTTAAAAGAAAGCCCTCCACTCAGTCTGTGGGAAGGAGGTAAATGGGATTTTGGAGTATTTGCTGAGGCAATATTTGACTAAATATCAATCTTTTTTTATCAATAAATTTAAAACTCATTAAAATAATGCTATAAAATTGATTGGGTGGTTGTATTTTTTTTATTAGGAAGACAGTAGCTGGTATTTGACAGGATGTAAACCTCTAGAAAAACCTTAGCAAAAATGTTGCTATAAAATGTAAATGGTTTTGTCTTTTTGTTAAGATTTTATTTGGCTATTTCTGACCAGGAGGAAGCCTATGAAGAGACTGGCTGTGCACTGGTTTGCAAACAACATGGTTTCTAGTGTATGACAAACCAGAAAAAAGAGAGTGCTTTTTGTATCACATTTGGAGGTTGAAGGTATTCTTTGCAACTGCAGCTACTATGACACTTATTTTAAGACATAAGACTTCCTAAGGAGTCCTTTACTAATCCTTTTGTGTTTGCACAGTCATCTGCATCTAAATTTGAAAAAATGGGGAATGAAAAACATCTTAATTTCTATCAATTGGAAGGGAAGAATGCTCTACAAATGTCAGTGAACAGAATATGTGGCTTCTAGCATATTTGATGTGCCTTCATACTTCTGTTCTCTTTGCTATATTTGTCTTTACTTCATGATTTCCCTGTAAAATACTTCTTCACAGTAAAAACCTTTCAATGATATAAAGCTAGTGAAATAATTCTTGTAGACCAAATATGTGAAAAAAGTCAAATTTTAAATTAAAGACTCTAAAGCATTCTAAACACATTACCTTCACAGCTATCTACTGAAGAGTACCCAGTGCCAAGATACTACTGTTAAATAAGTTATTCAAATCATGATTTGTCTCTTTTTAGTATTCTGGATTGACATGCAAGGTTAGGGCTGATCGAAACACTTCAAAAATATTTTATGTGCCAAACATTTTTATGAGGAAAACATTTTGAGTTGAGCTGTGTTAAAGCTCTGAATCCATCTGAGCTGTAGATCAAGTAGCAGGAGAGACTGATATCCACTGTGGACCTTCTGATGATAAGTTTGGGAAGAAAGCTTTGTTTATAGGTATGTGATGACCCAGATCTACAGTTTTCACTGGCTATATTATTTGCTGAGGAATCTTGACAAATATTTCTTTAGCATTTGCATTCTAGGTGAGAGCAAGTTGTCAAAGGCCTGTGATCTGTCACAAAAAGTGTTTTGAGTTTCAGTCATTCCTAGTTGTAGCCCTTATGCAAAATGCAGAAAATTCTGCTTCAGTAACACTTTCTGACACTAGCACAAGACCTGAGGAAGACCTTGCTGGGGTGCAGTTAATGCAGCTGGAGAAGTTGGAAAACCTGCTGCACTGAAAGCTCAGTTGAGCTGCTGTGGCAGCCCCCTTTCACTCCCACTCTCTGGTAGTTTTTTTGCAGATGTGGAGTGGAGAGTAAAGACAGCTGTATCTCACTGCAGTTAGTGCCCTTGAAATGCTGCTTCTGTGTGAAACATCTCTGTCCATGATGTCTTCTTATGTGTGACCATGCAAAATACTTCATCTCTCCTTTTCCTGCTGCTGAAGGAAACGTTATAGGCAACGTCACAGGCTTGGGCAGGAGTGGCTGGAGAGCAGCCTGGCCGAAAGGGACCTGGGGGTGTTGGTTGACAGCCGCCTCAACATGAGCCAGCAGTGTGCCCAGGTGGCCAAGAGGGCCAATGGCATCCTGGCTTGGATCAGGAATGGTGTGGCCAGCAGGAGCAGGGAGGTGATAATCCCCCTGGATTCTGCACTGGTGAGGCCTCACCTCGAGTACTGTGTCCAGTTTTGGGCCCCTCACTCCAAGAAGGACTTTGAGGTGCTGGAGCGTGTCCAGAGAAGGGCAATGAGGATGGTGAAGGGTCTGGAGAAGAGGCCCTCCGAGGAGGCTGAGGGAGCTGGGGAAGGGTCTGGAGAACAGGCCCTACGAGGAGGCTGAGGGAGCTGGGGGTGTTTAGTTTGGAGAAGAGGAGACTGAGGGGAGACCTTATTGCTCTCTACAACTCCCTGAAAGGAGGTTGCAGTGAGGTGGGGGTTGGTCTCTTCTCCCCAGTAACAGGTGACAGAACTCGAGGTAATGGCCTCAAGCTGCACCAGGGAAAATTTAGGTTGGATCTTAGGAAGAACTTCTGTCCTGAGAGAGTCCTCAAGCATTGGAACAGGCTGCCCAGGGAGGGGGTTGAGTCCCCATCCCTGGAGGGGTTTAACAGACGGGGAGATGCGGTGCTTGAGGACATGGTCTAAGGGTGGACTTGGTGGCGGTGGGTTAATGGTTGGACTGGATGATCTTAAGGGTCATTTCCAGCCTTAAAAATTCTATGATTCTATGATTCCATGAAGAGGAGAAGCAGAATCAGTCTGCCCTTTCTGACAGGTCCACCCTTGGTCCACCTGTGAAGGGCTTCAGCTGGGAAATGGTGGAGCCTTGAAAACTCGTGGTAGTTCAGAGTTGGAGTGAAGTATGTGAAATGGGGGAGCTGCAATGCCCTCAGATGCTTTGCCATGCTTTGCTTCTCACTTTCTGAGTGGGAGGAAGATTTGTACCTGAGAAGCTTCTGCTGCTCTGTTCTCTGAACACATGAAGAGGGTCCAAAAAATGCTGTCTAGGGGATGGCACTGAGTTCTGTGTGTCCTGATGCTACTGGTTCCTGTGTTCCCTGTACTTTTATCTAAGATAAGAAGCAACGTGGAGGAGCAGAACAACTGCTGACAGGAAAGACATTTCTCAAATGACTGCCTGAAGAAGTAAAACAGGTTGTGTTTCTGATAATTGACTTTGGAAACTCACTTGGAATGTGGCTTTCTCTGTTTAGGAAATAAACCTTTTCCATTCACCTTCCTGCTCTTTCACTCCCTGAACCCAGCTGGAGCTGCTGCAAGACAAAAGCTGAGGGATATTCAGTAAATCCTGTCCTCTGTTGGGGACATCTGAGTGCATCTGTGGAAAAAGTCTGGCAGAGGAGCAGCACTGACTCAAGTGAAACACCTCAGCCAGGGAGGAGGCAGCTGCTTAACAGAAGCAGTTTTGAACAGCATCACTTGTGAAGGCAGACCCTGAGTAGTGCTGACACGAGTTGTAACTTTGAAGTCTTGGGTTGGTTTATTTTTTTTCTGGAAACCACAGACCCTGAGTTCCTGTGTCTGCTTGAGAATGAATTGTGCATCGAGGGAGACATTTCTAGCCCTTGTGTTTGTGGAAGAAAGTGGCTTGTGACCTCAGTGTTCTCTTACAGGTCAGAGCTAGAAAGCTTATGGAAAACTCGTTATTTGTAGTTAAATCACCGAGTAGCTGTGTGTGAAAAGGCCATCTAGGATATACTGAGATATAAGAGAAGGGCATGAAGTAATTTGCTCCAGCTTCACAACCTGAAACCAAATAGGAAAGCTACAGGTTTTACACATGCTCCTTTGTTTAGAAATCCTTTGATAAGTAGCAGAGGAGTCAGGAGGCAGCTCGAGGAGTTTGGATGGAAGCAGCTCTAACCAGCTCTAACCTCCTACTCACATCTTCAGAGACAAGCAGACATGCTGGGGCAAGATGGTGCTTTGAGGAAGATGGAACAGAAGGATAGCTCCAACCTCTCACCTTTATCCAAAAAAAAGATTGTGAATAATACCACTTTTTTTAGGTATTTTGGAAGAGGAAATATCATGTCAACTTGCATGAGTGTAACAGCTTCATGCAGACGATTTCTGGCCTTGTGACAAAAGTTGGTTTTAAACATTTCCTTCACCCAGCTTCAGCAGACTGAGACTCTTCTGGTGCCAGCAGCTTTGTGGGGCTGTAATGTTGGGAATTAAAAGGGTTTGTGCTGTCCTTGTTGGGAGTCACTTATTAAATCTCATAATTTTTGAATGGTGAGCTGAGGTTGGAACAGGAGGCCAAGGCCATCAGTAGACTTTTTGTGGGGACGTATGGTGGTTCGCCCAGAGAGAAATGTAGGTAGTTCTTGTGGTGACTCTACTTGTGAAAAGCAACTTCTGCAAAGGAAAGAAAAAAAGAACAAAACTGAATTCTGTGTGTTAGACCCCTCAGTGTGTGTGTTGGTGGGTTCTCATAGTCAAGCAGCCTTCCCCTGCTCAGGCACAGAACGGAGCAGGGGTTGTGTTGTACCCTGCAAAGGCAACCTGCCTCCCTTTTGACTGAAATCATTTAAATAAGAATATTTTCTTTGAGAAATTCATTAGTCTGTTGAGTAACCACCTTGTTGGAAATAAAAATCTCGTGGAAAGGTTGGATTCTTTGTAGTTTGGGGCAGTTTACAGCCAGCCACAGGACCTCTTGCATCCTGGACATAGATATCTTATGTTTTGTTATCTATTCTTTTTACACATATTTTATTTTTTTAATTATACCTTCCTGCCCCCCCCAGCCCTATCAGATAGATAATTGGGTTCTGTGGAATTAAGTAAAAAACAAACTTTAAATTAATTTTTTATATGAGGGATAACCTATGTAGAATCACAGATAGTGAACACACACACAGGAGGCTTCTCACCTATGAAGCTCTCCTGCTAAACACACTTAAAACATTGATACAACAGACCTTAAAAACATAAGTTTATATTGTCAATAAATGTAAAGTGCTGTTATATAACTTCAATTTTTTTTGTTTTTCCTCTTTCCCTCCTACAGATCACACATCGGTGGGCGGGCTGGGAGACAGTTTTTATGAGTATTTATTGAAAGCCTGGCTGATGTCAGACAAGATGGACATGGAGGCACGGAAAATGTACGACGATGCAATTGAGGTGATTACAATTCTTTGAGTTTTCCAAAACAGTGGAACTTAAAACCCATCTTTAATACTTCAAAACCAACAAAACAAAACACAGACACCACAGGACTTGTTTGGTTTATGTAAGTTTGAAGAAAGCAAGTGTAAAATAATACTAGCTCTCACTCTGAGTATTTTTGGGATACATCTGATGTAGATTATTGTGCTAAAAATGATCAGCTTGTCCAAAACAGTTTAATGTAAAAGCTTAAGCTATTATTTCTTTCTGTTTATTAGAAAGAGCTCTAACAACCCTGAGGTGAGTGCATAACAACCAAGTTATTTTCCTCCAGCATTCAGAATCATTCCAGGTGTTGAAGTCCTGAATTGTTTTATTCTTTATTTTCTAAAAGATTTAGATTTTATATTGCATATTTCTGTTGTAAAGTGTAGTTCATACCTATTCCTTGTTCTGTGGTTCTTTTATGATATGGTTTTACTGCCTTTCTCAGATCTGGTTGTCCTTGCCCAAGAAGGGCAGTACTTGCAGGATGGTGCAGTGGAATTAGGGGTGGGGGCCTTTTTGTTATGGCTCTGAGCTTTAGTTCAGACATGTAGAGAGTAACTGAGGTTGTTTTAGTGAAATTGGCTGTGGCACCAACAGCAGACTGTGTAGTCTTCACAGAACCACAGAAAGGGTTGGGTTGGAAAAGACCTCAAAAATCATCTAGTTCTAATTCCCTGCCAGGGGCAACCTCCACTAGCCCAGGTTGCCCCATCCAACCTGGCCTTGAACACTGCCAGGGATGGGTTGTGTCCAAGTGCAGATATGTGTTTGGTGGCTAACTTGTTCCATGCTCTGTGCATTCCACATTTCTTTCAACAGAAGATTTTAAACCTTTGTTTTAGTGCAGTCTCCTAAAACAAAATAGCTGTTCTTGGAGTCCTGAAAATAAACATTTTTAAAATTGTTTACTGAAAGTTCTACTCCAAAATTGCTTTGAAGCTGAATAATGTCTTATTCCTGACTTGAATGTGGTTATATTCAGCTCTCAGCTACTTCAACCTTTTCTCTTCATACATTGCTTTAAAGGGTTATCTGCATCATGTAGCTGGCTACTAACAGAAGATAGTCATTCCCTCCTGAAGGAGAAATGCATTGACTTCTTTAGTCTGGTAATATAAACCAGATTGTGAAATCTTTCCTAAGCTTTTTCTCTGAGTACTTCCCAGGATCATCAGTATGGAGACAAGAATGTAGTGATGGTTCTAATATGTCATTTCTTCTCAGTATTCTCCTCTTCAGCCAACATGTGCTTATCCACTCTTACCCTTTGCCTGGCACTGTCATCCACAATTTCCAGTTGGTTTTACTCTGAAGGTGGTTACACTCTTTTTGATTTTACTGCTTCCCTACTACAGTGATTTACCTTCCTGATACCTCAGTGTGTGACCTTATACTTGTCTCTGTTAAAGCACAGCTGTTCAGAAAAAAACATTTTATCACCTGCTCTGAATAATTCTGCAGGACTGACTTTCCCTTTATTGTTATCTATAACTCCCTCAATTTTTGTCTCACTTGGAGATTTTTTTTTAGCATTTTATTCTTCCAAATCCTAGGTAGAAGTGCTGTCTAACAGTGGATGAAAGTACCTTTGCCTCATCTTCCTGGGATGAGGATTTTTCATCATTTTTTGCTTTACTTCAAACTCCTTCTAGCAAGCCAACTCTTAAACCAGTTCATCTGTGCTGCCTTGAATTTGTTTAGGATTAGTATTTCATACAGTACCAAGGAAATTCCTGAAATACCAATGTCAGCATGCATTTGTCCATCAGATTTATTTTGGAAACCATATAACTCATTTTAGGATTGTTCTATTAACTTTTTAAAATACTGTGAAAGCATCAGTTATGTTGAAGTTTTCTTGAACTTTTTTTTAGCTTTCCAGGGTTTCTTAAAGTCAACACACAGTTTACTGGGTCTTATGGGCTTAAAAATGTTGAGCAGTCAATGTTAACCATCCATTGTGGTTTCTGTTAAAACATTTTATTCTGATTCCTAAATGGTGAACACTTGAAATTAGAGGAAATAAACTTTCCCTTTTATCATCTCCAGTGTAATCCTAATCTTGCACACATTCTGTGGGGGAAGATCTCTGAATGGAGACAGAGCAAAGCAGATTTAGGACCAGGTGAAAAGGTGTGGATAGGAGAAAGAGCTGAGCTGTTCCCCCTTCATGTGTAATATGAGGTGCAGCACAAGCATTACATGGTTTCCTCTTCAGCTAAACCCACTTGTGTACATTTCATTCTGCATGAACTGTCCTGGTTTATGCATTTTGGGACACTTTTGGTTCGTGGTTTGTGTTTACCCAAGGTCCTACATGGCATTGAGAGATAGGTGCAGAAAATTGGTGAGTAGCATTTGTTTTATATCATTGCAATCTGAATTTTTATTTTTAAGAGCCCAATGCCTTGCCATTCTTTAGTATGTTACCCTTAACATAGGTCTTTCTCAGTACCTGGCATTTCTTACTTTTTTGGTTTTCAAAACTTGGAGCAACAGCTCTATGTATTATTATTGCAAGTAGAATGGGAAGGGTATAATAAAAAGTCTTCTCACTCATAGCACAAATTTGGAAATGTTTTCAGCACCCATCAGCTTAAAAGGTCTCTCTGAAGCCACACTTCACTCCCTTATCTTATTACAAGGGGAAAGTGGAAGATACACAACTCTCTCAATGATATCCCATACCTTGGCAGCATTAAGAAGAAGGAAGATGACAGCATCCATACTTCAGATGTCATGATTTCCAATCCATGGCATGTGAAGCCTTACCCAGGCCACCACATACTTAACATGGGTATCTGTGAACTCTCCTTTGTGTATAACTGCAAAGGGCACCTCATTTCAGTGATCTGGGATGTAGATTCACAGCACTGATAAAAACTGAAACTGTGAAACTTGTTGGGAATATTTTTGAGTGATAAATATTGACAATAGGCCTCTTAACTTTGATTTCAGCATCATCATGTGGACTTCCCAGCTGGTTTGGTTTAAAGTGTCTTTTCTCCTTCCCACATTGTCTGGAGGATAGGGAAGCTTTCTTTTCATCTCTTGCCTTGAGTAGTCTGATCTGTTAAGCCACACATATTTGATCCTTGCTCTTTCTTGCTGCACTAAAAAGGTATTTAGCAGTGTGTTTGCCCATCACAACATAGCAAGCACTGCTGCAAGACAGCTCAGAAAATACTGTATTTTAGTCATAAAAATCAAAGAAACCATGAACATTAGAGAGATAATATTCTGTTTTCACATCTCTATTGTTTTTGGCATTTCACAGGCTGAGGAAGCTTCTAACATCAGTTGATCTTTTTGTTGGTGTGAACTAAGTCCTTTTCTTTGGAGGCTTAAATACACATCCACTCTAGTGGATGCTCCTCCTGGTCCAGCTGGATGTCACTGCTTTACAAATGTCACAGCTATCCCAACCTGCTCAAGCATTTCTTGTCCACTAGGAAGTGCTTCCAGTGATGCTCACCTCTTCCTTATTAATTGCTATAAAATTTAATTGTCATTTTTATACAGTTAGCAAGAAGTGGGTTGTTAAATGATAAAATACTTTGTGAAAGTTGCATTTATTTTCTTTTGGGGATGCTTACTTGTGACAAGATGCAACTTCATAATTAAGTAGCTGATGGAACTTGAATATCAGATTTCAAAACCTTCCCCTAATATGAGATAGAATATTCAAGCTCAGAAGATGTGCTTTCTGCTCAGAAGAGAGACACACTGCACCAAGATGATTTTCTTCAGGCAAACCTCTGTAAGCAAGTCAACAGTGTGAAGGAGGAGTAGCTACATAAATGTGGCCTTTGCCACCTCTCCTGGTGGTAACCACAGTGATTATGTCCCCCAGAGATGCTCCTGCAACCATTTATTCCTCAACAGTCAGTAAACTACAGAAAGATACAACTCAAAAGGGGATTTCACACAGCATGTGGAAAAAATGTTTTCCTCCAGGAAGTAAATAATCCAAACCTTTTTTAAACCTTGTTCTTCATAGGAGAAGTGGTTTTCCTTTGAAAAGGACTCTTCAACCTTATGTACCATATGGTTGAAAAAATCCTGTGATCAATACAATTTATGTTTTGCCATAGTCTAGGATAATTAAACCAAGAGAGCTAATGCAACAGATCTCAGCATCATCTCCAGAGGAAGAATTTTTAGCAGATCCAGCCTTTACTGTACCAGTACTTTCAGAACAAATGAGGCTTGTACTGGTAACCAAATCAGCCTTTCTATCAGCAGAAGCCACTGTACCAATGCCAATTTGCATGATTGTTAGACAGCCACTCTGGCAGCTGTCAGAGACTTAATAGTTTCTGCTCTGCTGCTTATTTCTGCATTCCACTCACTGGATCCTGCCATAAGCACAAACTTCAGCTCTGTCAGTGGTATTAGTGAAGAAATTAAGAGAATTGCAGACCAGCACTTCTTCTTTGTTACCTTCAAATGCACAGGCTCAATAGAGGGAAGTGGAGAAATTTCACTATGGGATGATGGCTCACTGTACAGTGCAAGTGAAGAGCTGGACCCTACTGATAATAAACAGTCTTTTCACTGTAGTCCACTCTACTTCCTTTTAGTTAGTCCAGGTCTTCACCACCTCCATGTCTGAGGTGCAGATTCATGTCACTAGAGCTCTTCAGAAAAGTTGCTGCAAGCACTGCAGCATCTCAAGTCAAAAACATTTAGAAAACCATACAGAAATACACACACATTCAGAAATGACTATTTCAGACTACTGGTTTATGTTATTGTCTTCTCTAGTGAAATATATAAATCTGAGAAATTCTGCCTTTTTAATTGTAATTTCAATGATTTTGTTTCTTCTGCAGAAGAAAACTTTGGAAGGCTGTCAGATGTTATTTCAGTACCTGGGTGGAAGACTCCCATGTTATCAATGTAACTGAGTTCAGTGCAGCTGCTTTAACAGTCCTGTAACACTTAAACATTAGCTAAAAAAAAGTGAAATATATACTACACTCACAGAAGAGCTTTTTGTTCATACATTTTGTTGAAAACAAGACAGTCTTACTTTTTTTTCTATTTGGGGGGAGGGAACTGTTTCACTGTCTACTCCTACACCTGAATTGCAAGTTAAAACCTAATTAATCTGCTCAAAGTGTTATTGTGGCAAACTGCATGGTTTACACTGTGTAGATAGCAAGGACACAACAATGTACAGCAGACATGCCCTCCACATCCACAATAACTGCTTCAGTTACATCCATGATCTTCTGCATGTATGTATAGTTCCAGTGCAAAATAGAGGTGTGAAATTTGGGGTTTAATTTGTTGTAGGTACCCAAAAAGTAATGGAGAGAGCTAGTAATTAACATCTGTAGTAGATCCTGTGGATGGCAAGGAGAGTAGTAAATGCCTTTTTAATGGCACCTTGAACTCTGATCACCCTTGAAGTACTCTCCAGTCACAAAGCATGTGAAGCTTGAATGTGAAACAGTGTTTGAAAGTTCTCTTAATCTTCTTGTAGGCCATAGAGAAACATCTCATCAGAAAGTCCAATGGAGGCCTGACCTTCATCGGGGAGTGGAAGAACGGGCACCTTGAAAGAAAGATGGGCCATTTGACCTGTTTTGCAGGGGGAATGTTTGCCCTTGGAGCAGATGGTTCCAGAGATGATAAAGCTGGACATTATCTGCAGCTTGGAGCTGAAATTGCACATACATGTCATGAGTCATATGACAGGACAAGTAAGATATAATCTTGTTATATCAGTAGTTGAAATGCAGAGATAGTCATAACTATGTTTAAGATAAGTTGTGGACCTATGCCTTGTCTCTGGTTTTATACCAACTATAACTTTTTTTAACATTCATGTATTTACTTCTGATCTACATCATGGTGAGTAAATGTAAAACCAGACTTCATGTGGTTCCTTCCTGCATGTTTATCCCTATTTTTTTGACTGGTCAACTGAGATAAGTTACATGAGTGCAGGGAGGAAGGACTCCTGTCCTTACAGATACACAGGGGAGGTATTAATTAATTTTAATTTCATATACACTGGTCCCCAACAGTTACATAGAGTAAGTAAATTTGTAAGTACACCTTTTACTGGTTTTAGTAAGAGTGCATTCTGGGTAGGTGTAATTAAACTGTGGAGGGTGGAGATCAGTGTGCAAACAGTGAGATGGCCCAAGACCTGGTTAGTCAGGATGCAACATCAGACTTCACTCTTTCACAAGTTTCTCAAGTTCAGCCTTGTGGACCAGGTTCATTTTCCATCTGTAACAGTGACCTTGATGTATAAAGTTGAAGTGTGCTGATTGCACTCACAGGGCCTGTGAAGTCATGAGGCACAATTAAAACAGAGGAGTCTCAGAATAGTCAACAGGAAGGTCGTGAAGACAGGACAATTCTTGTATTCATCACAGGATTGCATTGCATCATTGTATAATTGCCTGTCAATCTAGTGATTCTTTTACTGGGTAGCAACAGCATCAAAAAAAAGGGGAAAGGAAAACACATAAGGATGCTTAAAGATAAAGGCAGGATGTAGTAGCTATTGTTGCCTTCTGAAAACCATGTTTAATTCAACACTTACAAATAAGCAATGCTAAATTTATAGTTGTTTGTGCAGTCCTAATTTTATTCCTTCAGATGCTTATTCTGTACCCTAAATAAGTCAAAAGATAGTGGGGGGGGAGGGAATAAAAGTTTTGGTTACATATTTAATGACTGTGTAAGAACACACACATGTAAGAAACAGGCTGAAAGCTGTACATACAGCTGTAAATTTTCAATGCCTTAGTTTTCTTTTGTTCAGTCATGCACTCTCAGGCATGTGGATTTTAGGGTTTTCTTCAGTTGGTTGGTTTTTTTTTGCCTGGACAGATTTTTCAAAGAAAATAAACAACTGTTACATGCAAAATATCAACTTCTTCATTATGTTTTAACACTACTAAGTGTAAATTTTACACTTTAATGACACAATTAGCTGGTTGCAGAAAACAACTCTCTGAGGGCAGATATTCATCCTGGTTCAACTGAAATAGGTTTATATTTCAGTCAACAAAGGGAAGACCCTAATTTCTTTTTCCTATAGGCTTGGTAGAGCTCTTGGTGTCACCACAGGAGTCAGCATGGTGTATTTCCTGTGTGCTGAGGATAGAGTGCCCTTTTCTTCAGACAAGCCAACCAGAGCTGTTTCCTATGTCTTCCCAGCATTGATCATAATAAACTGCAGTGTATGACAGGTTTTATAATATTTTAGTATAAAAATACCACTTTATGAAGCAACCTGTATTTCCATTAGGGCTGAGCAAGAGGAAGGGGAAAAAACCAAAAAGCTTTTTTCAAGGTCCAGTCTCAGCAAAATTGAAACATGATTTCACAGAATAAATCATTTCTGGAAAAGTAGGGCATTGTGTTGCCAACTGTCAGCAACCTGTACATATTAAAGGTATGAACACTTATTTAAAAGAAAAAAAAATATTTCAGAAAGCTTAAGGCAAACTAAATTTTATTTTTGCACAGTGACACAACAGGTGATTTAAGGTGTTTAAGCTTCTGGGCTTTCAGATAAATTGTTCAAGTAACTTTGATCTGGACAGATTTTTACCAGTGTGATAATAAGTGAAGTGTTCTTGGCTTGCAGTGACAGTCCACATGCCTGGTAAGCACTGGGGTGATTGTCTGCCATGACATTTGTGGCTGGAGGTTCTTGATGTGTTGTTAAGCAATAACAGTGGGGTCACTTTCCCCTCTCATGCATGACCCTATTTCTCCAGACAAACTCTATCACCCTCTAAGACTGAGGATTTGTGGTGACTTCAGACTTCTTTAACAAAACAAAGGTTTACTTATCTGCTAATGTTTATCTTCACTTGTTTTTAGCAGTCTGCTTCTCTTCATTCACTTGCTTTTAGGACTGAAGTTCCCCCAATTGATGTGAGGAGTCACCTGTTGGATGACAATTGCCCAGACTCTCATTGTTTCTAAGACATCTCATCTCTTGGATGCAGTTGCTTCTGTTGATGGTTTCTAAGGCTCTTGAGGTCTTAAGCCATTAGGAATCCTTCTCCACCTTCTGGTCTACAACCTTATGTTGTCCACCAGTTTGTAGACCTCCATGGTGTTTAAGAACTGTTGCCCCAGCATTGTCCCCTCTCCCAGCTGACAGGTGGAGGAGCAGATTGTCTTGCAGGAATCCCACACAAACCTAACTGGGTGGCAGTGCTCCCAAACATGTTCTACCTATTCTCCAACACCAACACTCCTTTTAGGCTCCCCAGACCCATGATGTTTTGCTACAGATTATTTGACTGACTTAGTTGTGGCATCACTGGGATGAGAGCTTTCCTCTGGTCTCTTGGGTATTCCTTAGTCCCATGGTGTGTATGTCAGCAAGCCCTTCCAGGTGGTTGCTACACCCTCAGTATTCCCTTTCCCACCAGACTGCCTTGTGACAGTACTTCAGGTACCAAGTCATCTCTCATGATGCTCCACAGTGGAGATTAATGCAGAGAAGTTGGAAAGTCTTTGCAACCATTTCTGGTGGATCTCCATGTCTGTTACATCCTTCTGGCAGTTGGCAGCACTGCCATGTAATCAGTGAGAGGTTTATGCAGGGACACAGCCCTGCTGATAATCTGATTTCTCCAAGAATATCTGAGAAAAGAGCTCAGACTCCTGAACCATGTGCTGGAGAAGTTACTAGGGGTATCCCTGTACATTCCACTTAGGCTGACAATCAGTCCAGCATTCCCTATGGGATGCCCTTCTCATTCACCAGCTGATGGTCTCTGGAAGGTGAAGACATGATTCTGATCTGGGTAAGGGAGGTCTGTTCCCAGGGACCTCCCAAGACCTTTCCTCTCTTAAGGAAATTGTGAGGATTTGTGGCATCCCATGGAATGCCAAGGATTTGAAAGGGTTTATTGACTGTCAAAGTCAGAAAACTTAACTGTAACCAGAATAATCAGATAATCTGTGCATGCCTCTGATTCCTACCTGCTCTGCTCTTTTCTGTACTGTAACTAACTGATATATTATTGTTGAAGTCATCCTATGGACAGGATATTTCAAGATTTTACTGTAGTTTGGAGACTCCATTTGGAGAGAAGGTTGAGAGAACCAAGGACAGAAGGCATGCTCTGATCTGTATGCCCATGTACCAGAAGAAATCATAATGCTATCAGTGGGCACTGAGGCTAAAAGAATACAGGTTCATCTACCTATGGTGCAAGGTTTCTCAGCATCTAACTGCACATATTGAGGTATTCCAGTTACTGAGGAGTAATTCTTTGTTTTACACACTTAACATCTATCTATGACTGAGACATGGCAAAGGCATAAAATAGCTGGCAATGCAAAATCCATAAATAGTAATGAAGAAAGTTTTTCAATTAAATTGAAGGAATAAAAAGGCCACTAATGATACAAATCATTAGTTTTCATAGATATTGTAGACATTAGGTTAATAAGCAAAATTATCTATATAAAAGAGAATCATTGCATCTTTTAGGTTGGGAAAGACACTAAAGATCATCAAGTTTAACTTAGCACATCCAAGTCCACAACAAATTTATGTCCCTAAGCACCACATTAACACATCATTTAAATGCCTGCAGGGATGGCTTCCCTGGACAGCCTGTCCCAGTGCTTAACACCCCTAACATCCTATCCACACCTCCCCTGAGGCAACGTGAGGCCATTTCCACTTGTTACTTGGGAGAAGAACTCACCCCCACCTGGCTACAAACTCCTTTTAGGTACCTGTAGAGATCAATAAAGTCTCTCCTAAGCCTCCTTTTCTCCAGACCAAACAACCCCAGAGTTCCCTCAGCTGGTCCTCACAGGACTGGTGCTCTGGAGCCCTTCACCTTGTTGCCCTTCTTCAGACACACTCCAGTGCCTCAGTGTCTTTGTGGTAGTGAGGGGCTCAGACCTGACCACAGTCCTCGAGGTGCTGCCTCCCCAGTGTCACTTCCCTTGTCCTGCTGGCCACCCTGTTTCTGTCAGAGATTTGCAGCACATGTTGTTTTACAGCACACAGTATTTTCAGTAAAATATTAGTCTTTACACCTAAGAATATTCCCAGCTGTAAGCCCATAACATATGAAGCATTGACTCTCTACAGATTATTTCAGGATAAAGTTTTTTGCATTTCTTTAAAGTTTCTGACAAGAGCTGTCCTTAGAATCTGTGTACAGCATTTACTGGGTTTATATGTGTGACAATTCCCATGCAAATAAGCCAGATGACTAGGATTTCAGCTGAGATGTTTTCAGGGTATGTGTGAGTAGATGCTGTCTCTGTCCTAAGACTCAGCAAGCAGCTAAACAGGCAAAGATGGTAAGAATTAGTTGGCTTTGTGAGAAGTGTAAAATAACAGTGTACCTTGATGGAATGGTTCAGAGATTCTCAAACAAAGGTATTTTGGAGGGTCTCTTCCTCTAATTTTATATGAGTTAGAACCTAGATAGTGTTACTGTAATTATCAATTCTTTCTTACTTTTAGGAAATAGTTACCTAGATGGGCTGTAGTCTTAAAAGAACACACAAAAAATTAAGCATTGTTTTCAAAATGATTTCTAATATTCTATCTATGAGTATTTATCTGGTGGTTTGAGGATTTGCCCTTATTTTTTGCAGTACTAAGTCAAGCTCTCACTGAAGTCAGCTTTAAATCAGTTAAAATCTCTTTTTAAGTGGTACTGGTTTAGCTTTGCAGTTTCACTTTGTGATGTGAAATTGTTTCTCATTTCCTCTCCCTGAGTAGAAATACAGCCCATCAGCCCCACTAAAGCTGAAATTAAAGTGTGGATGAAAGTGTGAGCCAGCATTGTAAAATGGCCTTAGGTGGTTCTTTAGTCACCTGCTTGTAGAAATCCTGTGATTAATTTTACATCCTTGGTGTCAGATAAAAATTCACTGAGACTGTCACAACCTGTAGGGATCACCCATCCTCTGGGTACTACTGTTTCTTGGAGTGCCCAGTAAGATTAGAAGTAGATAGGAGTAAATAATCAAAGATGTAATGTACCAGCAGGCTCCAAAGCAAGAGGTCATGTCATTAATTCTGTAGGTGATGCATCACCAGAACTGCATGAAATCCAGCATCTTGGGTGGAGAGGAGTAATAGACCTCACAGGGTTTGTCTGATTTCCAACAGGCTTTTTCAAAAGTTCCCTACTAAGTCCTTTTAAGGATATTAAGCAGCTCTAGGACAAACAGCAAGTACCTGCATGAGAAGAGAATGGTTGCTGTGTAAATGTTCAGAGGTAAACAGCCAGCAGACAAAATGGTGATTAACCAGTGGTGCTTTGCTATACCTGATCTATATTTATACACAGATAACATGTGTGTATAGGTTTGTATCATATTTACATTTTCTGTTTCAGTATGTATGTATACACCCAAGTAAAATGTATATACATATATACACATACAGAAATGATCAGGAGAAAGGCAGGAACAGTAAGGGCAGTGTGGTGATGATAACAACCTCAAAAAAGCTGTTCAGGGTAGCAAAGATGAAAGAAAGCTGAAAAATTGCACAAGGACCTTACAAGGTTGAGTAATTGCATAATAAATTACGAAATTAAATTCAGTGTAGTTAAATATAAAGTGAAAAAATTATTCCTAACCTCACATATAAAATGATGAGCTCTTAACTGACCATTACAACTCAGGAAATTGCCCTTGAGATTATGAAAATGTCAGCTCAGGAGTGGTCAGGAAAAACAAAGTGAGAAAGAACCAAATAGAAAATGTCATTAGGTCACTGTATTCATCTTGTCCACATTTTTAGTTCTGTCTTCAGGCTGGTTCCCATATTTCATAAAGAATTGAAAGGGTTTCAGATAAAGGCTAGAAGGAAAACTAATAGTATGGAGCTGTTTCCATTCAAGGGACAACTAAATCACATAATGTTCTTCAGTGTGGAAAAGGGAGGCAAAGCCAGCAAGGGATTGGAGAGTAGAAAGGAATCAGATGTTCACTCTTTTTGCCAAGAAGATTAGAGACTGATAGAGAAGCTGTAAAAAAGGTATGTCTGGCCTGTTCTTCCATGTTCTAAGCTGATTTTGGCCACTGTGGGAGATGTGATACTGGGCCAAACTTCAGTCTGGTGCATTATGGCCATTCTTACCTTCTTAATTTTGGATGGGTAGAACTCTGCACCTAATCTCATTGATTTTCTGTAAGTATTGTTTGGTTTGTTTGGGGTTTTTTTACTGAAACAAGCAAAATGGCCCATTTGAAAGAAGTATCATAAACATTTCTTACCACATGTGTTGCTTTTTTCTCTTCATTCCCTTGAAACAAAAAGATTAAAGAACATTTTGGGTTTTTTTTAGCAGGAGCATGTACTCATATTTGTCACTGTAGTATTCTAAGGTTCCACTTTCAGACTTGTGAGACCATGGTTAATTGGAGCCTCTAGCCCAATTAGGTGATTAATCTCTGATAATTTTTAAAGCTCAACTACAGGCTTGAAAGTTCAACACCTGAAAAACTCTCTGCCAAAGCAAAGAGTAGGGTGCAGCTGTACCTAAGAGTGGATGATTTATGTAAAATCAAGGAATAATGTGTAGCTGTATAATTAAAAACCACATGTAATTGCATCTTTGCATTAGGGACAGTATTTCCACAGGTACCTCCTTTATATGATTAGATGCTGCCACAGCACCATTACAGCTTCCTTTAAGGGCTGAAAGAGTGAATCCCTTAGTTCAGAGGTGAATTTTAAAGTGTGGCTAAGTTTTCATTGCCTTGTTGTAAACCCTTTACTTGAAGATCCCATTAGGAAACACATCAGTTATGGTGGCCTGACAGCTTCCCTGAACCAAGAGAGTTTGGATAAAAATGCTGGTTATCTGAGATGGTGGTACCTGGTTTTGTTCTTTCCCTGCTGTGCTAGATGGGATCAAAGATGTCAAAAACTTCTGTTGACTCCTTTTTTTTCCTCCCTTCTTTGGCTTGTAAAGCACTGATGTCAATAACTTTAATTTTATGTTATAATTGAACATGTTAATGTGTTTATATTCTTAGTGTTTCATTAGTTTTCAAGAGGATTACTGTGCTCCTGTCAAGATAGGTAGTTTTCTCAAGGGAATGCCATACATTATTCATAAGAAAAATTATAGGCCTTAACAATAGGAAATATTTATGAGACTGCTTCAAGACAAGCTGGTTGCTGCTTTTCTCTCATGCTTGGGATGTAGCAGTCTCCTAGCCAGCCTTCCTGCAAAGATAGGTAAGGAATAATATTTATACTTATTTATTTTTGTTTCTTTCCTCTGCAGCATTAAAGCTGGGTCCAGAAGCATTCAAGTTTGATGGTGGTGTGGAGGCAGTGGCAGTGAGGCAGAATGAGAAGTATTACATCTTGAGACCAGAGGTGATTGAGACCTACTGGTACATGTGGAGGTTCACACACGACCCCAAGTACAGACAGTGGGGCTGGGAAGCAGCACAGGTAAATGTATTGATTGCCTGTCACTAAGTTAATCCTGTGTATTTTCCTTTTGTAGCCACTTACATCCTTTGGTCCTGAAGTGTTTCAATTCATGGTAATTGGAAAAAAAAAGGTTGGTTTCAACTGGGGTGTACGTGGGGGTCTGCACCAGGGTGCATCTGCAGGCATGTGCAGTTATTCCTCTTCTTCAGCTGCTGAAACAGATGCAGAGATGAGAGACATGTTCAGCATTATGCAGTTATACAAGTTTTAGGCATGGAAATAGAATCCACTGGTCATGATTCCTGCTCTTATCAGTAGTCCACAGCCCCCAGAAGAGGTAATTAATCCTGGGAAATGAAAGTGCATTATAAATAACTTCTTCAAGCATGTGCTAGCACCCAATTTAGGTTAAAGGACGAAGCTGTTCTTATGGTTGGCTGTTAAAATACAAGTGGTAGGACAACTGTTCTTGAAGATTTATAGACTAGAGAGCACATACATATGTATATGTGGGCTGGTATCATGGTTCCTTTTTTTAGTTGTCTGATTGCAAGGGGAAAAAATTGCCAGTCAGTTTGGATTTTTTTCAATTATAACAAAAAATTACAACAATGGAAGTAGACCAGGAAGGGAGGTGAATAAATAGTCCCATGTAAGTCAGAACTTGTCTCTAAGGTGTTTTAGAGATTGATTTTTGCTTTGGTTTGTTGTGTTTGCTTTTTGGTTTGGTTTGTTTGTTGTGTTTGTTCAGGTGGTTTATTGTGCTGGGTTTAAATCTCGTTGTTGTATGTATTAATCAAATTCCCAAGTGTGAAAATGCTTCTAAGTCTTTCACATTAGAAAGTAATGGTCTCCAGAAGCCCATTTTAAGACTTCTTAACACAAATAGTGTGCTCATGGTCTTCATTCATCCTTTCTACATAGATGGATAACTCCTTTCTCTGGTAGTCATAGATTATGGGCTATATAATTAACAAAACTTAATTTCACATTCAAATACAATATTCTGGGTGTAAAAATTATTTGTTATCCCCAAAAGAGTTTCAAAGGCTTCCTAGGGCTGAACTTGTGAACTTTTTTAGTCTCATGTTTCTCTCTGCTTCCACCTGCTGGGAATACTGAGACTATGCAAAACAAATTAGTTTTGCATCCTGGAGATGATCACAAAACTGCTGGGCCAGCTAATTAGCTGGCCCAGCAGTTTTGTGATCATCTCCAGGATCTCTGGATTATTACAGCTCCTTCACTTCCCTGCCACAGCTCCTGCAGTCTTTGTAAACACAACTCAAAGTCCATTTCAGACATGTGAATAAACATTAAAGGAAACAAGACACTAACAAAATATTTTTAGTATAGCCAACACAGATGAGGGAAGAGCAAAGGAAGAGACAAACCAAGAGTCTGGAGAAACTTTGTTCTGCAAACCAGTTTCACTGAAGAGAACCAGAAAAAGTACTTGGAGCATGATGTCTATTCACATTCTAGTTGGTATTTGTCAGGTGGAAGGTATTTAAGGCAGGTTCAGCATGTCTAGCTGACATCATCCCAATCCTTCCCTCAGCTCAGTTACAATCATGTAGAAGAGTCCAAGTATTCCAGGATTGTGTGTTAGTCCTGGTTATGTTTTACCTTCTGCACGTTTTTATTACAACCAGCATGTCAGTACTCTGGAGAGAGGTGTCATTTGTATTCCAGAATGCAGCACCCCTCTCTCAGAAACATCAAACACTGAGGCACATCATCCCTTCTGCCCAAACTGCATGTTCTGACAAAAAAAAATACAACAAAAAAAACAGATCCTTGCCACTATGTGTACTACAAATGCTGGTTGATCTAACACCAGCTCCTGTCAGAAGCTGTGGCTGGATGATCCAAGCTGAGTCCTTTGTACTAGGTTAAAGAATTTACAGATGTAAAATGTTCAGGCCAGGAGCTGCCTCTTAAGCACACTGTGCAAAACATGTCTTTGAATTCCATTTTTTTCAGGTGACTCCATTCATGCAGTTATAGTGTTCCTCATTAATGCTTTCAAATCAAACCCTCCCCTCCTCCTCCCAACTCCAATTTTCTCTGTGTGCAGGGTAGGATTTTATTTTATCCATCTGTAAATCTACATTGAAGTTGTATAAATCAAGCAGCTCATGTTCCTATTTGCCTCTGTCCTTACAAAATGCCTTTTTTGGTTGCCTCCTCAATAAAGTTTCTTTATCCAATATAGCTATAAAATATTTTTGAACTCTTCTTAAATGCTTTTTCACTACTTTCTCCTCTTCCCTACCAAATAATCCTCTCTTTACACATCGAGAAGAATCTGGTCTGACACACAGAGAGCTCTTGGCTTGCTGCTTGTGTCCAACACTGTACTCACTTCCCTCTTACCTTTCAACCACTGAAGCACACTTGGAAGTCTGTATTATGAATTTCTCGTGGTGAATGACATTTTCTTCAGAAGTCAGAAGCCTAGAAGTTCCTTTAAACTGTTGGGGAAACTGAGTTTAGTTTCTGAGTTCCAAATGGATTTATTTTTCTGGATTTATTTTTATTTGGACCTGATGTAACGTGGTGTTTGATAACTGAGTTACAGGTTGTCTCCCTTGGTTTACTTCTTTGACCTGATGAGTATATCTCTACCCAAGTGGATTTGGGTTAGTTCACAAATATTTTAGAAGTCTGCTTTTGTCACTGTATGAACTCTTCAGAGATGATCCAGGATACACTGCAGAACCACCTGGCTTTTCAGTATACTGCATCACTTAAGGTTTTTTATCTCTCCCAGCACAGATGTCTCACTGCCTTTCATCAGTGGGAATTTACACAGAGGGCTGGATTGTGTGTGCACATGCAGTTATAGTGTACTTTATCTCTTTCACCATTGCCAACTTCTTTTTTACTCTAATATCCAGGGTTTTTGGACAAAACCTGGGCATTTCAGTGCAAGTGGTGTGGTTTGACCAATGCCTGTTTTGTCACATATCTCCAAATCCAGTGTCTGTGGAGAAAAAACAAGGAAGTTGAATGTTATATTCCCACAGTGATTATAAATCCCTGTGACATTGTCTCATCTCTTTTCTGTTAAAAAAAAAAAAGACTATTTATTTCTAGTATTATACTTAGCACTAGAGACAACATCCATCTCAGTTACACTGGGCTAGCCAAATGGGATGATGGTATGCTGGAGGGCTGTCTGGAGTATTCCAGAAATATGCATACACTATGTTGAGAGTAAATACAGAAAATTAGTAAAATCCTTTTTAGGCTAATTCTTTGAAAGCAGTAAGACCCAGTGCTTCAGGATAGGCATGTAAAGCCAATTACTTATCTAAGCTGGGTGAAAGAAGGGTTCAACTATTTGTTGGGGGCTTCTGTATTCTAACTAGGATTGTGGCATGGAGGCTGCAGAGTTCTTTCAGGGTTTCTACTAGAGTGCAAATAATATACAAGACCTCAAACTAAGACTACAAGAAGTTCAGACTAACTTTGGGCAAATTGGGGATTAACAGTAAGATGGAATAGAAAGACTTATAAGTCTCTACTTAGTGAAGCAAATTAGACAGACAAGAGCTGAGCATCAGTTGGAGATGGAAGAAACGGGGGTACAGAGTTCATGGCATCATCTCTGACCTCCTCATGTCACTTCATGTCAATTTTAAGCATGTATTTGTCAAGAGTACAGTGCTGCATATTCTTCTGTTCTACTCTTGATTTGGATAAAGTGAACTGGATAATCCACTTCTTTTGGTAGTATGTTCCATTATTTTTTCACTTGTGCTGTTAAAAATGTGTGGTTTATTTCACATTTGAATTTTTCTATTTTCTGCTGTCAATCACTGGATTTTCCTGTGGCTTCCTATGCCATATTAAAATTAAAATGTCTTTTATTCCCCCCTGTTTTCTTTCCAAAGGGTTTTCATGGATTGTAATGAGCTTACTACTGAGTCTGTTTAAATTGTAAACAAATTTTATTGTCTTCCACTGCAAAGCAATTTTTTTCCAAAATGCCTGCACCCACACCCATTCATAATACTTTTTAAAAAATGAATTCTGAAATTGCATATTCCAGTTTTTATTGTAGCCTGTTATTTACCCATGTCATTTTTGCCAGCAGCAATGGTGCAGTGGTTAATAAAACTCAGATCATTAGGTGTGAATCTCTGAAGCAGCAGCTCTGGTGGTGATTCTGCACTGCCAGTTTGTTCTTAGAGCACTGTCACTTTTAATTTAAGTTACTAATATAGATATGACACAGTGCTTTGTCTAATCATAATGTCTTATGGCATCATGTCAGTTACTTCAGAAACTTTAAAGTTTATTATACCTCTGCAAGGTACCTTTATATGCTAGTTTGTAGCTCAAGCTTGTGAGCAAGATAGTTTTCTGTAAAACCATGCTGATTGCTGTCACTTATCCTCTTATTCTGTATTTCTTCACATGTTCTTCCATGGTTGTTTGCAACTAACTCAGGCACAACGTCCTAAAATAATTCAGCTTGTCGATGCCTCTTAATCACAGAATGGCTGGAGTTGGAAGGGACTCCCAGAGGTCATCTAGTCCAAACCCCCTGCAAGAAGCAGGGACACCCCCAACTAGATCAGGTGGCTCAGGGCCTCATCCAACCTGGCCTTGAACGTCTCCAGGGATCCAGGGGCATCCACCACCTCCCTGGGCAACCTGTTCCAGTGCTCCACAACTCTCACAGGAAAGAACTTTTTCCTAATATCCAATCTAAATCTCCCTCCCTCTATTTTAAACCCATCACCCCTTGTCCTGTCACAACAGGCCCTACTGAACAGCCTCTCCCCATCTTTCTTGTAGGCCCCCTTGAGGTACTGGCAGACCGCTAGAAGGTCTCCCCGGAGCCTCCTCTTCTCCAGGCTCAACAGCCCCAACTCTCTCAGCCTGTCCTCGTAGGAAAGGTGCTCCAGCCCCTTTAGCATCTTTGTGGCCTCCTCTGGACCTTCTCCAACTGGTTCATGTCCTTCTCGTGTTGGGGGTTCCAGAACTGGCCCCAGTACTCCAGGTGAGGTCTCCCGAGGGCAGAGTAGAGGGGGAGAATCCCCTCCCTCGCCCTGCTGGCCACGCTCCTCTGGATGCAGCCCAGGGTGTGGTTGGCTGCTGGGCCCCAGAGCACACTGTGTTATACTGATATCCTTCCAGTTGTCCAGGATTTCCCAGTATTCCATGGTGCCATAAATTTAGCATCATTTTACCAAGGAAGATGGTCTTCAGCCTTTTAAGCAGCTTGTCTACAGCACCAAACCTTTCAGCCAGTGTCCTGAAGTTCTCTACACTTCTGAATCAAGGACAGTTTGTTTATCCTCCTTTGGATGATTAGCTCTATAGGAGCCTTTCAGATAAATATTTCCTCTACAGTTCATTGCTGTCTGCAGTGTCTACATCTCTGATCAACTATGATAAGTGCTCTGCCTGTCCTGAACTCCAGTCTGTCTCCTTAAGGAGAAATTTCTAAAGCTACACAACTCCTTGGGAATTGTAAACTTTTTCAAAATCAATATAAATTACACATTTTCTTTCTTCATGCTTCTAGGCCCACTGACTTCACCATGGTTACACTTAGTTATCCAAGCACAACACCTCTACAGCTGGGAGCTGAACCCCAGTGCTGTCTCCAGAGTGGATGAGCTGAAGGAGGCAGAGTTGTAACAGTGGTACTATTCCTTCCTCATTTTCATCTTGCCACAATCACTTGCAATTTTCTCCTGTCCAAGCTGTGGCTCACAGTGTCTGGGTTGCTGAATCATTGGCCACAAGAACACCTGCAAGGTCAGACTCTTCATGGTAGAAATTCTGTCAGGATTCTAAGCACTGGAGCTCTCCTCCCACATCTTGCCACAGTCCAGTGGAGAGACAAGGACGTGTTCTGCAGTATTATGAAAAAAGAAAGGGGATAGTGGCAAAAGGATGCTCTTCACTTTCTATCTAGAGAGCAAAAATACCTTGGCTCTTGCTCATTCATATCACAGTGGACCAGTGGCTGTAGGACATGGAGAGGAATCACAGAATCTCAGAATGGTCTAGGTTGGAAGAGACCCCAAGGCAGGGCCACCAACCTCCAAGCCTGGATCTAGACAAGGTTGCCCAGGGCCTCATCTAACCTGGCCTTGGACACCTCCAGGGATGGGACATCCATCACCCCTCTGGGCAGCCTGTTCCAGCACCTCACCACTCTTTGTGTGAAGCATTTCCCCCTGATAACTAACCTAAACCTTCCCTCCTCCACCTTAAATCCATTTCCCCTTGTCCTACCACTATCTTCCCTTGTAATAATCCAGTTCCCCTCCTGTCTATCTGCTCCCTTTAAGTACTGGAAGGCTGCAGTGAGGTCCCCCTGCAGCCTTCTCTTCTCCAGCTTGAACAGCTCCTTCAGCCTGTCCTCATAGGGGAGGTGCTCCAGCCCCCTGATCATCTTCGTGGCCTCTTCTGAACCCTCTCAACAGCTCTTGAATAGGGGGCCCCAGACCTGGATGCAGTGCTCCAGATGGGACCTCATGAGGGAAGAGTAGAGAGGGACAATCCCCTCCCTGTCCCTGCTGGCCACCCCTCTTCTGATGGAGCCCAGGACACCACTGCAGCCTTCTGAGCTGCAGGAGCACCCTGCTGGCTCATGTTCAGTTTCTTATCCACCAGGACCCCCCTAAAGTTTTCTCTCCCCAAGTTCAGGGTCCTGATCCCACCCTTTGCCAGGCCCACATTCCTCAGGATCCCAAACTCCACCAGGGCATGGTCACTGCAGCCCAGGCTGCCTCCAATCTTAACACCTTTAATGATCTCCCACACATTGGTGAGCACCAGGTCCAGCAGTGCTTTGACTCTGGTTGGCCTGTCCAACACCTGAGCCAGAAAGTGATCATCTGTGGACTCCAGGAGTCTCCTGGATCTCTTGCAGTCACCATGTGGTTTTCCCAGCAGATATCCAGGTGGTTGAAATCCCCCATCAGGACAGGGGCCTGCAAGCACAAAGCCTCCTGCAGCTGAAGGGAGAAGGCCTTGTCAGCAGGCTCCCCTTGCTCAGGCAGCCTGTAGTAGACCCCTGTCTCCAGCTGTCCAGTATCTGTCCCATCCCTGATTCTGACCCACAAGCTCTCAACCTGCTCCTGACCACTTCTCAGAGGGGGCTCCTCACAGTCCATCCACTTTCCAACAGAGGGCAGCTCCCCACACTTCCTACCTAGTTGATCCCTTCTGAAAAGGTGATACCCCCTCTGCAGGGGTATTCCAGCTATGGGAATCATCCCACCAAGTTTCTGTGAGAGTAACTAGACCATAATTTTCCAAGGCCATCACGGTTTCCATCTCCTCCTGCATATTACCCATGCTGGATGCATTGGTATAAAGGCACTTTAGCTGGGCTTTCTGACTCACCACCTTTACAGAGGAGCCCTCCCTCAAACCTCTGGGAGGAATTTTTTCCCCCCACTGCTTCCTAGAGGGACATGAGAAGGTTTCAGAAGAGGGGTCAGCAATGTTACCTCCTCTGAAGAGTCCCCACAAGATCCTATTGGACACTTCAGAGGTATTTCCCTGAAGGAAGGTGCAGGTGGTTCCATAAACAGCATATTCTTCAGAAGTCAGCCAAGCAGCTGAGTTTTATCTCTTTTCTCTTTTAGTTTTTTACACATTTTTCTGCCATGTGATAGGCAGCATCACTTGTGCTGTGCAGAAGCATGCAAAGAGGTTCTGTGATGCTTTTGGGATAGATGTGTTGCATCCACCTTTCTCTGAAGACCCTAGAGAAACCCTGGTTGACCCAAATCCCAACATGTGAATAGTCTCAGTGTAGCTTAACCTGCACCAGTGACCAGATCTGGAAAGAATTCATCTAGATACTTTATCCTTGTAGGCTCAAGTCCTAACAAAAAAGGGTAAGTTTCCATCCAACCTTGGGGAAAGCTCCATTTAAGGTAAAGAATTATAGCAAGATTAGATTTTGCCAAGAAATACAGTACTTTTCTTGGCATAATCTCAGGTTGTAGAGCTACAGCTGATCCATTCTTTTGCCAGTATCTTCTCTTGCTTCTTTAAAAATCTTTAGATTTAAAAGACTTAAAAGTCTTTAGAGTTTTGAAAGAACTTTGTACAGTGTGGATTATTCTTTGGTCCATGAACAACCTCATGTTTCCACAGGGTAGGAGCTGTGGAAAAGCTATTAAGAGGTTATCTGTAGTACCTGATGTTCATTTGCATTTTAACTTCTTGTCCTTTTAATATTGAGTGCACCCTCAGCAAGTTTGCTGATGGCATCAAGCTGTGTGGTGCAGTCAACACACTTGAAGGAGTGGATGCCATCCAGAGGGACCTTGACACACTTGAGAGGTGGGCAAACTGCATGAAGTTCAGCAGGGCCAGGAGGGTCTGTACAGTCCTGAGTACAACTCCAGGCTCTGCACAGAATGTGAAGAGAACAGCCCTGAGGAGAAGAGTTTAGGGGTGTTTGTGGACTGGCAACGTGGATTTACAGCCCAGAGAGCCACATGTGTCCTGAGCTGCAGCAAAAGAAGTGTCACCTGCAGGTTGCAGGAGGAGATTCTGCCCCTCTGGTCTGCTCCCATGAGACCCCACCTGGAGTACTGTGGTCAGCTCTGGGGTCCCCAGTACAAGAAGAACATGGACCTGTTGGAGCTAATCCAGAGGGACACAAAGATGGTCAGAGTGCTGGAGCACCTCTACTTTGAGGTCAGGCTGAGCAAGGTGGGCTTGTTCAGCCTGAAGAAAAGGCTCTGGGAAGGTCTTACAGCATCCTTCCAGCACACAGTGAGGACAGAGAGAGTCTCTGTATCAGTGATGTGGTGATAAGACAAGGGGTGATGGGTTTAAACTAACACAGGGTAGATCTAGATTAGACATTAGGAATAACAGCAGTTTCCCAGGCCAGGCTGGAGGGGGCTTTGGGCAGCCTGGTCTAGTGGAGGGGGTCCCTGCCCATGGCAGTGAGGTTGTAACTAGATCTTTAGGGTCCCTTCCAACCCAAACCATGCTGTGATTCTGTTATTTCAGTGATGGCATCAGTTTCCATTCTTCATGCATGTGTCCAGTGGCAAATTCTTCTGTGTTTCCCAGTATTTCTAGTATGCAAAGGTTATAGCAAGGACCTTGAAGGGTTAAATTTGATTGAATTTGGTTTTGCTGCATAAAAGGGGACATAATTCAAAACTTATTTGCTCCCCTGCCTTGACTCCCTTCAGCTTCTGTTGAGTTGCAAAAGTCATAATTAACAAAAAACCTGGGCCTGAAGCACCATGTGGAGAGAAACTTCATACAGGCTGAATCAGAAATTACTGAGCTGCAGGTAGCTGTGTTCAGGGGTTGGTAATGACATCCTGAGCCAAACATCACTGCTCCTTTTCTGTCCCTGCAGGAGTCTCTTAAAAGAGCTGGTGTCTGCTGAGGAAGCACTGCCAGAGCAGCAGGGAAGCACAAATAACCTGTGAATCAGTTCAGAGGTGTTTCTTTGGGCCCAGTTTCAATGGCTGATACCCTTGCATGCTGTCAGGTCGTGTGTGTGAGTGGAATAATGAAACAGAGAGTTTCTCTGAGCTACTACTGTGTCCTTTCTAGTCACCTCCTCCTCCATGGTGCTTTCTGCAGTCCTCTGGTGGAGCTGACTAGCTGGGTGATCTGTGAATCACTGATCCATTGGCCCCTTTCTGCATGGAATGTTTGTGGATTTAAACTTCATGCTTCAAAGGAGAAGGGGTTCTCTCCAGCCCAGCACACCATCTAACTTGAGTTTCAGCTGCATAAAGGGGAAACAGTGAGGAGTAGATGCAGGAGGTGGAAATGTGAGGAGAAGGCACTCGCTAAAATTGTTTGTAAGATGAAATCAACAGGCCCTAAAGCTGAGTACAGCATTTTATTCCTACTTTGAGTAAGTCCATAAGACTAGCTACTAGTTGCAGAGTTACTATGACTCTTCAAACTCTTCCAGCTGCCAAATCCAGGATATTTGTTGTCTTCCTCTGCACCTCAGAGCAGGTGTTGCATTGATGGCTGATGTATGTTCTACTCACCAGTGTCTACAAGGAGCCATGCCAGCTCAGAGCAAACATCTGCTGAGTCCTTCTCCTGCCCTGTCATCAATATCAGCCAACAGTGAATATCCCAGAAAGTATTCTGGGGTAAGATTATTAAGATTATTCCCCAGAATACTTTTTTAGCACCTAGCAGTTTGCAAAATGTAGCATCTTTAGTAGCCCTGAAAGAATTTTACTTCTTTATGTGTCCAGTTCCTTTTGACTGTTAACATCCACAGCATCCTCTGACAAGGAGATCCACAAAAGAACAATGCAGGATGGAAAGAGCTACCTCTCTTCTTGATTTTTCTCCACAAATAAATTAATTTTTCCCCCTTTTTCTTTCCTCTTTGTAGGCAATTGACAAGTATTGCCGAGTCAGTGGTGGCTTTTCTGGTGTCAAGGATGTCTATTCCTCATCTCCTACGTATGACGATGTACAGCAGAGCTTTTTCCTTGCTGAAACTTTGAAGTAAGTGCTCTTTACTCTTGCATCTGCCTGTAAAAGCTAGCATCTAAATTCTAGAAAAATACACTGGCTTACCAAAGAATCTGTTGTCTTGTCAGGGCACATTATGGTTTGGGCTTTATTTTTTTTTCTCAGCTTTTAGGGTCCTGAATCAGCTGTTTTTACCAGCAGAATATAGTGTCAGTTTACCATACAAGGAGCTTAGGCTGAGGGAGCTTCAGTTTTTAAGACTCCTTTTTGATTTCTGCCCTGTCAGCAGAGAAGAGGTTCTCTCCTTTTAAGAAATCACCTTTGGAAAAGACTTTTTTAGACATAGTGACTTTACATGTTTTATACAAGCACATGTTATGCTCTGATAGAATAGAAGGGAGTAAATGCATGGAACAAAAACCCTTTGTGCCCTTGGATATTTTTTCTGTATTTGTCCTACACTGTATTTTTTACAATGTGTTTTGTTGTAGGCAGTAATATTGGGCAGGTTTTATAATCTCTTTTCAATTCAGTCAAATCAGTAGGATACCTGCAGCCCATCCTGCAGATGGACTAAGCTAATGCACTCATGTTGCACATTTATTCCAAGGTAAAATGTTGAGTCATTGGTCTTCCACCACGTTTCTTTTCAAGTCATTAAAAATGCTGTATTAGAATATGTCATAACCTCTAACTTTGGATATAACACATACAATAAGAAAAACTAGTATTAAGATATGAATATATTATGTAGATTTTATTAAGAGATCCAACTGAACTGGCATGTCATGGTTACTCATCTCCTTCATCACTGACACAAGCTATCAAGAGCACTTTCTTGTCACATGGTTGTGACTACTCTGGGGTTTTGCCTGTGAAACAGTGTCCTCTAATGTGTGACAGTTTTCTTCATACTCAAGTAACAGCAGCAAATTTGGTAATACAGTTCTGGCACTGAAATCTACCAAGATCCCTTCAGTTACCTGCCTGACATCTTGTGAATTGTCTACTTTTGGAAGAAAACTGAGTATATTCCCTGCATCTTTTTTTTTCCCTCCTGCATAGCACTTTGGAGAACATTTATTTAGTTTAGTTATTTTAAAACTAAATATTTGGAGAACAAATATTTAGTTATTTAGTTCAATCTACAGACAGAAGCCACTGCTGGTAGTGTCAGTGAGGCAGCTCTTAGGAGACTTAGTTGTTGCTTCTGCTCACATGTCCATGCTGCTTTCTGCCAGTTGTGATGGAAGGGATAATACAGATGTTTTTTGTGCAAACCTGTCAGCAGTGAAGACTCACTAAGGTGCCCTTTTCTGACTTTACTACCCAGTGATATGATGAAAACCACACTGTAACCATTTGTCAGTGTGGTGAAGATGTGCAGGCTTTGCAGTACAAACAGGATTTCTGTACAGCAGCAGAGCTTACAACATCAGCAATATCAGATTTTCAGGTTTTAGCTGTAGCTCATGTATGTGAAGATTGATTTGGGGGATTGGAAGCTCAAAACACAAGAGGGAGATGGCAAGTCTTGACAGTGGCACTGCAGGTGCTTCAGGCACCATGACATGCTTGCTGGCAAGAAGGAGCTTCCAGTTCATCACATGTAAGGGAAGAACTTGGCTTCTCTGTCCTTCTGCTGGCTCCTCACCAGACTCCTCTACACAGTCACAATACTTTGTTTCTCAATGTTATCACTGTAAAAATAGCCAGCCACTTCTCTGTTGTCTTCATTCATTTTATTACTCCTTCAAGTCCATTTTCTGGAATCTAAAAGCTGTTCTTCAAAGAGAGAGGCAGCAGCTTCAAACAGGTCCCAGTCAGACAAGCATTACCTCCCCTGGTGCTGATCTTATATGATTACCTGCCTGTAAAAAGCCAAAGCAGAGAATGAAATCTGCTCTCAAGGAACTTCTGTGGTGACAAAGCTGACCTTCAAAGTATTGCCAGAATCCTGTCTGCATCTTAAATAACCACAAGGAGAGCTGAAAATTCCCTGATGCATCACTCAGGAATTGGGTGGACACAGCATTGCAAAAGAAGGCAGTTCTGTGAAGGAACTCAGAAATTTTCATTGGCTCTTGGTGTGGATCATTTCCTGCTTGTTGAAGAAAACAAAGTTTAATTGGAGACCTGGATATTGGATGTTTGACACTGATGTGATTTGCAGAGCCAAAGCATACACTGGTATCACCTTGAGATCAATAGAGGATGTAAGCTCAAAATAGCTCAGATGTCTGTGAAAATAAAGACAGAAGGGTTAGTTGTGATGCCATGAAGGAAATGAAGATGTCCCTCAGAAAAGACACATAAAATGTGTGTACTGCAATGCCTGCTGGGATCTTTTCCTCTATCAGTGACAAATTCTGCATCTTCATTCAGTACCTATTCCCTCAAACATTGTTGCTGCTCAGATACTTTGTCTCATCAAAGACACTTGGCATTAGGAATGGCAGAAAGGCAGCCAAGTGGAAAGGAGCAAGACACAGAAATACATTTCATAAGTCATTCAGTGGAGAAGCTTCAATCAAGTGAGGAAGGGGAATTTGAGTAAGTTTAAATATGGCTGCTGTGATGAAAAGGTTTGGAGAGCTGCAGAAGGAAGAGACTAGACCTGTGTGACAACTGAATCATCACAGCAAGAAATCTTTTCCTGTAAGAATGTGTGTGCACATGTGTGTGAAAAGTGGCCTGTAGCACTTACCTGGGCAGGTTTGCAGGGGGAGGAAGGGAAATGCCTTTTGAATTTTAGCAACTGAGTTTAGAAGACTTGACAAAGGACACTGCCACCAACATCTTCAAAGCACAGCACAGCCACATTCAGAAGTGTGTATTGAGAAAAAAAGAATGAGGAAATACTTTTTTCCATGTGTGTCCAGAAGCATTAACTTTCTTACATGCTTCATTTACTCTGCATTGCTTTATAAGCAATGGAAGACCTTAGAGTGGTCTGCCAGTACCTCAAGGGGCCTACAAGAAAGATGGGGAGAGGCTGTTCAGTAGGGCCTGTTGTGACAGGACAAGGGGTGATGAGTTTAAAATAGAGGGAGGGAGATTTAGATTGGATATTAGGAAAAAGTTCTTTCCTGTGAGAGTGGAGGAGCACTGGAACAGGTTGCCCAGAGAGGTGGTGGATGCCCCTGGATCCCTGGAGACGTTCAAGGCCGGGTTGGATGAGGCCCTGAGCAACCTGATCTAGTTGGGGGTGTCCCTGCTTCTTGCAGGGGGGTCTAGATGACCTCTGGGAGTCCCTTCCAACTCCAGCCATTCTATGATTCTATTCTATGATTCTATAATGTACAAGGTCTCTTCTGGATGATAGATTGGCCTGTTTTCTCCCACCAGAAGCTGAAACAGCTTCCAGAATGGTGATGACAAGTCAGATACCTGTCATGGCTTGTTGTCTTCTCTTGTGCTTCCTTGAAATCTTTGGATCAGTTTGCCAACTTCTTTCTGCTCCTGTGTCCCAAAAATCCTTGCACTTGGTGTCTTGATGTTTGTTTCACATTACAGGGCTTTGAAAGGAGTCTCTAAAAACAAAATGCTATTTCAGGGCTTGATCACCATAAAAATCACTTTAAAGCACATTATAATGTGGAAGATTGAACGAGCTCTGGATGAAGAAGAAAGTAACTTATTTATAGCTTTAGCTGTTGTATGGCAGGGCCTGAAGCTGTTGTGTTGCTCCTTCCTGTCTGCTGCTCTGCTTTAATAACCACCATTTTTTCCTTTTTGGATATCTAGGTATTTGTACCTGCTTTTCTCCAATGATGACCTTCTACCACTAGACAACTGGGTTTTTAACACAGAAGCTCATCCTCTGCCTGTTTTACATTTAGCCAACACCACACTGTCAGGAAATCCTGCATATCGATAAAAACAGCTCTACTGAGAGGAAAAGAGACTGTTTGCAGCTCTGATTTGTTTACATGGACCACTTGAGACTTGAAGCAGGAGAGGAGACAAGACACTTGAGAAATCTAGAGTCAAGCAAATACCTGGCCTGAGAAACAAAGCTCTTCACGTACAGATAAATTACAACTGAAAAAAAAAAAAAACCAAGAAAAAAGAAAAAGTTCTGTTTTATACATGACCAAACACTTTAGTGTGGTATTTGCAGGACAGAGACCTCAGATGCTTTGAACCCTAGAAACACATGGAATCTACTGGTTAATACAAATGCAGCAGCATGAGGAAGAAGAGGCCTTCCCATCCAGGGAGAGGAACTTGCTGCTGCTCTTGGCTGTTGCAAGGAACAACAACACACCAGTCACCTCTTCAGATTGGGTGGGTTCCAAATACCTAGATATATTTTTTTTTTTATTTTCTTTCTTTTTTATTTTCTGTTTGATGATGGCATGAACAAAGAAACAACAAAAAAGCAACATCACCACACCAGCAACATCAGGATTTGAATTTTTTTTTCTGTACTATCTGAATTTTCTAAAGAACTTCTGTTTGTCCAGACTGGCAGCCATTCTAAACTATTAAAACTAAACTCTAAACTAGAAAAAAATACAGCCTCCTCATTCTTCCTTCTGTGTTGCATGCTTACACCCAAAACAACAATTAGTAAGGTTTGTAGTCCACTGTCAGCATCATGGGCATTTGGCAAGCTACAGTCACAGTCTGGAGTAGGGTAGGGGGTAGGAAGGAGCCTGATTTTCCTTTCCTCACAAATCCTGTCACATGGGAAAAAAAACATTTTCTTATTTACTCCTGGTTCTTTTAGCTAAATACACAGAGATGACAACATGAGAAAAGCAGTTTCTTGTTATTTATGTCACAGGACACAGTATGTGGCACTTTAAAATGCTCTCTTGGAGCTAAACAGCAGAATTGTAATTTTCCACACAATCAGGATTTTTCCCAGAAGTTAAATTTTATTCTTTGGATACTATTCATGGAAGCATCTTTGCAGGTCTGTGCCTGACAGAAGGCCAAAACTGCCTTTGATTTACTTTACAAAACTCCTTCTCAGTGCTCCAACATGATTGTCTTTGGAGATCTCATCTCTTACATATGATTGGAAAAAGAAAAAGATGAGCCTCTTCTTCCATTAGCTTATGAGAAATGAGGCTCTGTTCCCTGCATGGAGGTTTTTTGGTTTGAGTTTTTGTTTTTTCCTGGGCTGGGTTGGACAGTATCACTTCAATGTGGTCTGCTTCAGTCTTCACTTATTCACTCAAAGAAGTCTCACCATTCCAAGAGTATTTCAATCTCTTGTTTATACCATTGTCCCAGAATCCTTATAGCTCAAATTATTCATTTTATTCCTCTTTATAGCTCTGAAATCCTTTTTGCCATAATGACTGGCCTCTTTGTGGAAAAAGAGCTATGAGATGCTCCTTTCCCTCATAATCATTGCACAGGTCAAGGCTTTAAAAAGTCTTGATTGTTGTTTTCATACTGAAGTGAGTGGAAGAACTCCTCAGTGAGCTACAGCAATATAGCATCAGATCTAAAGGGAATGAGTGCTATTTCTCCCCCTCAAAACTTGTTTATATATGAAGTTTTGTATATAAAAGCTTTTCTCTCCATCATAACATATATGCCTGTACATTATAGTGGATTTTCTTCACTGTCTTTGATACTTAGACACAAAAATCATCACATTATCTCAAGAAAAAATGTGCAGATGATTTTTTTTTCCCACTAAGGTGCTTTAGTTTAAGAGGGGGAAGAAATGGAGCTTGGAAAAAACTCCACTATCAGTGTTTTTATCTTGATACCAGTCAGTTACTGTAATTTGCAGCAGTATCTTAGAAATATGTAGTAAATAATACTGACACAAGTAAATATTTAAAATTAGAAGTAGCCTGATAAATGGATTCTTCTTACTGATCCCACATTATTTCTTTTTCTAATTAGTATTCAGTGACTTACTGAAGAACTAGTTTCCATTTTCCAAAGTTCAGATATGCTGTGTTTTCAAACTGAGTTTTTTTTTCCCATCCTATGAGAACTGTTATTAGTTCAAAATTGCACTCATTCTCCTAAATTTGTCTGGGTACAAAGGCAAAAGAGGAAAAACAGAGTCTTATGGTTAAAAAGAGAGAAACAAACAAAAAAAAACCCAAAAAATAAAAAAGGAAAGAAGAAGGCAGCACTTTCCACCCCCTACACCCATCCCCACACCCCTCCAGATAAATGATAAATGCAGGTGTAGAATGGCTGCCAGTCTGCTCAGAGAAAGTTCCAGAATTCTGGAGTCCCAGGAACAGCCAACCTCTTATGGCTGTTGACTGCTCATCCACCCCCTTCTTGTGAATTAAAGAGCAACCCCTCAAATTAATTCCTCCATGGATCCCAACACTGCCACAAGAATGCCTGAATTGAGGTCCTAAGCCATTTCATATTATGGGATGGTGTTTTTCTCAAAGCAGATGTACACTACTGCAGTTTCTTTTTTTTGTGTAGACAAGCAGCAGGTACCAAATAAAGGACACTTGTTTTTCATTTTCCAGTGGCCCCAATGATTCAGTTTCTACTCTACCACTCTTTAAAATACAAAGCTTTCCTTCAGGAGCTACTGATGTGCATAATCTATCCAAAATAATGCATTTATTGAGCTTTAATTACTGTGCCATTCATTATTCTCTCCACCCTGAGATGTCCTGGAGCAAGCTGAGTTTGGAGGTGATGGGTTCTGAGCAAGGTGGGTGCATAATATCCAAGCCACAGACACTGAAATTTGTGACTGACAGGACTTGTCCTCTTTCTGAGTCCTTCAGGCAGGAGTAGGTTCTGATCTGCAGAGTGGCTTCATGTGCAACCCAAAGTTTAGGCTCTTTTCCTTCTGGGTGCATAAGGTACAGTAGAATATTGTCATTTCCATTCTGTTTCTGTCTTACCTACTTTAATGAAGTTAGGGTGTAAATTAAAGCACAAAATGACTTTTTAGTCCTAATTGTTTCTCACTCTTGCACTGTATTCTCTAACAAAACAATCCTCATTTTCTTTAGGGAGCTGTCCCAGCTTAACCATTTCTACTGTATCCTCTCCTCTTACTGGGTAAAACAAAGGACAGAAACTCCTGTGTGGTTTTGGCATGCTGGATTCAGGCAAGAACCTGGAAATGGCACAATTACCCATCAATTCCTGTCAAAACAAGGGTGTTCTGTTCCTTTCCTAAGCTGAGCCTCTTGGTCAGGATCTGCCAGCATGGCTTGGCTTCTCCAAGAGGTCAGATCTCTGCAGCTTGCCACCAGCCACCTTGGAGCTGTGTGTGATTTGTGGTCAAGAGGTCAGCTTCTTACCTTTGTCTCCTAAAGGAAAATAAACTATTTGAATGATATTCTGGGTGTTCATTCACAAAATGGTCCTTAAAACTGAACACTTAAGAAAGTATGGAAAGTACACTCAGTAAAGGGAGAAGCAGGTAGTTCCCTGTGCCTTTTGGGGAAGCTTTGAGGCTCCTACACCTCCCCTCCCTACTCCAGATTTGTGGATCAGAGTCTTCAGCCTCCCAATCACAGACATATTCCTCCCCAGTGTTGTACAAGATTTGGATGTTGAGTGCCCAGAGTCTGAAAAGTGAAAATAATTACACACTTTAATGCCATCCTTTAAGGTTAAAAGCTCTGCCCTGTGCTGACACACAGCTCAGTAAAGTATCAGGCTGTCATTTTTCATCTCTCCTCCTCAGGAACTGCTACAACAAACCTTCATAATGTGACTCTCCCTGGTTTGAAGAGAGAATTAATTAGTAGCATTAACACTGAAAGGATCAACAGCCTAACCTGGCATCCACAGAGAAGGGTGAGGCAGTCTGCATCTCAGGGCTGTAAGTAACAGGCTTTTAGCAAATCAAGTCTGTGTTTTTTAAGGTGACAAATAAGAAGCAGACTTCTTGTTACCAGAAGTATGAAAGTATGAGGTATGAAAGCTCTTGATCCACACTCTAGTTCAGAGGTGTGTTCACCCTGATCCCTCTTCTGCTCCTTAAATTTTGAGGAATAGTCTTCTGCCTCAAGAGTTGGAATGGCCAAGGTGGAAACCCAAGCTCCTGTACAAGTTATGTGTGTACAAGTGGAGCAGAGATGATGATAAGCACCATCTGCCTCAACTCTTGGCCCTTCCTAAGAAACTGCTCTGGAATTGCCTGGAAAAGTTAGGAAGCACCAAAGTCAAAGGAGATAGCCTGGCCTGTTATGGTGAATTGTTGCTTTCAATCCTAATTGCTTGGTGGAAGTGGGATTTGCATTCTGCCTTTATTCTTGCTTTGTTGAAAAGTGACAGATTATTTTTTTTTTTTTCCTCCAAAATAATTAAAGGACAAAAGTTTATCTTCTGATGTGGAAACCTTCTGCCTCTGGCCTGGAATCCTGCATATGTACTTTTTACAGATTAAAAAATAATATTGTATATAAAAAAAAAAAAAAAGATTGAATAAAGAATGTCTTTAAGTGAAAAAGGTGCAGTTTGTGTCCTTTGCCTCCAGCATCTCCCACAGCACTGGACTGGGAAGCTCATCCTATTTCTTAGGCTTGGTGGTGCTGCACCTTTTCTTGCCCCTGCAACTCTGTGAGGGACTTTGTAAACCTCAGTGTGTATCAAGACACCCCAAAGTTAAACTCCTGTACCCCTTGATCACTTTTTCTGGTTGGTTTGTGGGGTGTTTTTTTTGTTTGTTTTTTGGTTTTGGGGTTTGTTTTTTTGTTTGTTTGTTTGTTGTTGGTTTTGGTTTTTTTTTTAATTTGAGATTTCTACCTTTTTGTTGTATTTGTGTGCAAATGGATGAAAAGTTCAAAGATTATTAGTGATGAAGGTGAAGGGGGCAGGCAGACAAGCAGTGCTACCAAATAACTTGTCTTGAAAGACCAAGATTCAAACCCCAGGTTTACCTGATGTTAAACAGCTGTGGTACTGGGCAAATGATTCTGTCCCTGTGAAAAGGAGATTTTTAGTTGTTTAAAAGTTGTTGACAGGAAAACTTATGAAGAAATATCTCTAAGTGAGCCCATTTTCTCCCTGGACCTCACATTCACTGGAGCTGCTGCTCTAACTCTCTGTTTCACAGTAGAGCCAGGGATTTGTTTTGGGATTTTTTGGGATTCTTTGGGATATTTTAAGGTAATCCTTACAGACATTACCCACACTGCTCACATGTGGTTCCTGTTCTCATGGTGTGCTGTGACTGCCACCCTGTTTTCCCAGGGTGCTTCAGCCTCAGGCTGCAGTGACCTCCATCAGTGTTACTTCCTAAGAGAAGATTGTTTCCAGAGTGCCATAACTCAGTGCCACACATGACACCAGGCTCACCTCTGCTGTCCTGGTGTGCCATCTGTCTTGAGGTGCAGCTACATGTTCAGCTGCTGCTGCTTTCCATGCAAGTGCTGCATGGTCATGATGCACCCAGCTCCCTACCACAGCACCACCACCAAACCAGTGTCCTTAGCATCCATTGATCCTAGGGCTTAGACTCGGTGGTCCCAATGGGTTCCTTCCAACCCAATGTCAGGAGCCCCTACATGGAAAAGCTCACCTCCTGCTCTAGGACCATCCAGCCCTGTCTCCTTGTGAGTAACATTCTGACTTTGTTACTGTCCTCACTGCTTTTCAGGTGGGATCTCATCCTCTGTGCTCGTGCTGCGCTGTCTCTGCCTCTTCAAGAGTGAGGAGTTTCATCCCTCTGCTTCTGTCTCTTCTGAAAGACACTTTCTTTGCACATCCTCTGTGTGAGGATGTAGAGCAAATATTCTCTTTTATATTCTCTTTTTTCTACCAGTACTCTTGGGAGTGCTGGTGGGTGAGAGGCCCAACATGGCCGACAATGTGCTCTTGNGCTCTGCCAGAGGCCCATGGTGTTGGCAAAGCACATGGGTATGTCTGGTGAAACCTGCTGGAGAAATATCCCTGGTGTCCAAAGCAGGAACACATCTGGGATAGGGTGTGGGGTTCTGGTCACCTGGATTTAGAAGGGTCTGCTTCACTGGGACAGGTGTGAGACAGGAGGATTTAGGTTCATGAGGGATTGCAGAGTTGGTGTCAAGAGAGGTGAGAGGAGTTTAACCTGTCAAAACAGACTGACAGAGGAGATCAACCCCTGTCCACAGCCATCCCAGAGGTTGATGATCCTGGGAGAGGAAAAACACATTTTCCTGGAGGACAAACCTAGCAAAAGAAAAAAAAAAAATCCACTCAAATTGATACCTGCAATATCTGAAGACTTTATGCTGCTGTGGTCCTGGAAGTCAGCAACATGCTGATATGCTGAGGAGAAGGGTGATGCTGTGCCTGCAGTTTCAGGTACCTGAATCACAGCTCCAGGAGATCTCTTGCTGTCTCATGGGAGCTCTGTGTCTAGGGCTGAAAACCCTTCCTTGGTGTTGTTTTTAGTGCAAGGCAAGAGTAAATTGCCATTGGACCAGAAAAAAAATAAAAAAAAAGCTTATCTGCATGGATGGAAGTAGAGGGTTGACAAGTCAAATCCTTTGGGCAGTGATTCTTAAACAGCAAAATAAGTAAAGTTCATCAGTACCCTCAGAGAGAGAATCTCTGAAGATACCATCTGTTGTGGGCACTTATAATCTGTTTTTTTTCCCATATTTATATATGGATCTTTTTGTCATAAGCTCATCTTGGCCTTTATTTGGGTGCACAACCCATTATAACCTGAGGTGCTTTATGTCTGTGCATTATTTCTGTACTAATTAGTGTTTACATCAAGGGATTTACCTGACAGTTCTCTGGCATATTTACAAGTGAACTCTTAGATCTGTGCTGATACATATTTATGTATTCTATACACTTCAACCAGGCACATAATTTAAAATAATCCTTATGTTACTACTGTCAGTACCCTGAGATCTTGCAACCAGTGCTGCTTGGGCAACCATTAACATCAACCTATTCCTACAGTCTGCTAAAACTTCATGCCAAGCTCCTGTAAACTCAGACACTTCTATCACAGCAAGGTTTGACTTTCAGGTTCTCATTAGATATTTTTGGCTGAACTGGAAATTTCCCCCAGGAAAAGAATCCCAACAACCTGATGATACTGGTTACCAACATGTGAGATGAATTTCTTTCCTGTGAAGCAGACTTTGGTGAGCTCAGTGACAGAAGGAAAACATTTGCTGCCACATCCAGGAGACATCAATCACATAATTTTTTTAAAAATTAGTTTAAATAATATACAAATACTTCTTTTCCAGGTGTGGGGTTTACTTTCTGTATATGGCCTTTTTGAAAAGGCATATATAAAAAAAGAAATACTCCTCTATTTCTTGTGGCCTTTCTGTACACTGCCTCTGATTTCCTACAGTTCTTGCTCATGTCATTTGTTAATAGACCACAGGCCTGTAGGGAAAACTTGGAATGTTTTGAACAGGTTGGGACACAAAGGATGGTGGTGTGTTCCTGACACCAATCCTGACTGTGAAGAACCTTCTTCCTTGAGGAGAGTCATTGTGCCTGATGGGGAGGATCTGGCAACGTTGTGGACACCGGGTTTTCAAGTGGCTGCTGCTGAGTGGAGTCTGTACTTTAGTTTTCAGCTGTTTGACAACACAAAGTTTTCAGAAAACACTGAGTCAAGCTGCAAAAATCATGAGATTCCTTCCAAATATCAAGTTTGAGGACCTTTGCCCATGTCTCCTGCTGCATTAAGCTCACCCCAAACGCTGCTACAAATGCTAAAGAGCAACTTGTTTCTCTGAAAGCTTTTTTTTTTGTTTTTTAAACCTTTGTCTGAGACAGACAAGGATCTCCATTCCCCAAACATCCCAGGCAAGCTCTCCTGTTTACTGCTCTCTTTCAAATGCAATTTGCAACATCCTGGTTTTAGTGAGGTTTGGTGGGAACCAAGTGCAAAACACAACACTTAGTAAGGTGAGAGCCACCTAAGTGTAAGTGTGAGGCCCCGCTGTGAGGTTGAGTTTCCCCCTTGCCAATGAATAGTGAATGGGATTCATTTACTTGGCTTTAGCTCCATCACTTGCAGTTCTTCCACCACTTGCAGCAGGAATGCTGGAGGGGGAAAGGAAGGCAGAACCTTGGGAATCTTTTAAACCCGGTGCTACACATGTACCTGTCTGTACAGAGAGGCCCAGTGGGCTTCCAGTGTGTCAACCAGTTTGTTCCCAGACAGGAGCAGAGGACAAACAGCGTCACTCTGGGCTCCAGAGATGCTCTCTGCGTTGTGCTCAGTTTGCTCTGTTGCCACAGTGATGTAGACAGGAACCAGCTTTAGTAGACACATGTTAGTTGGGCATGTTTAGAATTTGAGTTTGGGCAGGTTTAGCTAAAAGACCGGACAATAGGAGGCAGGAACTAATTAGCCAGCAGATGTCTTAACAAAAGGACCTCACCCAGTAACAGGGATGAGAT
>VXBZ01003447.1:169916-185495 GCA_013399135.1 Heliornis fulica
CCTGTGAGGAAAGTCTGAGTGAGCTGGGGCTGTTCAGCCTGGAGAAGAGAAGACTGAGAGGGGATCTCATCAATGTTTATAAATATTTGAACTGTGGGAGACAAAGGGAAATGCCCAACCTCTTCTCAGTGGCCTGTGGGGACAGGACAAGGGGCAATGGTCACAAGCTGGACCACAGGAGGTTCCACATTGATGTGAGAAAGAACTTCTTCACAGTGAGAGTGACAGAGCACTTGAACAGGCTGCCCAGGGGGGTTGTGGAGTCTCCTTCTCTGGAGATATTCCAGACCTGGCTGGACACCGACCTATGAGACCTGCTCTGGAGAACCTGCTCTGGCAGGGGGTTGGACTCAATGATCTCTGGAGGTCCCCTCCAACCCCTACAATTCTGTGATTCTGTGAGTGAGGAGCAACTTCTGCTGCTCAGCTGCTGCTGGGTCTGAGCCAGGACACACAGTCAGTCTTGAGATGTGAAATGGGAGCCTAAATGCTCAACACTTACAAAACTGTTACTGAACTGCCTCTGACCTGGTTTTGGCTAGGACAGAGTTAATTTCCTCCAGAAATTGGGATGAGATACAGCTATGACTGGTGACCCAAACTGACCAGAGGGATCTTGCAAACCACATTGACATCATCCTTGGTATACAAAGGGGAGAGGTGGCATGGGATTGGCTCCAGGATGGGTCTGAACCATATGGGCTTGGTGGGGTTTTCAAAAACTCATTGTGTATCATTATTTTTGTATATTCTCAGTCCTGTTGTTGCTATTTCCCTCTCCTTTTGCTCTCCCAGTAAGCTGTCCTTATCCTAACATCATGCCTTTGTTTCCCCATCCTCCTACCCATCCCACTGGGGTAGGGGGTAGGTCTGGGGGGTGGGAGTGTTGCCCTGGTTAATGCACTATGGGCCTTGTTCACCAGCTAGATGTCAGGAATCAACAGACTGATTGTGGTTTGCTCTGGGGAAGAAGAAAACTACAGGTGAGCTTGGAAGCAGAGAGAGGGAAGAAGAAATGACTGGCAGACAGTGGCAGCAGAGAGAAACTTGTTGATCTCCATCTACATAAACAATTGCCCAGGCATAACAAAAAATAAAATAAAACTCACATGTATGTCTGGAAGAGGGAGGAAAGGAACAAATTCAACTTAGCTCTGCATGTCTGCATACAGCAGTTAGGAGAAAGTCACTACCTACTGGAAAAGCTTCTACTTCACCAGTGGTTTGTGTGTCCTCTGAGCTGTGAGCAATGCTCCTGCTTCCTACAGGGTAGTTTTGGCTTGAGAATTTAAGGATTATTTAATAAAACCCAGTGTCCTGTTGTGAGCAGTGCCTGACTCAGCCAGGCAGACTTCTTGCTCTAAACTGCCTTCCTCTTTTCTATGTATTGTTCAAACTTGAAGCAAACAGCAATGTCTCTGGAACCCAGCTTGAGTTTTTTAGTGGTCTAGAGATCCTAAGAGCTGTGGGGTGGATGGTGGAGGAAGATGTTCCTCTGAGAAATCTCCAGTTTCCTGGTTAACTGGATAGTTCATTCAAACTCTCTGTATTCTCAGGGTAAAATTAAAAAAAAAAAAAAGCATCTTATTTCAATCTGTGAAGTGCAAAGCAATTTATTGGATTCTTTGTCCCAGGGAAGCTGAAATATTTGTTCCCATTTCAGCTGCTGGGATGTTCTGTTGCTACTCTGCCTTTCTGCTTTGAGTGCAGTGATAAAGGCAAATGCATGTCTGTGATGCTAAACAATAAGCCAGGAGAAGGTTCCCCAGAGCAGGAACTTTCCCCAAGGAAAAGTCTTGGAAAAAAGCCCCAAGACTTTCCTTCTCCCTCTATTTTCCTTCTCTTCAGGGTAGTATTGTGACAGCAGTGCTCAAATATCACAGTCTGTAAATGTCTCTGGAAAACAACATGAAATTGGGGGGGTGGAGATGCAGGGGGAGATGAGCCAAGAGGAAGTCAGTGCTTTGAAAGAGTGATAAATCCTCTTGAGAACAACCTAGGGGTTTCCAGCTTTTCTAGAAGTGCCAGTGCAACAGGGAGCAAAGGGAGAATTGCTTAAGTGGAAGTGCAGAAAAGGCAGAAAGATAAATTTTTAAGTGGAGCTGGGAGGTAGGAAACCCAAGGCAACAAACATGGTCAATGTGACCTTCGTTTTCAACCACACAGTGTGAGGGGTTGGACTCCAGCTCACAGCATTTGACATGAGTTGGATCATCCTGGACTCCCTAGGGCTGTGGAAGATGGCAAATGCCACAGTCTTACACAGACTGAGTTTGATGGTCAAGGTCTCAGCAAGGAAGTTGTTTGGACAGAGTGTCCCTGAGAATCTCCTGGCACAAAGAGCTGTAACTTGCACAAACTTCTGTCTCTTATTACTCACAGACCCAACAGTTATTGCAAGTGTTCTAGTGAGGAAAAAAACCCACCCCAGCTCTGCTCCTGGCTATTCAAGAAATCCAAACAACATATGCTAGCAAGTATAAACCCCTCCAGTAAAAATAATGCAGGTCAGAAGTCTCCAGCCCCACAGTTCTTGCAGCTTCTCTGGGAGAGAGAAGGGCTTGAATGGGAATGGCAGGAAAACATTTCAGGCACTGGCAGGACTCTTGAGGAGATGTAGCTCTACAGTCTGATGCAGATGAAGGAACTGACAGTCAAAGGCAGGAGTTTGAGGCTGGTCAAACACATCTGAAATGCCTGCCTGGTCCTACTATCTGTCTGGGGGGAGGAAAGTTCTGAGAACTGAGTTCTCTCTCTGTCTTGTGCTGGTCAGATGGGCAGCAGGGATGTTGCAAGAGAGGGAATGTGGGCAGCATTGAGTGGAGGAAGGACAGAGGATAAGGAATGAGAGAGTTTTCCTATGAACAGAAAAAAGCCAGTGAAACCTTTGCTGTAGCCCAGGCAAGATTGTGCTCACACAAAGAGCTATTTCTGCTCCCCAGGAAGCCCCATTATCCCCACAATGATCTCCTGGCCCAAAGCAGCACAGATGATTCTGTCCTTGCCCTGCTGCAACGTGTGTGCTAAACCACACACGTTCATTCTGCAGCTGCAGGTTTTGTCACTGCAGGAACTGCCTGGAAATCTGAATGGGAAGGGGTCCTGCAAGTCCCAGGGGCATCCACCAAACCCTCAGCAAAACACTGAATGAGGTTTAACAAAGAAGAAGTCCAAGTTCAAGCAAATGTCTGTGATACAGGCACTTAACCTGGTTGAATTAGGTCACTACATGCCTTTTTATAGGCATGCTCAGGATCACAGTATGTGGGATGTTTAGGCTCAGCTGCTTTGCTCACCACAGACTTTCTGACACTGAGGATATTTGTGCTGTCTCCAGCTCATTCAAAAGCAGAGCCCTGGCTTGCCCTTTGCAAGCAGGTCCTATCTCTCCTCAGCACAAAAGGCTTCTGCTCTCCAGGCAACTGCTATAATATTAATAACAACAACAACACATTTTTAAGATGCCTCACCACAAGTCTCAGCCAAAAGATCACTATTTGCCAAACTAATCACAAGGAGAAAATCAACATTTTCACCCACAACTGGAGGAAAATAAAAAAGAAATCTCCCCAAACCCCTCTATCTGCAGAGCTGGTCTAGGTGAGAGGTAAAACCACCAAGCTACCCATGTGAGACAACAGCACATACAGCAGCCACACATAGTCCTCACAAGATGTTACTCACTTTCAAACCTCTCCAGTGCTTCGTTGCTGAAGGCTTTGTCCAGCAGTCTGATCTCAGCCAGTGCCTCCTCTTCTTCCAACAGTAAGTGGACAATCCTCTGGCCAAGGAATCCTCCAGCTCCTGTCACCAGGCAGCTTACCCCGGACAGGGACATTGCTCCAGGTTGCTCCTCAGTGGTGAACTGGCTTCCTCTTGAGTTTAGACCTGCTGGTTCAAGTCCTGCCTGAGGAAAGGAGCACACAGCACATAACTTCTGCTGTCTAATCAAAGGATATTACCAGAAGGAAAGAGTACTGCAAAACAAATTCTAATCCCTACATTAAAGAACAATTTTAAAGCCCTTTACTATTCAGAAGTAACCTACAAGTTTTTCCATGCAAAAAAATCCCAATATTGACAAACTGAAGAAATTAACAGATCTGGAAAGGCTCAGAATCAACCTCAGTGCCAAACCAACCCAACAGAAGCCTGCCTCAGTCCTTGTTTCCACCTCTCCTGCTCTCCAAAGGCTGTGGGGGAGATGTGCCTGTGTTTATATAGGGCACAGCAGCACCTCAGTTGCTCCCCGCCCTCTTGCATACGTCCCTTGCTACAGCCCCCTGCCATGCCCTCACTCCTCCTCTCTCGAAGAGGAAGGCTCTGTGTGCAGCCAGGTCTGAGCCTAGATGTGGTCTTGCATGCCTAAACCCTAGGGAGGTAAATCCTCACGCTGACCACTCTCTGTGCCCATGCTTGCATGTGTGACACAGTATGAAGGCAGAGAACGTGTAAATTAGGTGTAAACTGCAGGGCTTTGGCATTAGTCTGAAGCTCTTAATACCTGCACTGTCTTCCCAGGTCTTTGTGTACTCTCAGAACACACATACTGGAACTGGAGCTTTCTCACACAGGACTAGGCAGAGATCCCTACTGAAGCAAGACTTCAAATGGGTAATTGGCTTAAGTGAGAAGGAAGTTACAACTAATTAGTTTGAAATCTCGATGATTTTGGGGTTTTTTTTTCCTTCTGTAATTTTGTTCACTCCTTAAAAACAGGCTGGAGAAAAGCTACAGAAGCAGCATTCCTCACATTGCTCAATTTCAGAGAAAATCCGGGCCTGCAGATGACTGCAGCAAAGTAAAACCGTTTTTGTTGGAGGAGGAAAGTTTCACGCTGATCACAGACAACGAAGTTGCAGCAACAGTTTCAGCGTCCTTGAGAATCCCTCCCATACCCCAACAAGGCTTTGCAAAAATTGTTATCAGTGTTTCTTTCCTTGGCTTCTCTCAGGCAGGGCCTTGGTGTTCTGTGTCCTTATCAGAAGCTGCTGCAAATTAATTTTGTGTAATGCATGTATTGTGCAAGGCAAAATGACTGACCAAAGCCTGTTGCTACAGCTGGGGTTCTCTGAAATAGTTTTTGACTTTTAGGAAGGAAATACAGTTCCAAAAGAGGCGTTCTAGAAACACAACATAACCTCTTCAGACAGAAGGCACTGCCTCATACCGAGTTTGCTTACGAGGAGGGCCAAGGTTAGCAGGGGTTGTGGCTCTCTCCAGACCATCAGTGCCACGGAGGGGACTGTCAGGAGGTTTAAGGCTGCTGTGCCTTTGTCATAGAATCATAGAATTGTTAAGGCTGGAAATGAACCCTAAGATCATCCAGTCCAACCATTAACCTACTGCCACCAAGTCTACCCTTAGACCATGTCCTCAAGCACCGCATCTCCCCGTCTGTTAAACCCCTCCAGGGATGGGGACTCAACCCCCTCCCTGGGCAGCTGTTCCAATGCTTGAGGACTCTCTCAGGACACAAGTTCTTCCTAAGATCCAACCTAAATTTTCCCTGGTGCAGCTTGAGGCCATTTCCTCGAGTTCTGTCACCTGTTACTGGGGAGAAGAGACCAACCCCCACCTCACTGCAACCTCCTTTCAGGGAGTTGTAGAGAGCAATAAGGTCTCCCCTCAGTCTCCTCCACACTAAACACCCCCAGCTCCCTCAGCCTCCTCATAGGGCCTGTTCTCCAGGGCCTTCCCCAGCTCCCTCAGCCTCCTCATAGGGCCTGTTCTCCAGGGCCTTCCCCAGCTCCCTCAGCCTCCTCGTAGGGCCTGTTCTCCAGACCCTTCCCCAGCTCCCTCAGCCTCCTCGTAGGGCCTGTTCTCCAGACCCTTCCCCAGCTCCCTCAGCCTCCTCGTAGGGCCTGTTCTCCAGACCTTTCACCATCCTCGTTGCCCTTCTCTGGACACACTCCAGCACCTCAACATCCATCTTGAAGTGAGGGGCCCAAAACTGAACACAATACTCGAGGTATCCTCTGAGGTGCTACTAGGCCAAGAGCTTGGCTTGGTTTGAGGGAAGTTTAGACATTGCTAATGTCTAAACTTCCCTCAAACCAGGCTCTGGTGTTCCCTGAAGACCACAGAGGCAGTTGCTGGAGTGGGCTATATGCCCCAGAACAACATCAATCAGCAACGAGGCCAGAGCCCACCCTGACCACCAAGAACAACTTGAAGAAATTGACAGCTATTGCTAAGGTCTGGAATTGGCAGACTAAAACATAATTCATCAGCATCTAAAAAGACACCAAGGTGTAATTATTTTTAAACTATGTTGTCTTCTACTCTTTGACTTGATCATAAACTGAGTCCTTCATGATCTGATATTTTGTTACAGAATGCAACGCACCTCTGGGAGCATCATTTTAGAAAATCAGAGCTTGTGAATTTTGCCTTGTGTGGAGAATTGCTATACATTGACTAAGTGTAGTGTATGTGCAGCCCTCTATATCCCATCACAGCCATGTCACTTATCTGCTGGTCCAGTAACAGATCCTCTGGCTTTATTTGTTCTTACTGTGACAAAGATACTCTGGGGCAATGGCTGACTGGTGTTAGGAGGATGCATTTTCTTAGCCTCATCACAAGAAGCAAAAGGTATTGGGGGGTGGTGGTGTAGTGGAGATGAGAAGAAAGTAAGAAAAAAACAGTGAAGGGAAAATGTCCAGCAACATTGAGAACAAGAAGAGAAGAACAGGACAGGTGTTTCTGTTGGCTGATGATAACCAAAGTGGGGAAAGCAAAGGCATGCTCATTATTTACCTGGACATTTTGCTGTCTAAACTTACAGCAATTGTGACCAAAAAAAACCCATAAAAATATCCATGTGCCTCTCCTGTGAAAACCTGTGTTTCTTACCACCTGTAAGTTCAAAATGCCCAGGTGCTGGCAGCTCTGGGAAAGAGGGTGTGCTTTGAGTTGTAGATTCACTCCAGGAATTCACTTCTCCCTTTCAAGGTGGGAAGCACTCTGCCCTCCTGAAAACATTTTCCTCTTTCTTCTGGTTACAGATTGAGAAGAGGCAACAAGGCTGAAATAATTAACATTTGGGCTGCTGTGCTGAGTCAAACTCTGAACAAACAGAACTTCTCACAGTGAGGAACAGATTTAAGACACTTTAGGAAGATAACCAAGAGGTCTCGATGTTTCTGTGTATACAAACCTGAAAAGAAAATGTCTCCAATTTCAGTAGGACCAAAATTCTTTTGGTAGAAGTGAGAAAGTGATTGCAAACCTTTATTACATGGTCTTCAAGATGAGAAAGACTTATGGCATTTTTTGTTATATTAAACAGTACATGAGTTGGGCAATTAACAAACATTTAGTCTCGTTTCCCTTTAGTTTTAGGTAGAACTGTGTTTACTCAACTGAAATTGTTGAGTGAATTATATATTTAAAGGCGGTAGAAATTTTCACCATATCCCAAAGGAAAATCTTTATATGTGGATGTATTTTATAGATAAATGACCTGTGTAAATAGACTGATTGTCCCTGCTACATTCTCTAGGGATGTTGGGAGGCAGCAGGTTTGATTAGTCATTAACCCACAAGTTTACAATCTCTTAGGGTGTGATTTTTTTTTTAAGATTTAACCTTGCTTGAGTTTGCATCAAAGATATTTACAACAGTCAAATAAAGAAAGCAGGACAATGAGGGGGATGGGGGTGGCGGGGCGAGAGGCATGAGACTTCGGTAGACATTGACACGGGTTTAATCCAGATTCTAGAAAATTTCCCAAGTCATGGAAAAGTTGTAGGATGGGTTTGTTCAATCAACTCTCTGTCTGGTCAAACCCTGTGGTCTCTTCTTTTAAGTTCACTCACCAAAGAGCTTTCTTTTTCCCCTCATAAAATGCTTTCCACAGCTTCTTTCACAGAGATAAAGATGCTGACACTGCAGCACAGCAGTGTAGCAGGGGGCAGAGCTGATGTGTGGCTCTTATTTAATGATTCTGTGATGTTTCTCCACAATTTAGATTGAAAGGAGCCTCTGGAGGCCTCTCACCCAATCTCTGTTCAAATCAATGTCAGATTAGACGAGGTTTCTCTGGACCTTGTCCCAGTCTCCATCTCCAAGGTTGGAGATTTCACAAAACCCTGTGTTGGAACATCTGACCACCCTCAGAGTGAATTTATTCCCACTCATTTCTAAGTGGGATTGTCCTCATTGCAACTTGTGTCCATGCCCTTTTGCCCTTTTGCATCCAAGAAGTTGGGCTGTGTCTTCACTGTTCCCTCCAAACAAACGAGCATTAGAAGATAGTGATGCAATATCCCCTCCCCCTCCCTTTAGCCTTCCTATGGCTGAGCACAGTCTCAGCCTCTTCTTGTACATCCTTGAAGTCCATCAAAGTGTGTGATGTGGTATCATTCTCCACTCTTATTTGCTGGGCTGGCAATCTGCTGACAAGGTTTATTATTGTTGGAGCAGGGACAAAGGCCTCCATGTGAAGGCCTCTGGAAAACCACTGCAGACACTCTTATCTCTGTGAGAAGTTCAGGTCTAAACAGTGAGCTAACAGAGCTAACTTCTCTCCTCTTCCTCCTTAAGGCCAGTTTAAAGCAGGATTTGTGCAAAATTTGCCTCTTGGTCCCGTGATTCCTCTCGTGTGTGCCAGGAAAGTGGGCGCCGTGGCAGGTACCTCAGCTGAAGAGAGGCTCCATTATCTACCCTCTGGGATCCACGTGCCCTGTTGGTTGTGGTTCTCCTTTGGTGTTGATCCCTGTGGCATCACACACACATAAACCTGACCAGGAAAATCTTCACATCTCCTTTCTCCCCAGGGAATGCTGAGCAATCCAAGTGTATCCAAGCCTCACCTCAAGTTTGGAACACATGCTGATCTGAAGAGGGAGAAAGGGCAAGGAGGGGATTTTGAATCGTTGTATGGTTTTTAAAATGAGGTAGAAAAATTGTATGGCTGTAGAAGGGCAGCAGCAAGAGACAGGATTGGAGAAATAAATATTTCATCTCTGCCAGGCAGCTCATTCCAAACACCCGTGGTCCTGCAGCCCTGCTTCAAGTCATTTCACTTGAAAGCACTCTATGTCTCTTCAAGGCTGGCTCCATATGCACTCCAGTAGACATCCAGATCACAGGAGTTGCAAATTAGTGGCCTCTGCAAACATTTCTGTTGATGCAAGTTTATGCTATCTTACAGAACAAACCTATAGAACAGCTTAATCAAAGGCTGCCTTTTGTCTGGCTGCCTTCAGTAGGGTTCCTGCATCCTTCAGCTCCACCTGCCCCCTGTCCTCAGTGCCTCAGGAAAACCAGAGGTGATCACAGAATAAAACAGGGTGCTTATTTTCACGAGGTGGCACTGCCTTTTGATCTCATGGTACTCACTAATGGTGTAAATGAAGCCACCACAAGTCAGCTCAACACTGCAGACAATTTTCATTGGGATTGTTTCATTTCCAGGAGACATTTCTGAGTTTCTTCAGGTGGCTTTCCTCATTGAAAGATTTCCAGCACCTTGTTTTGTTGCCTTTAAATGAAAGGTGGGATTCTGGAGCCTGAAATGACAGGGTTTTCTGCTCCAAGGAGCACAGAGTGCTGTGGGCAGGAGCAGGAGCTGACTAGTCATGCAGTTCACGGAGCACTGAGAGTGACTGCAAGTGAAATGCAGGTGAGAAATTGATGATTTTTCAGTACCTGCATTTCCCCAAACAAAAGGGATTTCTTTCAGTGAATGGGAGTAGAGAATGAGGAGCAAAGGCCTTGGAGACAGGACAGACCACCTCATTTTCATGGTAACAGAGCTTAAGTGCAGTTTTCCCAGCCTCTCAACACAATTTCCCATTTCACAGCATCATCTCCAGGAGACAGCAGCTGTATTCAGGAGCCTGCTTACTCTCACTGCCTGCTAGGGGCCACAGCATTAAAAAACATGTATTTAAAAAAAATTAAAAAGATAAATGCTGTTAGATTTCTGCTAAAGAGAATAGTACAGAGTAAACACTCATGCTGCAGCCTATTGACACACACCCCAAGGCACATCAGCTGCAAATAATATATCAACTGACTTCTGCCCTGGCTGTGGGACCTTGCCTGCCCCTACCTCCACCCTCACCAGCCATCCCCCCAGTATCTCCATCAGCTTTGGGCAGCAGCAAGCTTCCTTGTTCCCCTCTCTGGCATTTACATCAGGGGCCATGAAACCAGGAGGCTCATGTTAGCCAGGGATATAAAAAAATAAAATAGTCAAGATAAGAACTGAAGTTTTTCTGAAGGAAAGTGATAAGGTCCAGGAGAAGCAGAGAGATGATGAAAGGAGATGGAATTAGAGAAAAGGGAAAGACTAGCTGGTGCAGCTGAAGATTGTTCTCTAAGGAGGACTCCTGAAAAGGAGAAATCCAGGTGAAAAAGGACTAGGAAAGAGAAAGCAAGGAAGAGCTCCTAGTTGTTATTAAGGACCCACCACCACCAGCAGGTGGGTTGCATAGGCAAGGAATTGCTTCCTCATGCAAGACCCCTGTCTCAGGAGGAAACCTGGACAGGGGACAGATGAACACTCCTTTCCATTACCTTGGAGAGTGAGTGTGCTGCTTATGCTGGCAGCAGCAACCTCTGCACCAAGGCCTGAGGGCAAACACCATGTGCTGCTTGGGTGGTTTTGGCACCTTCCTCACCCAGTTCTAGCTGTGCTCATCTGTGGGCAGAGACCAGGGCACCAGCTGAGTTATTTGAGCACCTCCACAAACGTCTGCTGTGAAATGCATAGGTCCAACCACTGCTCCAGTGAGTCTGAAGTGCAATTACCTGTGCAGTGAAGGAAGAGATTTCTTTGGGGAACACAAGGTGTTGCTTTGGTTACTAGTGGTTTCTTTTCTCTGCATATAGAAGCAGTAGACAAGATCCACACCCACCACCACCACCATAAAGGGGAGCTGGAGTGGCTGTTGATCTTGTTTCTCAACCTGCTGTGAATACACTCAGGAAAGCCCAAGCTATGGAAGATATCAGACACCCCAGAATAGGAAAGGGGTGCAGCTTGAGCTGCAGTCAGTCTGGGTAGGCCAAGCAAGTGGAAGAATCAAGGGACATAGTTTTCCAGGTCTGGCTGCCCAAAATAACACACAGTTTGGGAGTAAGGCCCAACACAGGTAATGCCACAGAACAGCCAGTTTAAAGTAAATGTATTTAAGCAAGTAACAATCACCCAAAGCATTAAAGAACTCATTGGTGTCAATAAAAGCAGAGAATGGCCTTTGTTAACACAAAGCCTTTCTAGATCTCATCAGAAGTTTCCTGAAGGCCTTATCAGATACTTTTTACATTGAACACTTGCACCTCCTTTTCTCTCTTCCATCTGATGGGGACCTCAGCGTGAGCTGCCTCTGGTGGGCACTGCAGGAGGCTGTTCACAGCTTTGAGAACTGAACCAGGTGCCTGCCAATCTCTGAGACATTGGCACAGCCTGAAATAAATAGAGACAAGAAACATGCTTGTGAGAGAGAAAAGTCTGTGGATGAAGACATTCCCCACCCCTCTCTGAATCATGAGCTATGTATGACCCTCACAGGGATAGGCTCACACACACAGGAGCCCTACTCCTTCAGCCTTGAGGTTAGACATCAGGCTTCCCACACAAGAAGCACTAGGAATGTGAAAAAGATGTTTCCCATAAAGAAGCTGAGCAGGGAGCCATCTGACCCAGTCAAAAGTGAAAGGTAGATGGAAAAGACCCAGGGATTACTATGTGCCATATCATTTGGTCAAATTTGGGTGGAATTTCACAGCTCCTGCCAAAACAGTCCCTAGATGCTACTCTTGCCAAGTTCAGTGCCCTTTGGCTTGTATAGAAATGTGAGAGACTCCTGGAAAAGCAACACAAAACTTGTAGGAATCTGGACTAGTTGAAAAAGTAACCCCAAAACCCCAGACTACTAAGAAATGCCCAAGGGGATTTAATTTCCAGTCTCCTAGTCAGTGTTGCTATCCCCTCAAGGTCATGGTCACTAGAGAAGTGACTCTTTGCTGATGTCTGAATGCTGATGATCTAAATACTTCTGCACTGGATCATACATGTTGGTGTGTGACACTGGAGTTTGTTTGCACTGGACTGTGCAAAGATGCTCTTTAGTGAGGGAATAAGACATGGCAGCTAGAGGTATGTAGCTGTAGTGTGGAGCAGCAGTGGAGTGTGGTGTGGAGCAGCAGTGAGAAGTGCAGGATAGAGAAAAACAGTAAAAACCTGGAGGAGACATGGAGGATTTTAATGCATGTGGGATGCAGAGGTTTGAATCTGTGCCAAGAGACTGTATTCTCTAATATACAGAGACAAATTTGTCATCCATTTTCCCAAAATTTTCATTCAGGGAAAAAAAAAAATTGGTTGCATTTTACATTGGTGCACATTAAATGAAATACTGAAAAACATGCTGAAAATCCCAGCAGAACAGAATTTTTTGCTCTCTACTCAGCAGTTTTTAATCTCCTTAACTGGTTCAGAAAGCTGCTTTAAGCTACTTTGTCCTTGCAAACTTCATCTCTACAGCACCTGAAATGCCAAGTGGTTTCACAGAAGGCAAAGAACCACCTTGAATACAGCAACTAGAGCCAGCACAGCTCACGTGGGCTTCCCTTTTGTGACCCACCCACCAGAATCCTGAGTTTCTCTCCTGCACAAACCCCTGCATTGCCAACTGCAACCAACCTGCAACACACTTACCAGCTAAGGCCATGGACAAACGAAACTCATCCTGCAAAATCCTCAAAAGGTCTTGAAGGCCTTCTTCACCCTGTGCCAACAAATAAAGCAGTCAGGGTAAAAGGGGCACTGGCATGAGCAGTGCCACAGGATGCTTGCAGTGTGAGAGCTGGGACAGTCCCTGCAGGCCGTGCCAGTTCCAGTCTCTCATGCATGAATGATTAAAATAATATGATGGATGTGCTCTGTTCATCACAGATTAATTTAGATGCTTTTCCTTTTGTGATATATCTGAATAGGGAAAGAAAACAAAGCTGTTTTTCACTTCTGACATTTTATAGCTGGGTTTTTTTTTTTTTCCTCTTAGCTTTTAGTTAGCCTCCACCAATCCTCTTGTTTTAAAATGTCAAGCCTTGCAAACACTGACTGTATTTTATGGAGCAATGAGAGTTTTATATATGCTCCAGCTTTAAAAACACCAGTTTGCTCAGATGCTGGACTGAATCCTTGAAAATAACACACTGTGGGCTTTTTTTCTCTGAGCAAGTGGCACCAAAAAGCTCAACAACCAGTAAAATGTCCATATGATTTTGATCTTACTGTAAAATATTGGAGGTTTTTTTTGTTTCTTTCTCTTAAATTTCATTTTTACTTCTTGCAATTAAAAAAAAATGTTTTGGGTGCAGTGATGTTTATGCCCTTCCTCTCATAGAGCCACTGAATGGTTTGGNACAATATCAGTGCTGTTTATGCCCTTCCTCTCTTGCATGGTGGTGTATGCCATGGAGATACATCTTTAGGAATACTCTATGGAATATAATACCAAAGAAGAGCTGAACTAAAAAAAATCCCATCTCTTTTCTGTTTACATTGTGGAAAAAATGCATTCAACTCCCAGCAACACCCCTTTCCTGTTAAGTTCTTTTTCTCTCTTTCATAGAGCCACTGAATGGTTTGGGTTGGTAGGGACCGTAAAGACCATCTAGTTCCAACCCCCTGCCATGGGCAGGGACACCCTCCACTAGACCAGGTGACACCATTACACCTTGTTCTGTGACTCCATGTGATAGGACACATGGACACAGTCCTGCTCCTGCTTTCCTATAGGCCCCTTTAGGTACTGGAAGCCTTCTCCAGGCTGAACAAGCCCAACTCCCTCAGCTTCTTTTCATAGGAGAGGTGCTCCAACACCCTGACCCTCCTCTGGACTTGCCCCAACACATCTACATCTTTCTTGCACTGGGGTCTCCAGAGCTGGGCACAGTGCTCCAGGTGAGGGTCTCACCAGAGCAGAGGAGCAGAATCACCTCCCTCAACCTTCTGGTCACACTTGTTTTGTGTGGACAGGGACACAGTCAGCTTTCTGGGCTGCAAATGCACCTTGCAGGTTCACGGTGAGCTCATCATTCTCTGCCCAGCCTGTAGCTGTGCTTGGGATTGCCCTGATCCATGTTCAGGACCTTGCACTTGGCCTTGAGGAACTTCATGAGGTTTACTGGAAACAGAAATGGTGCTACCAACTCTTTTTTTGCTGAAAGTCTAGCCACAGCAATCACACTACTGGAGAGTGAATGTTTCTAGACCATAAAAATTCCTTTTTTTTTCTTTTAGAGAAAAATCTTGAAAGCTCCAATCCAGAAGAAAAAAATAAAGCTAAAATTTAGCAAAGCAAACAACCAGGACAATTATGTTTTCATTTTAATTATATTATTTTAACCATCTGCATCAGAGGCCTAATTAATTCTTCTAGATTATTGAAATATGCTGGTAGTTAAGAAGCAGCAAAGCTGGAACTGAGAGTAACAACATGCTCAGGCACTTTAAGTTGAGCCCAATTTTGTCCAAAATGCTTCAGACATCAATGGATGGAGTTCTTTGTGTGTTTCTGAAGAATTCATAATATCACTATGAAACTGCTTTATCAAAACCATCCATTATTTCCAGGCAACCTGACAGCAAATAAAATTGTCAGACTGATCTGTGTGGCAAATAAGCCTGTCTCAAATTTTCACATACACTGATGGTCTGAGTTACTGCAACACCAAGAAATCAGGTCCCACAAAACAACACTATCAGCTTCAAAATCCTATTTAAAGTTTTCAAATTTGGTGGTATTTTTAAATAACAGAAAAAAAAGTCTGGTCTTGATACAGTTTAGGGCACTCTCACTTACAACTGAGCAAAAAAAACAAAAGAAAGGAAAAAATTAAGAAAGAACAAGAGAGCATTAGAGATTACAAGTAGACACACAAGCCCAAGGCTTCTTACCTTGTAAGCCAGTCCCCATAAAGCTGGTCTGCCAATAAAGACACATTTTGCTCCCAGTGCCAGTGCTTTTATTACATCACTTCCTTTTCGTATTCCACCATCTAAATAAACTTCAACTCTGCCTTGGACAGCCTCAACAACCTCAACCAGAGCATCAATCTGCAAAGAAACAGCCAGTGTCACCTTGGGCTGTGATTCCAAAGGGGAGAGGAGATATTCCAGCCAGACAAGGAGGGATGCAATACTTTCAGAGCATATCTTCTGGAAATTAAATGTGATGATTGTCACAATTAGCTTGGTGGCAAGAGCTGCAGAATAACATGCAGCTCCCTGTACTGTTTGCCAGAGGTAATTCCATTTTCCACTGCTTTTTCTTATGCTGACATGCATTGCTAGTGCTTCTGGTGAGTGAAAAAGTAACAGTTCACTTGCTTTCTGAAAGAATTATAAAATAGATTTAAATGAAAATAATTGTTGATAACATCTTCTTTTCATTAGAGACATGCTTGTATTAAAGGCTGATGTCACACCTGTACCTGCTCTGCCCAAATTGCCTAAACTTAAATTTCAAACTAATCTTTGTGACCACTTATCTAAAGCCTCCTCTAACTCCCTAAACCATGAGGAGAGGAGAGGAGAGGAGAGTAGTGGAGCGA
>VXBZ01003447.1:185514-199115 GCA_013399135.1 Heliornis fulica
GGAGAGGAGAGGAGAGGAGAGGAGAGGAGAGGAGAGGAGAGGAGAGGATCAAGTCTGTGGTGCCTATTTTTGTTTAACAGAGGAAAGCAGAAAAGCAAGTCCACAAGTGCTGTGCAATACAGAACTGTAAAATAAGATCAGTTGGAAAAATTGGCAGAAGCCAAATTAAAGCAGTGAAATACACAAACATCCCAACAGCCCACAATTTCTTTGTATAGACTGAAAAGTGGGAGAACTTTTCTGCAGATAAGTTATCCTTGAAAGCCAGTAAGTTTCCATTTAGAACTGAGCCCATAAACACACAAGCAGCTCTCTCACTAAATCTGGCTGCATTGTCTGTGCATGTTCTGGCAGATGTGAATTCATGGTCTCATTTGTACATTTCTTGTTCCCAGAGCCTCATTTTGGTTTTGCTGCAGCACATAAAGAGTATGTATGAACTCCACCACCTAATGAAGACATAGGCTGAGAACCTACCCCACAGCCCTGCAACAAGCACACAAGTCCAGCAGAAGCAGATATACAAAGGCAGTTGTAGAGATGCTCAGGTTGGGGTGAGTAAATACTCATGGGACATCACTTACAGTTGCAGGTGCTCCATCGAGTTGCCTTCCACCATGATTGGACACAATAATTCCCTGAACTCCATGTCTCACCGCCAGCTCTGCATCTTCTTTAGTCAAGATGCCTTTGATGATGATGGGCAGGTGGGTCAGACTCTGCAGCCAGTAGATATCATTCCAGGTGACTGAAGGATCCAGGCTGTTGGGTGGCAGGCCATACTCAGAACGGTCATCGCCCTAGAGCCATAGGACAGAAGAAGCTGTAACAATCCAGAGGCCCCTTGAAGTCTTTTCCTGCCATAGAAGAGATTAATTAAACTTGCTCACAGACATATTCATCAGCTCTGGACAGCACATATCTCTGGAGGAAAATAATTCTAATGGAGATCAGTGTCTCCAAGGATGGTGGGCTGGGATTTCGAAGCCAGAACCCAGGCTGGCAGGAGGTCAAGCCAGGACACTGCAGAACCAGAAGGGGAGAATCACAGAATCATAGAATTTTTTAAGGCTGGAAATGACCCCTAAGATCATCCAGTCCAACCATTAACCCACCGCCACCAAGTCTACCCTTAGACCATGTCCTCAAGCACCGCATCTCCCCGTCTGTTAAACCCCTCCAGGGATGGGGACTCAACCCCCTCCCTGGGCAGCTGTTCCAATGCTTGAGGACTCTCTCAGGACAGAAGTTCTTCCTAAGATCCAACCTAAATTTTCCCTGGTGCAGCTTGAGGCCATTTCCTCAAGTTCTGTCACCTGTTACTGGGGAGAAGAGACCAACCCCCACCTCACTGCAACCTCCTTTCAAGGAGTTGTAGAGAGCAATAAGGTCTCCCCTCAGTCTCCTCTTCTCCACACTAAACACACCCAGCTCCCTCAGCCTCCTCGTAGGGCCTGTTCTCCAGACCCTTCCCCAGCTCCCTCAGCCTCCTCGTAGGGCCTGTTCTCCAGACCCTTCACCATCCTCGTTGCCCTTCTCTGGACACGCTCCAGAACCTCAACATCCTTCTTGAAGTGAGGGGCCCAAAACTGAACACAGTACTCGAGGTGAGGCCTCACCAGTGCAGAATACAGGGGGATTATCACCTCCCTGGTCCTGCTGGCCACACCGTTCCTGATCCAAGCCAGGATGCCATTGGCCCTCTTGGCCACCTGGGTACACTGCTGGCTCATGTTTAGGGGGCTGTCAACCAACACCCCCAGGTCCCTTTCCGCCAGGCTGCTCTCCAGCCACTCCTGCCCAAGCCTGTGACGTTGCCTGGGGTTGTTGTGACCAAAGTGCAGGACCCAGCATTGGGCCTTGTTGAACATCATATTGTTGGCCCCAGCCCAACCATCCAGCCTGTCCAGATCCCTCTGCAGGGCCTTCCTACCCTCTAGCAGATCCACACTCCCACCCAATTTGGTGTCATCTGCAAACTTACTGAGGGTGCATTCAATCCCCTCATCCAGATCATCTATGAAGATGTTGAACAGAACTGGTCCCAACACCGAGCCCTGGGGAACACCACTGGTGGCCGATCACCAGCTGGATTTGGCTCCATTCCCCACCACTCTCTGGGCTCGGCCATCCAGCCAGAGAAGATACACCCTGTGTACAGCAGATGCCAAAACAGCAGCTCCCCAGTGGTTTCTTGTCTCGTGTGGTACAACACCAGCACAGTGAATGAAACAACAGGCTCATCTTACAAACCTCAAAGGCTCCTTCCAAGTTCTTCAGTTTCATGTGGGGGGGAAGGCAGAAGCCGTTGCGGACATCATTGCGTCTTTTGCCAGTGTAGGGCAGATCCACGGTGAGGACGAGGCCCTGGAAACCCGCAGCCGCTGCTCGCTGGACCAGTTGCTTGGAAACTGCTCTGTTGCGGTGGATGTAGAGCTGGAACCACCGGAGGCCACCGGGGGCGGCAGCAGAGATGTCCTCCAGCGAGCAGGTGGAGTACGTGCTGGCAATGTAACAGGTGTTCATCGCTTTGGCTGCTTCAGGGGGGTATTGGAAAATAATCAGAGTCAGGGGGCATTGGAACACTCCTGACAGACACCAGGTAAAGTGTTTTATATATGGTTTGGAGAGAACACCTGAACTCCTGGTTTATTTATATCCCACCAAACACAGCTCCTGAGGTTTAAAATGCCTGCACCATGCCCTGCTGTAGGACCATGGGTGAGAAATTAGGAAAGGGATGAGTAATTTATGGAATTGTGGAATCTCACAGGTTGGGAGAGAGCTCTAAGACCATCAAGTCCAATCATCAATCACCCCAACACCACCATGTCTACAAAGTGGTGATGAGAGACTCAACATGGCCGACAATGTGCTCTGGGGCCCAGCAGCCAACCGCACCCTGGGCTGCATCCAGAGGAGCGTGGCCAGCAGGGCGAGGGAGGGGATTCTCCCCCTCTACTCTGCCCTCGGGAGACCTCACCTGGAGTACTGGGGCCAGTGCTGGAACCCCCAACATAGGAAGGACATGGACCAGTTGGACAGGGTCCAGAGGAGGCCACAGAGATGATAAAGGGTCTGGAGCACCTTTCCTACGAGGACAGGCTGAGAGAGTTGGGGCTGTTGAGCCTGGAGAAGAGGAGGCTCCAGGAAGACCTTCTAGCGGTCTGCCAGTACCTCAAGGGGGCCTACAAGAAAGATGGGGAGAGGCTGTTCAGTAGGGCCTGTTNCAGGGGGGGTTGGACTAGATGACCTCTGGGAGTCCCTTCCAACTCCAGCCATTCTGTGATTCTATGATTCTAAGTGATGCTTCTATTTTACAACTTTTTTTTTTAAAGCTTAAACATTATGACTATATCCTCGCAGGGATACACTGTCAAATGCACTAAGTGCACACAGAAACACACACAGGAAAAAAAAGATATTTTTAGGGTTCAGCTGTCCAAGTCCACCACAGGATTTGGGAAGAGAGGTTTCTTCCAAAAAGGAAGAAACTGTTCTTACTAGTAACAAGGAATTTACAGGCTGAGACCCATCCACCACTTTTATATCCTATCTAGAGCCTACAACACTGAGGACCTGAGTAGTCCTTGGTCAGAAATGTATCCACAGTCTCTGTCTTAAGTTTGCAGCAGCCACCACTGGTCTCCTAATAGTGGTAGCTGGAGCAGTAGAACAATCTTTATGGGGCTTTCCACACACTCCTCATCACTGGAGTCAAGCAGGTCATCCTCAAAAAGGGGTGTCATAAAGTGGGAAAGGAGTTTGCCCCTTCAAGCCTGAAGATTTTACTCAGTCACAATTCAGGTCATCCTAAGAGCTTTTTTGGGGCTTTTCCATAAATGCCTTTTTTGCTACACAGCAGCAAAGCACAAGAGTACCTCTGGCTGTGCTTTTCTCTCCATCAGGCCATGCCAGCTGGTGGAAACCAGTAGGGGCAATGCCTACAGGAAAGCTGATTTCAGTCCCCAGGAGCTTAGTCCTAATGTCCATCACGGATACATCCCGCAGCATACGTGGCCTGAGACGAATTCTGTCAGGGAAAAAAAAATAAGAAACCATCTTCTGGATGGCAGCTGTTTTCTGAAGTCTCATGGAAACCAGGTCTTCATCTACCTATTGCAATACAGGAATCTGAGGCAATAAAGAAAACAGCATATAATGAAGATTCTTTGTCCTTTCTGTTTTCTTTTAGAGGTCAGTTCAGCTGCTTCCACTTTCATTAATCCCCTACTCCTGCTTACTGGCCACAGTACATCATTTCTGCATCTCCCGCCTCAACTCACCAGCTCTTGTGCTCCCACTATTCATCCCAGATTCCTTCTACTTGCAGCCCAGTCCTAGGTCACTGCCTTGCACCCATTTGCCTGTCCTCACTGTACATTATGCCTGCTCCCACTGTCGGCAGCATGTTCCCAAAGTTCATTACTACTTGTGCCTGTGCTTCCTGATGTTCACCATACACTCCCCATTGCATCTCCATCAATTATAGCCACTTGTCCCCTTTCCTGTCATAACACACTATACCATGCCATACCCTACCCTACTGTTTTCCTGGACCTGCAGCATCCTCTGTGCCTTGTACAATCTGGCTACAATCAGAGGATACAGCACATGTCATTCAGGTAAGTGTATTTTGCTTGGAGACCACTTTGAAAGTGCAAGGTGTAAGGAATCTTCACTTGCCAAGTCCAAACATTGGCACAAGAACATAGTTTAAAGGCTTCCAGTACAAATACCCTTTATCTGCACCTCACATTACCTTTTATATGCCAGGATGTTTTCGTCTCGAGTGCTACAGTCATCTGCTCCAGCTTCAAAAAAATCCCAAGCAATCTTGGGTAAATACATCTTAGCATAGGCTTCAAAGTCTGAAAGACACACCATGGCCATTGCTGAGAGAGGCTCTGGAAACCCTGAAGATAAGAACAGGGAATGGAAGTTAGATCCCTGAAATGTCATTCTTTCTTCCAGGACTCTAATGTCAATGCAAACCTTGGACCCATCTGTCTTGTAGAAGAGTTGTTGGGAGGTTGTCTCATTCTGTCTTGCTATTCATCCTCTCCTCTAGTATGAGTAAAACTTGCAGACACAGCCATAAGAGTGTGGAATCTTCTCATCTCAGCTGCTGAGCTCTTTTCCAATTGCTGAGACCCCTTTCATCTCCAACATAAGAGTAGGAAGAAGCTTGCACCTCTGTGCCTCTCTTTATCTTAAACAGAAGCCTGAAGAGGACATTTTAGGTCCTCTGCTCCTTTAAGACAGTTGTGTCATTCTGTCATAAATTGCATCTTAAAACTAGTTAGGTTATTTGTTCCACCAATTCTCCTCAAAGGGTGTCCCAGAACATAATTAGCTGGATTACCCCTTAGGAGGGCTCCCTGACTGAACAATTCGTTATGGAGTGCAGTGACTAATTGCAAGCTCATAAAATCTGGAAGCAAGTAAACATAGAGTCTAAATCTAACCTGCTTCAGCATGAACACATTGTAAAACTATCTCCAAACTTTTAATGTGAGTCACTGTCAAGGCCAGTGCTGTGGCAAAACAAATTATTCTCTACAGATCTTCATTTCTCTTCTGTGACAAATATCTTCTGGGTGTTTGCATTGCATACTGCAGCCCTGACACACATCCAACGAAGGAACATACAACATTTGGACAAACTATAAGAAAACACTGGCAAAAAAAAGCAAAACTCCACAAAATAATTCTAAGGATTGCTCTCAATCTTTCAGGGAACAGAAGTGAGGTTGTGTGACCCAGATATCTAAAAAACCCAACATAAATGCTGCCTAGAAGATGATGCCTGCACTTAGATGCCTTTGAGCCAGCCAGGACTACAAGCTATGAACAGTAATGCTCTGGAGAAACATGCCTGTGTGCAAGGAAACATGTACAAAACACAGGCAGAATCAATTTGCTAAATCACTTGTTGCAATTACTTCTACATCTGATTAAAACAGGCATTTTGTGAGTTTGTATGAAAACATGAAATGTTACAACAGCTGTGGTTTGGGTCTGATTTTTCTAAAAAAAATGTACAGGAAGAAGTAAATATCCTGGTTTTCTGGATTAGCTTCCCACAGCAGATCAGCAGGTGTTGTAAGCCTCACCAAAACCAGTTCCATGTGCCTCTGTGTTACCCACTTCTGACAAGGGAACTTCTTGGGAAGGAAGAAGAAATGTCACTGATTTCTCCAGTGTTGTTTTGTCTCCTCTGACAGGCTGGTGCTAGAAGTAAGCCAAGCTGTCTCTGTATTCCTTCAAGACATCAAGCACTGCTGACAGCACAAGTCTTCTCACATCATACATTGCAATATACCATAAACCACAGTATATTATCACAACTTCTCCTTTTCCAACTGCTGGAAAGGTCAAAGCCATCAAGCACAAAATGATAAACTAAGTCCTTTCATGGCAGAGTAAATGGGATGTTTAAACAACCCAAACCTGCTCCTTGTTGTTTCCCAATTCAGACATCAGCTCAGACTTACTTTGGGCTTCAGGGAGAGCTGCAGGAGGACAGATCCTCTCCTTCAAGTCCACCTGTGACCAGGATGCAAAGGAATCCTTTTCACTGAGCAGCTGCTGGGTTTTTCCAGAGTCAATAAGCAACCACTAGAGATTAAAGCTCAATCCTGCAGTAAACTTTGTACTGTTTGTATAACACTAACTCTGTTTTGCTGTCAGGTGTCAGTCACCTTACAGTTCCTTTCAAAAACGTGCAGCACCCTCTCAGTGGTGAGACTGCTTTGGACACAGCACTGGATCTTTACCAACACATCAGAGAATTTTTTGCTTCCTACTGTTTTTACAAGTATCTTGTCTTCTGCCATTTTAAAAGAGATACTAGTCCTCTCACCATCCCATTAATCTCTCACCTGGCTTGCAGATTCCCTCCTTTCATTCCCCTCAGCCACCTCCTAAGAGAACCACTGCTCCTCTCCTGTGCTTGGAGCTGCTGAGCCTTCTCCCTGTTTCCCTTGTAAACACTGCAAACTGGCAGTGAGGTGCCAACAGATTTATGATATTGACTTAATTTTGTGAGATATGAAAACTGGAAAGTTTTACATGCCTTCAGTTCTCCAAGACTTTAGGGTTCATGTTTTCAAATTTTCCATGTAAGCAAGACAGCTTGAAACTTTGATTTTTACCAACTAAAAAACTGAGACATTTCTCTCATAAACATGTGGTACCAAGTGTAGATGGTAAGGCAGAAACTTGTGACAATATTCCCAAAGTTTCTCCAGTACTGTTGTCCTCTCACCCCAAGCAGTCAAGCTGGGACAGAGGAATGGGGAAGGACTGGAAGGAAGCTGAACAGACCTGCAGCTTTGTGTCATGATGTCCGAGGCACTGGTCTAATCCAGGACCTGACCATCCTAACAGCAGAAATCCGAGCTTGCTGACACCATCTGTAGTCAATAGCTGTTATTCACAAGATCTTATGTTATTGTGTCTACACACAACTTAGTGCATCCCTTGGGAAGGGAAATCCTGAGCTCATTCTCCCTCCGCTAGATGTCACCTTTGGGTCATTTATATCAGTCTTTGTGGGGAATAATAACCAGAGAAGACCTCAGTCCACACACTAAAACCAACACCATCACATCAGGGCAGTGCCTGCTAGTATATTTTGGAAATTCTCATTCCATGTGGTTTATTCCTGACATTTTCTGATGTGCAGGGTAACAACATAGTGACATCTGCTCTGTCCTGATCTTCATTGTGGCCTACAAGTTCTCTGCAGGGTCCTCTGTTGCATTTCTCTAGATGCTTCTCTCAATACACTCCTACTTTAGGGATGCACACCACAGCCAACTCACCAAACCATAGAGTTTATGGTTTCATGGCTATCATAATTTTTACATGAATTAAAAATATTCTGTAACTGATGTATTTTGGATCAGGAGAGGGGAAAAAAAAAGTCAGGTTTTGTGTTGTGGCTTTTGAGAGACTGTGCTTTGTATCTAGATATATTCCCTTCATTCAGTAATGAATTTAATTCAAAGTAATGCAATGATTTATTTTTTTCTTGTCCCCTAAGTAGTATTTACTCTGATACTAGTTAGATTTAGCTGTGAGGCTCTAATTGTCTCAGGAAACCAAAATTTGCTACAGAAATAATACCTTTTATTAGAGCCTCTCCTATACACTTGGAAAACAAAAAGCAGGCAAGTTTTAAAGTTTTGGAGTGGAGCTCTTTCATTGGAGTACAATAAAAAGACTTAAATAGACTCTCTGAAAACTTTGCTGAAACCCTGTTGCCTTCTTTTGAGAAGTGAAGAAAATAACATAGGAAATAGTCACACATCTGGTCTGGACTTGCAGGTAGAGTGCCAAGCTGTGGGTAGCCAGAGCTTCATTTTTGCACAGCTGGAGTTCTGCAGTTGCTTACTTTTCAATACTAACATAGTCAGAGGCTCGTGAGTCCAAAGACAAAGATCTTGTGTAAACCTGAAGTTGCAGTCAGGATGCTCATTACTCCAGATGATTGTATTTGTTTGCTTTTCACAGATGGCAAATTGCTGTGGGTCAAGCTGATATCTTTCTCAACTTGTAGTGGGTACAGTTCTGGGGCTTTATAAAGCTTTGGTGAAGAATCTGATGAACTCTAGGCAGTGTAAGGACCTCAGATCACATAATAGTTTGCATGCAGTCACCACTGCTTTTCCTTATCAGATCAGGGCAGGGATGCCATCCAGAGGGACCTTGACAGGCTGGAGAGGTGGGCCCGTGCCAACCTCATGAGGTTCAACCAGGCCAAGTGCAAGGTCCTGCATCTGGGTCGGGGCAATCCCAGGCACAACTCCAGACTGAGTGGAGAGTGGCTCCAGAGCAGCCCTGAGGAGAAGGACTGGGGAGTGCTGGTGGGTGAGAGGCTCAACATGGCCGACAATGTGCTCTGCGGCCCAGCAGCCAACCGCACCCTGGGCTGCATCCAGAGGAGCGTGGCCAGCAGGGCGAGGGAGGGGATTCTCCCCCTCTACTCTGCCCTTGGGAGACCTCACCTGGAGTCCTGGGGCCAGTGCTGGACCCCCCAACATGAGAAGGACATGGACCAGTTGGAGAGCGTCTAGAGGAGGCCACAAAGATGCTGAAGGGGCTGGAGCACCTTTCCTACGAGGACAGGCTGAGAGAGTTGGGGCTGTTGAGCCTGGAGAAGAGGAGGCTCCGGGGAGACCTTCTAGCGCTCTGCCAGGACCTCAAGGGGGCCTACAAGAAAGATGGGGAGAGGCTGTTCAGTAGGGCCTGTTGTGACAGGACAAGGGGTGATGGTTTTAAAATAGAGGGAGGGAGATTTAGATTGGAGATTAGGAAAAAGTTCTTTGCTGTGAGAGTGGTGGAGCACTGGAACAGGTTGCCCAGGGAGGTGGTGGATGCCCCTGGATCCCTGGAGACGTTCAAGGCCAGGTTGGATGAGGCCCTGAGCAACCTGATCTAGTTGGGGGTGTCCCTGCTTCTTGCAGGGGGGTTGGACTGGATGACCTCTGGGAGTCCCTTCTAACCCTAAGCATTCTATGATTCTATGATTCTATGTCTTTTTTGGGTATATGCCCCACGTTTGGAAGTAAAATGCTTTCTCCTTGAATACAAGTCATACAAGAAAGTTTTCTTAAAATCAAATATTTAAAGAGCCATCCCCTATTATGGGTAGAGATGGCAACAAATCTTATATTTAACATTGTCTAACACTTTTGATTATAAGATCCAATTTTCAGTTTTGTTTTTTTTTTTTTACTTTTATCATATTTTAATCATTCTAGGCTGAAATTTTCCATCCTTGATCTCTGGTTTTGGATGATTTTTTGGGGGGGAACATTTCACTGAAACTGGTTGGTAACTTCCAAGAATGAGGTTAGTGAAAAATAAGGTGCTTGGCCCATGCTGAAAATGTCTAACAGTGGTTTCACTGCAGTTCAGTGCTTCATCCAGGGGCTTGAAATTAGCAGAGGCTGATCCCTGGGGGAATCAGCCTGTACTTGCTGGCCATATGTAAATCCAGCCAGATCTGACCTAGCTGTAAATCACTGCTCTGTGCTTGCACATGCTCAGCAGAGCTTGTATGAAATGCAGATGTTATTTTTACTGAAGTCTTGCCTAGTGCAGAGGATGCTTCTGCCTGTGGCCAAAGGGACTCAGAAAGCCCCAGATACAAGTGTAGAGAGCTGGTCATCCTCCAACACCCCCCTCCTCCCTGCCTCTCCATGCCACCTGCACTTGGATTCATCCTTAAACTGCACTGGAGGGAAGGAAGAGAAAAATAATGGCCCTAAAAGAAGAGGTGCAGGACAGTACCTGGTGACAGGCAGGCTGGGATGGGGCAAGAGCACCGAGGTTAGAGACAGAGCAGATGGGAATAAAACAGGACAGGGACATGCCAGGGAGACAGCACTTCAGGGGAAGAGAAAAATCAACAGAAAGGGACTAAATTGGGGAAGAGGCAGAAGGGAACAGCCTGTGACACACTGGGCAGAAAGAGTTCTAGACTATCAAATATTTGGCTATTCTTTCTGTAACCACCTCTGTCTCCAAAACCCAGAAGAGAGCTTGATTTATTCTAAGCATTACTGTACAGAACAGCAAATAGCTACAAAACCCTTTGGGAAAATGTGTCTCATCTAGATTCCCAGTGTTAGATTCTCAAAAAGGAAAAGTGTTTCCTGCTAGCAGATGGCTCCACTAGCTCATGTGGCAGGGCTCTGTCTGGAATAAAATATAAAGTCTCACATCTACTGTCACATGTGGTAAAACCTCATTTCTGAGACTTTCTTTCTGAGTCACCTAAGGTGTCAATACATCACCTAATTCCAAGTCTTCCCATAAAGTAGCTACATCTCACTTCAACATCTGCATCAGCATTAGAGAAAGGGTATGGAGCAAATCATGCTTGGCCAGCCTGAATCAGAGAGCTCCAAGCAGAGATCTGCTAAACCAGTGACAACAGGGCACAGTGAAATCATGGATGTGAAATCAGATTTGGTTTGGAAAGAAATGCTGAGGTTGGGAATCCACAGCCACATAATTACTAGTAACACTGTGTTGGTACATCCTCCCTGCTTCCAGACTGGGAGACCTCAGAGCTGTTCTTGAGACTACCACCACACTGGTCCTGACCTTTGTGCTCTGGACCCCTTGTCTGTAAAGTAGAGATGACCTTGTTACTATGTCCAGAACCAACTCAGGACCATTCTTTCTTGGCTGGGCTCTGCAAGAGTTGGTGGTCTTAGATTGCCTAAAATAAGACAATTCAAATTCATAGACATGTTGGGAGAAGCCACACCTCATGGAGGCCTATCCCAGTTGCCTCACACTGTCACTACAGCCCTGTATGCAGAATCTATTCCTCTTCCTCTAGAGTTCAGGTCAGAAAAACAATGATCCTTTTCCTTTGCAAGGGGCAGGAATCCCTTCTGTCCTCTCACAAGCAGAAGACAATCAAGCACAGTGTGCTTTTCAAATTATAGGTTGGATTTCCAACTTCATCCCAACTTCAACCATGGCAGGAGCTTCCAACTGACAAGTTCTTTGGCATAGGGGAGTGTATTGGGTTTGCACAGATCAGTGAAGGAGCAGGAGGGAGGAGGTGCTCCAGTAACCTTAAGCAGAGATTCCCCTGAAGCACATGGTGGTGATGATGAAGCAGAGATCCACCTATCACCCACGGAGGATCCCACACTAAATCAGGTAGATGTCCAAAGAAGGCTGTGACCCCTTAGGAAGCCCATGTTGGAGCATGCTTCTGGCAGAACCTGTGGGCCTGTGAAGAGAAGAGCCCAGGCTGGAGCACTCTGGTCCTGCAGGACTACACCCTGTAGAAAGGATCCACACTGCAGCAGTTTGTGAAGGGAATTCTTTGGGAAGAACTCACCTTTTGAGATGTTAATGGAGGACTGTGTCCTGTGGGAGGAAACACACATTGGAGCAGGGAAAACCATGAGGAGACCCCCTGAGGAGGAAGGAGTGGAAGAGACAACATGTGATGAATTGCCCACAACCCCCATTCCCCTGCCTGCTGCACTGCTGAGGGAAAGAGGCAGAGAAATAGGGAATGAAAGAGAGCCCAGGAAGAAGGGAGGGGTGGGAAAAAGGAATTTTTAAGATCTGGTTTTATTTCTCATTATTCAACTCTGATTTGATGGGTAATATATTAATTTTCCTGAGTTTAATTTGATTTGCCCATGATGGTAACTGGTGACTGATCTCTCCCTGTCCTTATGACTCATGAGATTTTCATTATGTTTTCTCCCACCTCTGCAGCTGATGAAGTGAGTGATAGAGCATCTTTGGTGGGCACCTGGCCTCCAGCCTGGTCCAACCCACCACAGGGAGTCTACACCCTCCTGCACATCATCCATCTTAGTCTTCCTGGATGTGACAGCTTGTGAGTGGAGCACCATGTACCCTGCCATCCAAATCTTCCCACATGTCTAAATTCTCTCAGTAACCCACATATTTGTAGTATCCTTTCTTCCATCTCAACTTTTCCCTTTTTCTTCATTTTTTTTCCTCACCAGAAAAAACTGTGAGAAACCAGAAACGTGTTTCTGGGGCCTACTGTGGAAGTCTGTTCCCTTACATCTCTTCAAGTGAGGAAGATCTAGAGTACTTTGTGGCACCAAGGAGACATGATGCAGTGTTTTCACCAGGTTATCCTTCTTCTTAAAGATGCTGGAGCCACAGATCCCAAGAGGCCTCTTCCACAGCAATGCTTGACTCACAAGGGTTTGATGTAGAGACTCATTTACGATGGTGTAAGAAGTCATGGAGTGCAGGCAGCAGGGAGGGAATGCACAAGCAGAGAACACAACCTTAAAAAGATTTCAGAGGGCATTTCCAGAGTCATTTAATGATTAATTAATGCTGATGGAGGTGGGATGATGACTGTCTTTTCTCAGTATGGAAACAAACCTCAGACATATCTAAGACTACTGTCAAGAAAATAGCTGGAGAAAGAAGCACAACCTGCAGTCTCAGGAGAAAGTTCAGGGAAGAAGGGCTGTGGATCCTGTTTCCCAGAACACCCTTTGGTCCTCACTAGCTGCTGCCAAAGCTGCTTCCAAACACACTGAGCTCACCCAAGGTGGAGCAGCAGAGAAGCTCAGGCATTACTCAGCTTTGAGTCCCTCGTAAAGCCAGGGAGTCAGAGGCAGCTGGGTATGACATAAATCATGATACACCCTTATGTAGGGTTGGTTATGGATTATTTTGTCCATAACCTTCTCTGGCCTAATAGGATAGCTGGACTTGTGTAGACATCCAGCCTTTCCCTTCCTTCTTGTTTTAAAGTTCACTCCTCTTCCTGGATTTATAATCAGTTGTGCTCATCTTCATTCATGGTGATTCCACATCCTCCAAAGAGGACCAGTTCCATTGATTTACTATCCTTCATACCAGGCAGGTTTACAGCTCTTTCACTTGCATCTCCTTTCCCATAGTTTAAGCTATTATGGAGGACTGTGGTGGTTTTGTGGGGTGGCTTCTTTAAGAAGCAGTTAGAAGCTTCTTTGAGGTGGGACAGGGTAAATACCAGCTGGGCTCTCAAGGCTGGTCCAGGACAGTCATAGTGCCCCTGGGAATGACATTTTAGAGAGAGA
>VXBZ01003447.1:199451-215044 GCA_013399135.1 Heliornis fulica
GTGAGAAATGCCCCCTCTCCCTCTAAGAAGGAGAACAACTCATGAGGAACTGATCAAAAACTCAAGTCTCCATTCCCTATTTCCTCCCCTTTCCCCTGTGCCATCCTGGGGAAGAGAAACATCATGAATAAAGTGAAGTCTGCAGAGAAGGGAGGGTCAGGGGGTGGGGGGTAGTGTTTAAAAGCTGTTTGTACTTCTCATTATCTGACTCTGGTGTCTCTGTGTGTGTAGTGTAAGAAATTAGAGAGTTTTCTGTCCTTTCTTCTTTGTTGAGTCTGTTTTGCCCATGACACCAATTGCAGAATGATCTCTCCCTGTCCTTATCTCACTCCAAAGCCTCTCAACAGATATTTTCACCCTTGTCCAGCTGAAGAGACAAGTGATAGAGCTTTGGTGAGAGTCTGGCCTCCAGCCAGGGTCAAACCACCACAAGGACATGGAAAATGGTTCACTCCTCTTCATGTTTATCTTTAAAATATTTAAATATCATCGATGGTCTAGCACCTCCATTGTCTCTTTTGTAAATCAAGGTATGCAAATTCTTTTGTACTTTCCTCATGAGTTTTCTAGACTTGTGGCATCTCCTCTGACTAAGGCTGTTCCATATTCTCTCTTAATTAAAACACCAGGAACTGGACATGATCATTCAACTGAGTATTGTCCTGCCCTTATCTGGAACAGAGAAGAAAGAATATGGCAATATTCCTGTTTAGTCAGCTGTGATGATATAAGAGTATTTTTGTGTCCACTACTCAGCAGTTTGTTCTTTAATCATTTCTTCAGATGTGCCATTCCATCATGAGTTAAATAAAATAAGCCAAACTCTTTTGCTCATCTCTACAACACAAAGAAGTAGTCCCATCTATTTTCCAACTAGGATAAAAGTCAGGCTAAGGATAATAGAAGTCTCCCCAGAGATTAACCACCTAGCAAAGAACTATCATTTTTTGCTAAAAAATATGGGAAAATAGATGTTATAAAAAGACTCCATCCCAAATGTACAACAGAGACACCCTAATGATGCTGCCCTGGAAAAAAACAGAGACAGAGAAAAATCTGATATGTTATATGATATAAAGGAGGCCTTGGAACAACAGTGTCACAAACAGTCTGTTGTCTTGAAAGATCCATCTCAGCATTGAGATTTCGTGGTGGTGGAAGGGCAGAAAATGAAGGAGATTTTCATCACTTCTCTGAATAATACTCAAAACCACAACTGAGGGGTTCCTTATACATTTGAGACTGAATTAATATTTAATCTGAGCCTAGGACTCTGGAATACTGGAACTGAAAGGAAAGAGAAACCATGCTAATGCCTTGGAAGTTGGCTTGCCTATTATTGTTAACATCTAGACTCCCAGCTCAGCTTGAGTCCTCTCACAAAAGCAGAGGACCAGCTCTTGTGAGGCCATAGAGACCTCAGTTTAAGAGTCCACTATCAAGGACTACTCTCTGAATACATTTTCCAACCAATTTTGCTAAAAATTGTACATAGTCAAGGTTTCCTTATTTGCCTTCTGAGAAGCTCATATGAGATAATGTTCAAATCCTGATTAAAGTTAATATACATCTTTCTGCCACTCTTCCCCATCCACACATCCTATCAGAGAAATATATTAGGTTAGATTGGTATAATTTGTTCTTGATAAATCCATACTGGTTGCCACCCACCTTGTAGATAACTTCTGGAGGCTCAGCAATTGCTTCCTCTGACCCATCTTTATTTTAAAAAAAATAGTGAGAGGCAACACATTTATCTCTGTAGCCCATAATTCCTCCAAGATAACAGCTAATAGTTCTGGCATTGCTTCAGACAATTCTCCTGCTATCCTAGCAGGAATTTCATCGAGTCCAGCTGATTTTAAAATATCCAACATATCTAACTTTCTGCTGTGATTTTTCTTGCAGCAAATTGAAAACATTCTCAGGCATTCTTGCCGGAATGAAGGCCCTGTACAGTCATTTTAAAATGAAAATATTCCCTCACTGGCTGAAAAAAACTCAAGCAACAAATAGTTGGGAAAAGCCAGCAGGTGTGGAAAAGCCCAGGCTCAGCATGAGTACCCATATGAGGAGAAAAATGGGAAAATTCTGAGTCCTGAATGAAAGCCCTATCCAGAAGATGCAATTAATCCATCAGGGAAAGGGAAACAAACATACTGTTTTTTTAATAAAAGGTGCCAATAAAAGACCTTCTATATAACATTTGAAATCTAAAATATAAGATGAGGAACCTGAGTGTGTGATCTGAAACCCACTGATACATACACCAGGCATTTAGGAAAGGGAGAGGAAGGCAGTCAATGGGCCATGGAGTGGTGCTCTACCCTATTGAAAGCTCAGCATCAAATCAAATTTACAAGCTCAGTGCCACAAGTAACATAAGAACTTATGTTGGAACATAGTTCTTATGTTGGAACCCCCAACATGAGAAGGACATGGACCAGTTGGAGAGGGTCCAGAGGAGGCCACAAAGATGCTAAAGGGGCTGGAGCACCTTTCCTACGAGGACAGGCTGAGAGAGTTGGGGCTGTTGAGCCTGGAGAAGAGGAGGCTCCGGGGAGACCTTCTAGCGCTCTGCCAGGACCTCAAGGGGGCCTACAAGAAAGATGGGGAGAGGCTGTTCAGTAGGGCCTGTTGTGACAGGACAAGGGGTGATAGGTTTAAAATAGAGGGAGGGAGATTTAGATTGGATATTAGGAAAAAGTTCTTTGCTGTGATAGTGGTNGTTGTGTAAGAACTGCTCAGCAGAAACAAAATCACCTCTGTGTTATCAGAGCTGTTTTCAGCACAAACCCAAAACATAGTGCTATATTAAGACTGATGAAGAAAATTAACTCTACCCCAGTCAAAACCAGCACATCTTGATAAATCATTAATACTCAGTAAAGAATTCATTAATATGTAAAGAAATATAATATACTAGAAAAGGTTCAAAATTACTTGTGTGAAGAGAAGTGACATCTGAAAGGCTTCTTTGCCCTTCTCTGAAATGATCAGCAGCAGAGAGAGAAAGAATATCACTGCCCCTGGATCCAGTGATTATCCTGCTGGCATATCAGAACCAGGGCACCTGGGTCTTTGGGTTTGTACCTTTTTAACTGAGTACCCACCCCTTGTTACTCCCCTTGATGATTTATATGGTTCTTGTTCACAGAATCACAGAATATCAGGAGCTGGAAGAGACCTCCAAAGACCATCCAGTCCAACCCCCTGCCCGAGCAGGATCATCTGGAGTAGATCACACAGGAACGTGTCCAGATTGGTCTGGAATGTCTCCAGAGAAGGAGACTCCACAACCTCTCTGGGCAGCCTGTAATTGTTCCTGAATGTTCTTGGCCATCTGCTCAGGTTGGTCTCGAAGGGTCTTTCAGGTAAGTGCACTCCTTGAATGACCTCTGTATACATGAAAATCAGAACACGGGGCCTGGTGCCCACCCAACCACCCCCTCCATTGTGGCTCCCTGTTGCAGTGCAAGCCATAACTGTTTCCCACCAAAACATTTGAGACATTAACCCTTTCAGTCTCTCACACAAAGGAAAGTGAGTTTCCATACAATTGTGTGCCTAAGGATGTGACAGATATGAAAACCACACAGGGTCAGGGAAGGACTAGGCAAATCCCTGGAACTGAACTGCATCGAAGGATATTAGAGAGAAAGCACCAGGATCAGAAAATCTCTGGAACTAAAATTTTTTGGCAGTAGGAGAGTGTCATGAAACATAAAACTTTCAAAGCCTGTTTGAAAAATATCTCTACTCTCTATTCTGCATTTTGAAATGAGTGGAAAGACAACAATCTTTATAAATACAAGTTGCACAAACAGTTACTAGTTCACATTAGTTCCTTAAGTAATGACAAATACTGTAGCTGCTTACAGCTGTCTAGGCACAACCACACTTCTTTGTTAAGCTTGCATGAGGGTCAGTTTTGCTGTCCAGCCTGTATTTCTCATTCAAACTCATCAGATCATGCCAAGATGTCAAAAATGCAGTTTCAGTCTTACACTCCCTTTACCATCCACCTCCTTCTTGATCCAAATCTTCTTTTCTACATGCTTCATAGTGATTATGAAGAAAAAAAAAAAGACTGTGAAATATGTGTACTTTCATTCTATCCCACAATCTTAAATTATCAGCCCTGAAAGAACAGAAGGAATTCCTTGGGTTTAGGTTGTTTGGTTGAATTGATTTTTCTCCATCAAAACAGGGCATGATTTGCTCCCTTTGGCTGACTCCCCTACTAGATTATTAGAGAACTCTTCAGCATGGAGCATCCAGTACAATGAGAAATTTGTATGACTGTGCAATGTTTCCAGTGTGGTTTTGATTTTGTACACGGACCATTTACTTCTCATCATTTTATTTTAGGGCAAATGAAAGCTTAGGGAAAAAAAAAAAGAAAAAAAAAGCAATCAGTCTTCCTTAATTAAGGGATATCATTCCCTCTGGTGAATTTGTGGAGAGCAGGAACAGAATAAATTTGTTTTCATTTCCTCACTGGGAATATTAAATGCAATGCAGCTAATTTGTCTGTGAATTAAATTTCCAGCTTTTTTCAGCTCTTCAGTGCTGCTCTTATCTTCTATGTTCCTGTAGCAGGAGAGGATGCATTTTGGTAGCTGAGATGACTATAGTAAAGGAAAAATGTACTCTGGTTTCTTTTCCTGATTTTGTATTTCTCTAACAAAGACAGAAAATAACACATGTAGTAGCTCTAGGAATTAATTTCACTCAGCCTATTGAAAAAAAAAATCTCCCTTAGGCAGAAAAGTTTAAGATATTTTTTTCTGACAGGAATTATTATATTTCTATTTTAGCATTCTTCCTCAATTTACACACAATTCAAGCATGACATTTCTGTTGTTTATGGCAGGAGCTCTAAAACCAGCCTCTCTGAATGCATTTCCATGTCAGTGTGGAGCCTCAGCAAGGTTTATGTGAGGGGGATGTTTGGTGGTGGTGGCTGGGCCAGGCTGGTCTGAAGGACACTAGAACTTCTTTGCTGTACCTACATTCCCTCCAGCACCTCCAGAAGCAATGGCAGTGCTAGCCCTGATGAAGAGGATTCTTTCTTTACAGCAAAAAACCTTAAAGAGTAAACAGGTTTAAACAGACCTTCTTGCAGGTTAGAACCTGCTGTCAGCCTCACACATTCCTCTTTCCCCCTTCTTCTGCTCCAAGGACTGTTCAATGTCTTTTCCACCTGTGCTGCTTCTGAAGCTTGAAATTTGTTGCCTTTTTAGCCTTGAGGTTCGTTGGAAACATTGCTTGAGTGTTGGCTACTGCATTGCTCTCCTGCTTACTTTTCCTCCATCAAGGCCAATTCCTATCCCAATGAAAGCATTATAACCTCAAGTACAGTAAATCATCTCACTAATAATGTCACTATAAAATTATTATATCTCATTATTCTTAATTACTTTTCAGTGTTTCCAGATTTTTCCCCAAGCTCTATGCTGCAGAGAAGAGGATATCCAGCCTTTCTCAGAGCAGAATTAAGGATGCACTCCAAGAAAGACCCTGGGGTAAATTTTAGTAAACACCAAGATCCACTTTTATCCCTGTGGCCCAAGTTTGGACTTTGTTTTACATGTGGCAGAGTGGACATTTAACAGGGCTGTTGAGCCTGGAGAAGAGGAGGCTCCAGGGAGACCTTCTAGTGGTCTGCCAGTACCTCAAGGGGGCCTACAAGAAAGATGGGGAGAGGCTGTTCAGTAGGGCCTGTTGTGACAGGACAAGGGGTGATGGTTTTAAAATAGAGGGAGGGAGATTTAGATTGGAGATTAGAAAAAAGTTCTTTCCTGTGAGAGTGGTGGAGCACTGGAACAGGTTGCCCAGGGAGGTGGTGGATGCCCCTGGATCCCTGGAGACGTTCAAGGCCAGGTTGGATGAGGCCCTGAGCAACCTGATCTAGTTGGGGGTGTCCCTGCTTCTTGCAGGGGGGTTGGACTAGATGACCTCTGGGAGTCCCTTCCAACTCTATCCATTCTATGATTCTATGATTCTAAAGTCTGTACAGGTTGACAGGGCCTCATCCAACCTCTGGGAGCTGCTTCTAACCCTGATCATTCTATGATTCTATTATTCTATGTTTATACTGCATTTAACAATTCCCTGGCCTCTACTGCTCAAAAAAAAAGACAAAAAGAAAAAAAAAGACAGGACATATTTGTTATATTACATGTGAATTGATCATGGAAAACCTTTCTCGCCCTATTTACTGTAAGATCTCACTAGAAATTATCCTGATGCAGAACTTGGTGTCACCACAAGCAGCCCTTGCATGTCTGCTGTTTCCATTACATGCCTGTTAATCAGCTAATCAAATAGAGTATTGTGTAATTATTTATTATATTTATTGTTTGTAGATCTACTAGTGCCACAATTCTCTGTTGCAGGCTTCCCTAACTGGCAGCAAGGAGCTTGTGCCTATGAAAAGCCTGCAAAGCATAGGTTGTGGTCTCCATACTCTCCTGAGGCACCAGCAGCCAAGCTGACCTTTAGCTATTTGCTTCTCAGGATGTTCTTTCACTTGTGACTTCTATTTTTACCAGGGGACAATGTCCTGTAGATGTGCTATTTATGTCATCCAAAGAATGGTGTAGGACACTTGACAGAATGCAGCTGCAGTATATTAGCAAGTAGCTGCCTGCTATGTCAACATCTTCATTTTCTCTCCTTACCTCTAGAAACTTTTACATAAATACTGCTGGCTGGCCTGCCCTAGACCCAGAACACCCCAAATTCTAGCTAGTCAACAAGATGGAAACCAGTGCTGTACTGGTTTTCTGGTAAAGCAGAGAGGGCACAGGTCTAGCCTTGTCCTTCTGGGCTTTTCTGCACTGTCCAAGTCTCTTGCAAGATACCAGATTTGGGTGAGGAGGGGTAAAGAATCATAGAAATATAGAATGTGTTAGGTTGGAAGGGACCTTTAAAGGCCATCTAGCCCAACTCTCTGCAGTAAGCAGGGACACCTTTAACTAGAGTAGGTTGCTCAGAGCTTCATCAGGCCTGAAGAGTGCTGTTGTTTCCTGGCAAGATGCATTCAGCATGAAGTGATGGGAAACTACATCTCCACAGTTTGGCCTCCATACCTGTGGAGTCCATCAGACATTTTCTCTTCTCTCTCTGCTCTTCTGAAAGTTCACACATTCAAGGTCTCAGTCCTTAGGGCTCTACATATGGCAGCTGGAATCCACCATCCCAGAAATACTGGGAACTGCAAGACAGAGTCACATCAACAAGGCATCGTTCTGAACTGAAAACAGCTCCAAAAGCCTCGTGAAAAAATTAGAAGGAAAATGTATTTTTGCATTTTAGAAGAAATTAATAAAGAATGAAGAGTATGGCTGTTCAGCAGTGCCCTGCTTTAGTGGAACCTCTTTAAATGGAAGTTTGAATGTATCTTGTGCAGCTTAGTATCTGTTAGGTTGGAAAACCTGGGTGACAGCTTTGGATCCAGGTCTGCAAAACATTTGCATGTATTTGGGTCAAATGTATTGCATATATTTGATCTTGTCAGGCTCTGTGGTTTAGACCAGAGGAAGAACCAAAGGAAAAAAAAAAAAAAGCAAAGAAAATGGAGGTTGTGTCTATTCTCTGTTATGTTCAGCACACTTAAAGTAGCTGTCTTATCTTTTTATGAGAAACATACATGTATTTGAAGTCCTTTTCTCCACCTATCCTTTCCTCAAAGAGGCAGGATCTCAGTTTATTATTTCCTGCTACAAGCAGGCCCATGACACAGGAACGGGGGGCTCAACGAGCCTTTTCAGAAAACAAAATAAAAATGCTTTAAGCAACCTACCCTCCACTCATTACAAGGACTCCATCTGCTCTGATGTCTGGAAAGCCAGCCTCTTCCCTTTTTGGTTCACACAGAGGAGGTGCAAGGCAACACAACATTTAACTACAGTGAACACAGAAGTAAAAGGCATGCTGGCAAGAGAAGACACTTAGAGACCCAAATCTCTTTTGTGAAAACACATATGAACAACATCAAGGTTAGAGTAGGAAGGTTAATACTGGCTTAATACAGCACAAACCTACTCCCAGAGTCTGTTATTCACTTAAGACTTAGATCCTTTACTTTTACACAGCCTGACACTATGAGGACAACTGATGCTGGAAGAATATGGACTCAGTATGTCAGCCCAGCAAAAGGAGATGTGTAAGTATCACACAGATGGAGTGTGCTTGGAGGAGAGGACAGGGTGGAGACTCTCTCCTTATAGCTGGCCCAAAATTCAATCATCTGTGCACCTGGCTTCAGGCAAAGTCAAAGCTCAGATGTGTTTTTAGTTAGGGATGTAAGCTGCATCACAAAGACAGAATGTCTATTAGTTAATGGTTAGTATCAGTTTTCATGCCTTTTAAGGCCATAAATATTTTAAATATCAAGGCCTTTTTCTTTCATGTGTGTATCTATTTCTCTTAAGTGCATTCCAAAGCTGTCCATCCCTTTCTCCTCCGCTCTGCTCTGCAAAAGTTTAGGCATGAGTTTGTCTGATAGCCACCTCCAGGCCCTCAGTCTGGGTTCTTGGCTCACCACAGGTCATGCCAGACTAATTTATAATTATTTAATAATGCCTATTAGCTTCTTCATATAAGACAAGACACTCAGTGTCACAAAGATATTGGAAAATACGGCCCACAACAGAGCTACAGCACTGCTCTAGGAGATACAGATTAACTCAGGAACTGAGTGACTGTGACAGTGTTAATACTCCACCTGCCTACAGGTGCCTGTGACTGATAGGGAAGCACAAAACAGGCTTATCCAACACGGCCATAGCTTCTGAGAGCCTCCCAAATGCAGGGGGGGGGTCTTATATCCACATCCGTTTGAGACAGTGACTGTTTGATTCGCCAGATGTGCTCTCCACCATTCCACTCACCCATCATCTCATTTCCTCTCCATCAGAGACTGTGGGCTTTGGAGTGTCTTTCTGCCTATGAGGGCTTTCTTATTTGGGTCTGTGCAGGGTTTTTTTTTTAGTGAGGCACACTTACTTTGCCCCTAAGATGCAGCCTCTCCTCTGCCTTGCTCAACTTCACTCTTTTCCCATTCCCCAGTCAGCTGACATGGCAAGGATAAATGTACCTGCCTCCTCTTCTATTTATTTATTACACTTCAGAGAAAGTGGTTCCTGATGAAAGTACTGATTCCTAATGAATTCAAAGAGTACCTGCTCTTTGCATTCATTAGGAATCAGTACTAGTGATGCCTTTTTCCATTATTACACACAGTGGATATCTCCAGGTGAGAAGGGTGACAAGCAAATTTCACAGCAATGGAGAGAAACAGTGTCTGTGAATTTAACCTTTCAGAGAACTGTTCACATGGCAGACAAGCTCTAGGGATACCCAAATCCCCTGAGAAGCACTCATGTAATTAATTTGGAATAGATCCCTATGGCTCCTCCACCTTTTTTTTTTTAATAATGCCAAACCTTAATGCAACTAGCAGATTTTGAGGTTCCAGAAGTAACAATAGAACATAAATAGTAGCTAAATCCTGGCTGGAAGATGTTGGCAGCAGTGAGATGATGGACAGACGGGGTAAATTTGGGGACAGAAGAAAGGTAGCGCTGGTAATTTATTGTACATGTGGCACATGAAGATAAATAACCCTGTTTTAAGCTCTGGTATCATCTAGTGGCAGCAGAATGTGAAACAAACTCAGGAGTTTTCACCATATGAAGCTTCCCTGTCTTTAACATACTGCTTTTTTTTTCTTTTGAGTGCATACTTTACAAATTTTGTCATTTTCTGAGAGTAGAAGCGTCTGTGCAGAATTGGTCATATACCCATATGTGTCTGTGATGTGGGTTGTCTGGGTCTCTGATGGTTAAGTGGCCAGATGCTCTGTTTAGGCCTTTCAGTACTGAGAGTCTTCTGCATTATCAGTAGCAGCATGCAAAAAAAATAATCTGCTTTTATCAAGGTTAACCAATAGGTAAGTTTGTAATCACTTGTTTGCTGCTGAGGCTTGTGCACCCAAAACTAACTTACTTCTTGACTTTGTGAGATACATTAATTGTTGCTTTCATGCTGTCCTTTAAGAATGATCCGTTAGACCTCAAGCAGCTGGGGTCCAGATTGGAAAGAAGATGCCTACAGCAACTGAGTATGTCATTTAACATCATAAGCTTCACAGAAGGTGTTAAAGGGAGCTGGCATGCAAGCTATGCAAGGGACATAGGGATTCAATCATGCACTGCAATTTCAGACAACCCAACTGTAAAGCAAGAAGTGAAATTTGTGCTATTATCTAGGAATGGATGGTCCAAAGCACTTTGAAGTCAATGGGAAGATTTTCACTGACTTCCAGAGCTCTGGATTAGGTCCTGGATAGTCCAGACAGGATAGGCAGAATGACAGGGAACTTTCATCTTCAGGAATTCCTTTCAAGGGACATGTCATTCAATGGCCTTTACTAGCTGTCAGGATCAGTGTACCTTCAGATAATGAAATGGCAAATGTTTGGGTCACCTTGGTAATTTCAGCTGTTGTCCACTAACCAATTCAAATCTCGACAACCCACAGTGGGATGTATAGATCCACATCTAACTTCTGTGTAACTGAGGTCAGGCATGCAAAGAAGATGACTCAAAGAAGTGCTCTTAGCACTTGCCATTGAAGTTCAGGACAACTGTGTGTGACAATCTTAAAAGCTGGTCTCTTGCTGAAGCACCTGAATACAGATGAATCAGGGGGATGCACCTGCCAAGAGATTTATTTATTTCTTTATTTAACAACTTCATTAACAATTTACTCATTTAATAATGTAACTATTTATTTATTTATTTATCAGTTTATTTATTTATTTAGCAATGGATACCTATGTTTGTCCACAAACACACCTTTTTTCTTAAGCAAATGTCTGCAATCCAGACCATTCCACAAAGCATCCTGAGGGATCATATATACTGAAGGGCATCATAGCTGCAGTCAAACCAACCTGCTGGAATTTGAATAAATGGGGTGTTCTCAGCCTTTGAAGATACTTCATATAGAGTTTACTTAATCCATATCCATATCCATATCCATACCAATGTGTCAGCCTTGGCAGCTCCATTATAATTTTTGCCCCCATTCACTGCTTTCCTCCAATTTGTTGTAACTCTCCAGCAATAAGGCAATGGTAACCAAACAGACTGGGCAGATGCTCAGCTGGTGTGAACTGTCATAGCTCCTCTGACTTCAAAGACCATGAAGCTTTCAGGTGTGGTTGCACCCAGGGCTGTAGAGAGGGGGGGTTTATTATCACGGTCTCTGATGTGGTGCCTTTGTGTATGCAGTCCAAAATGCATCACTGACACATTGCAAGCTCATGTCTAATTTACTGTCTGCTCTCAAACTTAGGTCTCTTTCAGCCCACCTCTTTCCATGGCTCCCTGGGTGAATAATGCCTTTTAGGTAATTTCCCCCATATGTAGTAGTTTATTTTTCCCAAGTATGATTTCATTTCGTCACTCAATGACTTTCTTATTCTTTGCCTTCTCCAGCTTTGCTCTGTTCACATTACTCTGCCTGCAGACATGAGGAAGTTGAGGCTCACCCTCTTTCCCATTATGAAACAGCTAGAAAACATCACAATTATTACTCAGTTTGCAACATATTCTGCAAAGGTTTGGAGACCTATTGATTGTAAGCTGGTTCTCACACAGTTTTTAACTTGCCTTTTATTGACAAAACATTATAAATCGTGCCACTAAAATCAAACCAAGTCTAGAGCTACAACACAACTGACAAAGCCCTAAAAATAAGACAGGGTAAGCAGCTTGGCACTGTGGTACCTCAGCAGCAAAGCACTCCTGGCACTTCCCAATCTGGCTGCCAGTCCAGTGGCTCCTAAAAGTTACAACTGCTTGAAGGCTGCTCCGATTCATCTCACAGACCTCAGGCAGGTTGACAGTGGGGACACCAGCAAAGGTGACATAGCTGCACTGGAGACCTGGAGAAGGGATAAAAGAGGAGATGGTGCAGTTGCCTTGCTGCAGTGCAGAGCAGTAAGAGGGGTCCTTAGGGGGCTGTGTTTGAAACTAGCCAGGGCTGCTCAGCTTGCTGCTTCCCCTCTTCCCATTTGTCTCACTCACCACTACAATTTATTTTAAAACCTTCTGTCTGACAAAATCTACCTTCTTTCTCTTCATGCTTCAGTGATACAGAACCTGCTGCTTACTCACCCCTTGGTAGGTGAGATCAAACACTCAGGAACAGGGCTCAAGGACACCACACTGTGAAATTGTGCACACACTGTGGTATCACGAGGATGCAGCAGGAGGTAAGAGCTGGAGCACATAAAGTTGGCTGGTAGCTCTTCACCCATAAAGGAGGACACCCCAAACTGCAAAGCAAAGCCACAACTACAGTCCAGCTCTGAACCCATATCCCAGTCTGGTGCAGCTGGGCCATAAAATCACAGAGGTTGTGGTGCTCCACCACAAATGACTGGCACTGAGGACTCACAAGTAAATATTTTTAAAAAGAACAGAAATTAAATGTGGGACACATTCTATGTTTTTAATAACATTATAATTGCTTCCCTCAGGTTTTTCAGTATTGTCTCTGCTGTTGTGAATTGTGCATACAGCTTGAAAACTACATTTGCAGATGGAATGGAAACTTGCCTGTCAAAACTGCAGAGCCTACATCTACACTAATATCTGCCCTAAATATTAAACCACATCCAGGCTTGGGTGGTGGAACTGGTACTCTCTTGTGTCCCTGTTAAATCACTACAACTGCCTCTTGGTACAACCTCAGTGTAGAAACCTGTGGTAGGAGGCAAGGCAAAGGGACCACACAGAGCACAGAAAAGTTGGAATCTTCCCAGGTCAGGGGAAGCATTGTGGGGGAGTAGATTGGAAGACAGAGACAAGGTGGAGGTTCCTAAGCACAACAGAAAGGCCAGAAGACCTGGCAAAGTGTGGAGGTACCAACTGGGAAGGTCAAGCAGATGAAACAGAACTCTGCAGGGCAGAACTCTGTTGTACCTTCATAGCAAGTTATGGCCAACCTGTGCTAGGAAGTTCAACACTCCTTACTCTTTTCACAGATCTACAGCCTGGGTCAAACTGTTGGTTTTTTGAATCCCCTTGTACTAATACACAGTATATTGCTTTTTACTGGTCTGTGTTTCCTGCTGAGCATATTTGACATATCCATGAACAAAACTGAAGTCCCTGATTCACAAGAACAGGATCCATATTCCTCTATAGTCTCATTAAATTTCTTGATTTGTGGTTTCCTCTACAATGAGAGTGACTGCTTTCACAATTTTAACTCAAATTTGTGCTCAAAACCCACTTTGCTCTATTTCCAGCTGAATGGCCCTTTTAAAGTATCACCAGCAGCAATCTCCTCTTCCACATGGTGCCTCAGAACAGCAGTGTCCTCCCAAAGGCTTTTTGGTGCCTGGCTATCCCATGCAAGAATTTCTCATGCCATTTCCCCCTTCCTCTGGTTTTCCAGATGTTTGTGGTTGTTTCTGCTTTTATCATATCCAGAAGTGCATCACTGCTCTCCTCAGCAGGATTGTAATTCACCCTGAGTGGAGTTGTCACCTGCCAGTGATATGGACAAAGTGGGCTGGGCTCACAGCTTCCCACCAAGGCTGCAGGAGAGTAGGGGGCAAAGGGTGGCTCCAGGGCAGCTTTGCAGCCCCTACAGTGGCCAAAGGTGGCCTGATGGCCAATCAGACCATGTGTGACTTCTGATTAGCCCATCAGAACACTATGTTCTGTTTTGGCCAGCCAATCAGAATATACATGGCCTCTGACTGGCCAATTAGGACACAAATAATAACTTCCAACTAGCCAAGGCCAAGGTGTGTTCTGGATGGCCATGGTTGGTGGCTCACCAGAGTGGCCCAAGATGGCCCTCAGGCCCCACGTTTTGACCCAAGGCAGCGTGGGAACTCACCCCAGTTTTAATTCAAGATAACCAAAATGTTATCCTTTTATTAAAGGATAAAGTTCATTATTATCCTTTTATTAAAATGTTGTATCACATATAACAGTCTAATAACAGAAACTTCCAAATGAACTCACCAAAACATGGAAAGTTATACCAATTAAACCAAGGAGGCCACTCACACTTTTATGTAGTGAAAATGTAATTTAAAAATCAGCCTAGAAAACAATTTTAGCTAGCCCAAATCATGTAAGCATGCATTAAATACAAAAACTACACTAAAAATTATATAGAGAGTGTAGAAAAAATAATAGTTGAATATATAAAATGACCATTGAGGTAGGTAGGAAAGGTAGAGTTCACATAAAACAAACAAACCAACCAAAGTCATATTGTATAGGTAAAGGGTGTATGGAACATAAGCAACAGGCTATGGATTAGTAGCCTCAGCTCTGGTATCCTTTGTTTTGTTCCTGGATCCCTGACAGCAACCTTCTGTTCTTTGTAATCTCTGCTTCCCCTCATCTTCTGCTTTTTATGGGTGCCCCCATGTTCACTTGCTCTTTATTTCTCTCCTCACCAGTCACATCTCTTTTTCCTACACAGGTCTCTGTGAATTTCCTTCCTGTCCATTTTCTGTTGCCTTCTTCTCTTCCTGATCACTTGCTTCTATTTCTCTGTCCCAGCCCATGATTCCCATTCAGACCATTCATACTCTGCATCCTCTTCTAACCAGTACCAGTAGCCCACCTTACTACAGCTCTCTTTCTTCTCCCCCATCCTTTGTTTTCTCAGGAATTCCTATTCCCTCTTGAGGAGGCCCCTATTTTGAAGCTGCCTGAGCACTGTGGTCTTGCACAACAGCCTTTGTACTCACAGATGGCTCTTTGAGCCCATCAACAAAGTCTATTTTTGGTGGTCTTCCATACCTGCCTCCTCCTTGAGCTATGTCCATCCATCTCTTCTCCCCACTTTTCTCCATCCACTGCTATCTGCAGTGACAGGTGTTTTGCAAGCATCCACTTTCTTTTGCTCTTCTTCTCTATCAAGACCTTGTTGCCTTTCATCACGTGTTCAGTTTGGTATGGTTGATAACCTGCCAAGCCCTTGATCTCTCTCACACCCCCATTAACCAAGCTCCATGAGGGTGTCTGGATCCTTGAGAGATGAACTTTGGGGCCTCTGCCCAAGGTATGCTCCATTTGCACCTCCAGAAAGTGAACAGGAAGATGCACCAAACACCAGAGGCTCTGGAAGTAGCCAGCAAGGCCCTTCCAACACCAGTACCACCTGGGGTCCTTCCCTTCCCCACACCAGAAATCATGCAAGAACTGGTCAAAACACATGCACAGCAAGAAAGTAACTTCAGTGACAATTTCCACATCTGTGAAACCCTTAAGGGGGAAGAGAGGAGGCATCTAAGGGATGCATGGCACAACAGGGTAGATTATGCTGACCAATCTGATGTGGGGGGAAATTCCTTTAGAATCCTAAAGACCTCAAGACTGATTTAACCTGGAGCATGCAAGCAAACCATTACATGCCTGGAACCAAGAAGATCTTCTTGGATCTTCTTGGTTCCAGGCATGTAATGGCCTGGATGGCCAGGATGCCATTGGCCCAGATGGTCAATGCCAGGGGGCCAAGAGGGCCAATGGCATCCTGGCTTG
>VXBZ01003449.1:2767-14270 GCA_013399135.1 Heliornis fulica
GTGATTTTTCGGTGTGGGTATATCAACCCTTGTGAATATTTAAGTGTTACTGTAAGGGTCTGCTAGTTTTTTTTTTTCCTTGCATGCTTCCAGAATTCCTTTAGAGATATGCTTTCTTAAAAATCATAGAACAGAATGAAATTACAGAATCATCTAGGCAGGAAAAGACCTTTAAGATAGTTCATCACAAGCCTAAGAGTGCCAAGTCCACCGCTAAACAATTCACATCAGATCAACCCTCTTCAGGAGTAAAGCAAAATTATTTCTGAAGGAAACTGCTTATAAGAACTCAGTGAGCTTTAAATTTACATCTTTTGCTAATTAAGCTTAATTTTCTTGANCACTATGAAGATATATTGTGTTCCCGAAACAGTAATCATACGTGGTTTAAGGAACTGAAAAATGACTGAACAGTTAGAGAAGACAATTTTCCCATAGACTGATTTAATGTTTTGAACATTCACATCTTCTAAATTAAATTCTTAAATATTGCAGAACATTAAGCTGCTGTTGCTTAAATAAGATATATGCATTCAGAACCCATAAGCACCAAGATTTAATATGCATCACTTATAAAAAACAGAAAAAAAACATATTTTCAAGACTCCAAGTATTTGTAAAAAAAAAGAGTCTGGGAAAAAGGAGTTGAAAATATATGTTAATTAAGGAACCAAATATATTCAACAGATTCCTTGTTTTTTTAACAGATCACAGCAAAATAAAATACCAATGTGAATGACATTTGTATTCAAGCTGCTACTTTTTCCACGATGACTAATAACAATGATTTGGATTTTGATTTATTGCATGCATACTTTTACAAATTATGCTACAAAAATAATGCCCTTTTCATCTGACATTAAGACCCACTGTAGCGGAGCTACTTGCACACACACATATACTTACCCAGATTACAAGAGTTATTTCTAGTTTATAAATTCTAAAATTCACTGTTGAATTACATTATTGCTGAGTCATAGCTACTTTTTGTGATACTTACTCTCAGGTACCTCTAGTGAAACTCCTTTTTGGAGAGGGCAGAGCCGGGATGGGTTCCCTACAACCACAGGGCACCAATATCCTTTCAACCAGTCTTCTATGTAATGCCTTTTTTTACTCACTGCCACTTAAAAAAACTGAAGTTTCATTAAATTTCTTTAGCCATACTTAAATAAAATTCTGAAAACGTTAAAGAATCTTTTAGGAGGCAGGTTAATGCAATGTCATTCAACAGAATGATCAGCTTTAGTCTAGTAAGATGTAAAAAGCTTCTCTTGCACAGTCTACGCACCACATTATTTAAAGCATCAAGCCAATCCTCGTGGAGAACCTCACAGAATCATTATGTTTGGAAAACCTTATTTAGTTACTTTTTACTATGATTGGAAAGCTAAAATTTAAAGTTATCTCATTAAATGCAAACACATTCAAATAAATCATATGGCATCTTATGAAATATAGTTCATTATATAAATTAAAAAACTTCTCTAGACCTAGCCAAAGAACAATCATGTTCTTAGTTAGGAAGCGCGATGATTTTAAGATTATAAGGTATCCTGAAATATTAACATAAAATGAGCATAAAGCAGAGCAATTTGTGTCAAAACAAATCAGTTACTAAAGAAAGGGACCATACAGTACCTCAGCTTAGAAAAGGCTCTTGCAAAATCAATCCTGTCATGTGTAGGTTAACATTCTATATCTGTCAAGCTGATAACATCTGCACTGAATGAGTCCTAAATATTTGCTTTATCAGTCTGAATTTTGATTGACTTCATGCTGGCCATCAACTGAGACACCGGTATGACTGAGCGATATTGGACATGGCTCTCAGTAACAGTTATGAGACAAAGAAGGAATGAAGATCACATCCCTCAAAAAAAGTTTTCTTATATAAGCAGACCAAGTACTGGTAATTAGAAGAATAATTAAAACTTTTTTCTGTCAAGACGTTGCCCAAGTTTTACATGCATTTAGAAGAAAATGTAATAAATTTTTATCATTGAAGTCCATGCTGTAGAAGCAGAGAGAGAGTTATAATGCTACAAAGCATTATATATCTTTTGTATGTATCAGAACTTGAAGAAAGAAACCAAGGAATTGACTTGGAAATAAAACTAGGTCTAGATATCAAGATTTGCTGAGGCCAGCTGTTAAGATTCTACTAGGAGAGCAACAATTACACTGTTGAGAGGCAATTACCACAGAGGGGAAGAAAATATGACCAGTTTGGGGGCTAAAAATTTTTAAAATTACTACTTCATTAGTTATCATATAAAACTACTTATTCATACATAGTTAATGAATAAAGATTACTCATCCAGTTATTCTGTTTTCAATGCAATTATCTACTATATATAGGTACTCTTCACGTTTACATAGATCTTTGTGCTTACAGGATAAAAAAGGAAAAAGTAAAAAATAACCAGGAATAACCTCTCTCTTGAGACAAGGATTTGAGGAAGGTGATAAGAGAGAAAACAAGAGAAAACAAATCATGTAGGGAAGGATAAGTAAATAATAAAACAAGTGAAAAAGAAACCACATAAAACAAGTAACGGATGAGGATGTGCTGAGAACAGAAGGTAAAAGCTACAACATGATATCCAGTGCTTGTTCTTCCCTCCTCTGCGGAAACAATGCTGTGAAATGTTGGACTCATTTTTCTGATGTCATAAGAGAGATCACACTGAGCTTCTGTGACACTGTTTCTTAAAACACAACAAAACAAAACATTCCGGAACATCGGAACAAGCCACTGGCTTCAACTGTAAACTGCATAGATAAATATAAATAACTATAACTATATAACTATAACTATAACTATAACTATAACTAATGTACACACTCTCTTTTTCTTTCTTCATGTGTACATGTATGCAATGCCTCTCAACTTGCCCCCTAATCATTATTTATTTTAGTTGCATTTTTCTTTAGTTTATAATAAAGGAAAAAAAGGCACTAGTGCAATAGCGTGGTTTTGCTCAAGAAGCATTTTTTTTTAATGTCACTATATTAGTAGTGAAATATAATGAAAATAAGTGCAGAACGATTCTTCTTTTCCCAACATGTACAACATTTTCACTACCATTCCATATAATTAGCTATTTAAAAAAAAGTTCTGTGACTCAGCAGAGCTGTAATTCAGAATTTTCAAGTGCCAGTATTTTTAAAGAGAGCTAACATTACTAGGAGGAAAATAAAAAATAATATTTTTATAACATTTTTATACAACCATCAGCCTCAGAGCAATTTTACCACAGAGGCTAGCGCTGTTATCTCTAGTTTGCACACAGGAAGCAGGACAAGTAGGAACTAGCTCTACATTGCCTTGTGCAACATACAGGCCATGCTGAGCAAACAACACACTCCACATTCTTCAAGAACATGGGACTAGAATTACTACTAAGTACTTCTTAAGTATTAGTTTTAAAAAATCAACACAAAGCCATCATAAGAAATACAGGATAGAACAAAAAAACAAACAAACAAACAAACAAAAAACCAAACCAAACCATAATGATGTCATCAACTAATGAATTCTACAAAAGACAAGTGCAGCAGTTACAGATCATTTTACTACTCCCCAGACAGTTCTAACTCCCTGATGGAGCTCATTTTCTCCAAAGAACTGTAGAAGTGAAACATGTGTCTGTGCCAGATGCTTCAGTGTAATTCAGAGTTTCGCTAAAATTTCCTGCTGTACTATGAGGAAGTAACACCTGTCAGAGAAACCAGCTGGAAACACTACTGAAGTCACTGCAGCAAGATTAACCAGGTATCATTTGTCAATACCATCAGAGTAAAGGCTGAATTCCAATACAATTTCACAATCCCTGTATTACTGGGACTTCTTTCCCTTCACCCTTGATATATGGCATCATCCCACTTACCTGTATCACACGAATATACATCTCAGCTGAAAGTAGTGATAAATGTAAAAAAACCCAACCTTACTGTTGTGCAGAGAAAGTCACTCATATATGACAGAATACTTAGCAAACCTTACAGACCCCTCATATCAGAGATTCACAGAATACTCTGGATTGGAAGGGACCTTAAAGACCACCTATTTCCAAGTCTCCTGAAATAAGCAGGGACATCTTCCAATATCAGGTTGCTCAGAGACCCATCCGATCTGACCTTGAATGTTTTCAGGGATGGGGCATCTGCAAATTTTCTGGGCAGCCTGTTCTAGTGCCTCACCACCCTCATCGGGAATAATTTCTTTGTAAGATCCAATCTAAATCTACTTCAGTTTAAATCTATTACCTCTTGTCTTATCACTACACTTCCTGACAAACAGTCCAGCTTTCTTGTAGGCCCCTTTTAGGTACTGGGAGACTGCAGAAAGGCCTCCCCAGAGCCTTCTCTTCTCCAGGCTGAACAAGCCCAACTGTCCCAACCTGTCTTCATAGAAGAGGGGCTCAGGCCTCAGGACTTGCTCCAACAGTTCCATGTCTGTCTTCTACTGAGGACTACAGAGCTGCATGCAACACTGCAGGTGGGGTCCATAAGAGCCGAGCCTAAGGACAAAATTCCCTATCCCAACCTGCTGCCCACGCTTGTTTTGGTGCAGCCCAGGATACAGCTGGCTTTCTGGGCTTCAAGTACACACTGTTGACTAACATCCAAATTTTCACCCACCAGCACCCTGCAAGTTCTTCTCCACATGCCACTTTCAATACTTTCAGCCCCCAGCCTATATTGATACTGGGGTTGGTTTGATACAGGAGAAGAACACTGCCCTTGAGTTTATCTACATCCCTCTGGATGGCAGTATGTACCTCAGGCACATCAACTGTACCTCTCATCTTGGTTTCAGCTGCAAACTTGCTGAGGATGCGCTCAATCCCACTGACCATGCCGTTGTGGAAGATGTTAAATAGTACCCCAGTACAGACCCATGGGGAACAGCTCTCATCACTGATCTCCATCCAGTCATTGAACTGCTGACCACTACCCTCCAGATACAAACATCCAACAAATCCCTCATCCACCAACAGTCCATTCATCAAATCCATCTCTCTCCCATATAGAAAGATGTTAATGGTGGACCACATTGAAGGTTTTACAGAAGGTAAAGCTATATGACATCCATAGCTCTTCCCTTGTCCACTGGTGTAGTCATTCCACCATAGAAAGCCACTAGTTTGGCCAGATTAAGACCTGCCCTTGGTGAAGCCATGCTGGCATTCTCAAATCCCCTCCCTGTCCTCCATGTGCCTTACTTACCTTCTAGGCCACTCTGTTCCATGATCTTGGACACAGTCATGAAGCTGACAGGTTGGTAGTTCCCAGGTAGTTCTCCTTACAACCCCTTTTAAAAGTTGGCGCAATGTTTCCCTTTTTCTAGTCACCAGGGACTTCACCTGACTGCCATGACTTTTCAGTTGTCATGGAGAGTGGCTTTCCAACTACATCAGCCAATTTCCTTGGGACTCTGTGATGCATCTTGTCAGGTCCCACAGAGTGATATATGTTCAGGTTCTTCAGATGATCTTGTATTCAATCTTCTCTTACTGTGGGAGGGACTTCGCTCCCCTAGTCCCTACTTGAAAGGTGTGGGAAGAGAGGCTGCCGGTGAAAACTGAGGAAAAGAAGTTGTTGAGTACCTCGGCTCCCTCCTCACACACTGTTGCCTGTGTGCCAGTTGAGCTCATCAGTGGGACTACACTTTCTGTGACCTTCCTTTCCTGGATGAGATACCTGTAGAAGTCATTATTCTTAGCATCCCTTGCCACGTTCAGCTGTAGCTGTGCCTTGGCTTTCCTGATCCTATCCCTACACAACCAGGAAGCATCCCTATACAGTTTTCAGGATCCCTGCTCCACTTTCCACTGCCTGTGCAAGGACATTAATATAGCAGAGAAGACATGATGCAGTCTGCATGAAAAGTATAGTTAAAGGAAAAGGTAAGCCAGGTTTCTCCTTGAGCATGCTTCACGTTTCAACCCTAGAAAAATTCTAATGTATGCTATACTCTACGAACAAGCTAGCAAAAGCTCCTTTAACCTGCAAAATATATTTCCTCAAAACCATCAATTATTTCAGAATCACTGTTGTAAGTACAACACAAAACTTGTAATAAGCATAGCCACACTTTTTGCCAACAACACGCTAATAAAAAATTGTTTGTTTCAAGTGCTAACTCTTCCAGCTCCTAATATTCTGTGATTAAAATATCCTTTGACACTATTTGATCAACCTAAAAAATTCCAATATGCATTTTAAAAAAAGCAAGCTTCAGTAAGACACAAGACAGAATCATGAAAAGTTGGACAAATAAATGGAAAATACTTGATACTACATATGTGGTAAATAATTAGCACCTTCACAGGAATGTTATAAAAAGAGAGTTCCTCTATTGAGGGTGCAAACACAAATTCACGTAAATTTCTGAGAACTTTTACAAGTATAATGTTCAGTGTTATCATATCACTGTCTTTGCAGTATTAATAGCCTGATAAAAGATTTCATACAGATTGATGGAAGGAAACTCGATTCCCTAAGTCTCAAGTCCTGACACCAAGCACATGCACCAACTACTTCTCCTATATGACTTTTTCCAAGTATGTGACAAAGCACCCTCTTGAATATTTTCTGAAGGACTATGTACAACACAGTCACTCTTATGTAAATTAGGATTTCTAATAATTTATTATTAATATACCACAATAGAATCAAAGCTAAATTATTAAGAAAAATCAAGGTCTTGACTCTAATAAAATACATGGAATTATAAAGTCACTTGGTTGAATGATAAGACATCTATTAAATACCAAACAAGTCTAGGCCATAAAAATGCAGTAATCAAAGCATGCACCTGAAAAGTCTCCCACAAAGACTGGGACTACATAACTGTCCTGGTTCTGGCCAGGACCAAGCTGACTTACCCAAGCAGCCAGCACAGGTGGGCTGCGTTGGTCCAGGCTGTTTCCATACCACCTGGCATCCATCAAGCCACTATAAAAGGAGGTGGTGGGGTAGCTCAGTTGGGGTAGCTTGTAGGTGGAGTTTTGGGGGTTTTTTTTTGTTTGTTTTTTTTTTTTTTTTTTGTTTTGTTTTTTTTAAGAAAGTTGTGAATGTAAGCTCTGTCTGACCACTCCCTTTTACATGGGCTTGATTAAAGTCAGTTCTGTCCTATGTTAGTTTTCTATATTATGTACCTTCTATAACTTTGTTGTATACATAAATATAACACACATAGTTTTCATAATAGATGATCTCCCACAGATACGTATGTCATTTCAGTACAAACAAGGTCCTTTCCAAATTACATTCCTTGAGGTGCTGTTACTTTACTATGCAAATTAATTTCTCTGGCTTACTTATTTTTTGCATGTGTTCCAAAATATTTTTATTTCTTTATCTTCAGCTACTGAACTGCCCTAAAATGATGGAAATACTTTATATATATGCTGAAGAGTACTGTATAACAAGAGGACTACACAGCTGCATCAAAACACCTGCATTTTCTTCAGGCACATTGTGTTTTCATCATATACACTCTCCATTTTCTTAAAGGTATCCACAAGGTCTCTCTAACCGTTTTTATGTTTCATATGTATTCATATCCAGTGTTCATTGCTTCAGTCATCTTTACCAGCTCCAGTATTTGTCCCAGCTACATTTTCCTATTTGACCTTTTTTTCTTACTTAGTTATAGATACTAATTAATCTATTCCAGATGCATTTTTCCTACCTATGTTTGTATCCTCCGTGATGTTTGCCTGAACTCTGAATCTACTTGCAGTTAAAATTTTTAATTAATATGCTGTTTGTCCACTTCATCTAAATCATGCATTTTACTTAATGCTTTCATTATTTTCTGCAAGTTCACTGAAATCAGTTCTCCTGCACATCACTCCTCTTCCATAAAAGGAAATAAAATGTAACTGTCACACTATATTAAAATACAAAGATGTATATATACAAAATGTATGTGCACAGACCTCTTACTGCAACAGTATAACCCCTATCTAAAACCTTGACTTTTGACCCAAACAATGCTATTATTTCTGGAAAAAAAGTATCATGCCTTGAATATGTTTTTGCTGCAGAATTTATACACAGGGAAATATCAATGTGCCTGCACAAATAATGCAGGGTTCATTAATCTTGTCATTTTGCTATCTATGACAGTGCTATTCATCATATTTAATACAGCTATCCTGGCCAATACCTGTGGTTTATCAATAGTCAAACACACTAATGACTAAAAGTAGTTACAATACTTACATTGGTGAGATGAATGACTCCTTTCGATGTAACAGAGCAGCCCATAAAACCAACATACTGCAGCTCAGGACAATGTTCAGCAAAAGCTTTCACTGACTGATCTGTCACCTACAGAAAAGATGCAAAGGTGCAAAGGTTAATGGGTGGTATGAGCACATACTACAGATAAACTACTTTCCCTGTAACACTGGTAAGTTGCTCATTAACACTTGCATTGTTGTTATCGCTACTGTTATTTATTTGAGGAGTTTGAGAGAAAACATCAGGTATGCAAAGATATATTTATTTGTATGAAAAGGAAGGAAAAATATCATCTTTGGCAGAGGGGGATCATCTTCTCAGAGAAACATACGAAAAGGGTGAATGATGACCACAAATTCAGATATTATTGTCATCCTGTTTATCTGCAAATTACTCGAGAAACCATTATATTCACTATTCTCATCAACTATATACAAATATGAAAACACTTCCAAATCTATGTTATTGTCATCCTGCAGACTCATGGGATACCCATCACTGACTGCACAGTATTTAAATCGTGTGCTATCTTAAGCTGATATTAATTTTCTAAGTGCTGTTACTAAAACAAACAAAAATTAATGCTTTTAACTTAATGATATTACATCTATTTCCCACATCAGGCTTGCATCTCATAGCAGTACAACATTCAGTTATCAGTTGAATGGAGCCAGTACCTACCTTACTATTGTGGTTTATTTCTACAACTAATTTTTCTTAATAATAATGTTTTTCTAATAAAATTTAATAATTACTGATTGTAATTCATTGCATAAATGCAATGTTTTGTAGGTAGACTATTCAAAAGTCTAAGATTTTGTCAGCTTTGTGAAGAATATATATTCACATGGGTATACTTAAGAGACCTGAATGTTTTATTTTTTTTTTCCCTGAGATGTATATATTCCAAGTGTACATATTCCAAATTACCATAATGAAAAAAACTATAATGATTTTGTGACATGGAATCATAAATGCTGAATGAAGTTTTGAAGTTCAGACAGATCTGAAGTTGAAGTAACAAAGCTCTAGTAAATTTCTAGTTAATTAGACTTTCTTCTATTTTATCATCTGTAGTCTCTAGCGCAGCTGGCTTATATGTATACTTTAACTTTTATATTTAAACTCAAACACACAGGCCATCTTATTATTTCTATTTCATGTAGTTGTGAGAAATAGCAATCTTTCATTGAACCTTAGAGATTACTTTTTCTGCAGAATAAATGAAAGATACGTGACTGATTAAAAAAAAAACAGAGAAAATTAACATTAGGATGTACACAATTATTGTGTAATGTTAACACTGTCTCTTCACAGTTACTGGATGTTACATTGGCTGCCCAGGGAGGTGGTTGTATGGATGTATTTAAACCCCCAGATGTATTTAAAAGAAGGACAGATGAGGTGCTTAGGAATATGGTTTAGGAGAAGACAGGTACAGCTGGACTCCATGATCCCAAAGGTCTTTTCCAACCTAGTCGTTCTGTGATTTTCCTCAAAGGCCTCTTCGTCACTCATGAGATATAGAACAGATACATGAAATGTGTATTCTGATAGAAAATATACTACAGTTCTACAGAAATTACCCCAGTCAACAATGATACAGAAATTTACACCCAATTATTTTCTAGATCACATCACTGCTCTTCCAAGAATCTTTAATATCATTTGGATTGTCTATTTGACCTTCACTGGCTTTCATTCATCCTGTCTTGCTTAATGTTAAGTCTTGCTTTGAAAAAGTAATATAGCATGATGAGGAGAGATTTTTAAGTTATGCAGTAAAGCACTGTGAATGGGAAATACACTGGTCTGGAACTAATGGAACAGATTCTCCTCGGATTAAAAGATCTATGGTAAGTGAGATATGGTTTAATCATTTTCTTTTTATGTATTTTAGTCTACTGTATATGAATTCCAGTTCTGCAATGTATTACAGAAATTCAGTATTTTGAGTATTCTGAATTAGATTCTTTAAGTATTAGTTTTTTACATTCTATCTAATAACTGAAGGAACAAAAAAAAGGAGGATTTCAGAAGAAAGGATGATAATTCAAAATTAAAGCCTGAGGTATAACTACACATGCCCCTTAAAATTTCAACGGAAAATTCGCACAATTTATGAAAACTTACAGAAGGCTTAAAAAGAAATAGCTGAAAAAGTTAGGAATATACAGTATCCAACAGACAACACGCTCTTAAATGGAGGCACTAAACAACTAGATCTTAATGTGCAATTCTTTTTTCTATGTGAAATACAGAAATAAAATGTTTGCAAAATGTGTAAAATATTCCTCAGAAGACAGACACTTAGCAGGATAAACTCTGTCAGAGGAAAATATGCTCTCATGTTAGTAGACAGCCAGTCTGACACGAATGTAACGTGCAAGCATCCACTGCAGAAGTCAGCACTAAAGATGGAAGAAAACCTTTTTCTCCCATTTCCTTACTCCATAGATCTTTACCTGTCCTGGTCAGATACCAGCATAACCATAATTATTTTTGGCAACACAGAATGAAGGGAAGGATCAGGGACAACTTACTAAAATTCAGCTCTACTTTTGAAAAGAGAGAGGCTTCAAAAAGCTCATCTGCTCTTTCAGTCCTAAAACTGGCATGTATTACCTATGCATTATTATATACCACAGACTAAGCCCCACAGACAACATACTCAGAAATCTGCCCTGTCTGTGGCCAGGCCCTCCAATACTTGTATCAGTCACTCAAACAACATACACGTTCCCTGGTATGTTTTCCCTGAAAACCTTGCATTCCACAAGTGATCATAATGTGCAGATAGGCTAAACTTGGGTTTTAGGGGTTTTTTTTCCTCCTTTTTACCTTATATAAAACTCCTAGATTGCATTTGTTTCATAAGATACCAACAAATCACACAGAGCAAAGGCATTTATCCTGTGCTAACTCAGCTCACCAGCTTGCAAGTGAGCTCAACTGCACAAGAACATAATGCATACAAAAAAAAACCCACCCCAAAAACCGTAACACGGTGAGATTTCTATGCAGAAGTATATGTAATGTACTGTAAACCAAGGTAGCCAGGCCATCGCTGTTCTACCATCAGGAAAAACACAAAATTTCATTTTAATTACAAAAAATAAATAAATAAAAAACCCCACAACCAAAAAACCCAAACCGAAGCAGGAAACACACACACACACACACACACAACCAAAACCCACAGCAATTATATGGTTTTGATAGAAACTACTTACATAGGTTT
>VXBZ01003449.1:29200-40257 GCA_013399135.1 Heliornis fulica
GGGTTTTTTTCCTTTGTTTTTTTTTTTTTTTTTTTTTTAACTGACTTGCAGTATGTAATGGCCACTGTTACTGACAGGTGCTCATACTAAGATTTTGCACCAGATCTTGTGGACTGTGGCTGGCCCTGTGTGGAGCCAGGAGTTGGTCTCAATAATCCTTAAGGGTCCCTTTGAACTCAAGATATTCTATGATTCTATGACTACTCAGCACTACCCCACTGGTTAAATCTCCTCTTGCACTCTCCATAACCAGTTCTTGCGTTATCACTGACAGTCTAAAAATCCCAGTTTGGTTCCGTATCAGTGTGACATTCTCTCATAACTTTTGTCTCCCATGAATACTGTACTTCAGGACCACGCAATTTCTTATCTCTTTCAATATATTACATAAAGCCAGTGACACTATCCTTGTCAAGTTCTCAGTAGACAGAAAAATACTGTACTACTATTCCTGTTTAGGCCTACCATTTCCACCTTATAAGAATCCTGCAGGTTCAAGCACTAATTTTGTTTCAGTTGATCCAGTNGTTTCAGTTGATCCAGTCCTAAATAAATAAAAAAAAAAATCATACTATCTTCCTGCAATGGAAAGTGATGCAATGGAACTCATCATACTTACAAACTAAAAGCCTTTGCTTGCTAAATGGTGTAACAGTTCAATCAATAGACTAACTGGAATATTTACAAACAGTGATCTAAAACAGATTGTCTTGGAATTCACCATCATGGTAAATACACATAAATATAAAATAAATGTGTAATCAATGTAAAATATTTCTCAAATATAAAATTCACATTTAATATAAATAAAACATAATTCTGAAATATTTTCCATGTCTCTCTGAGTAGCCTTTCATTCTTTTCCACCCCTCCACCTTATGTGCTCTGTCACATAAACTTTTTATGAAAATCTTTCTTAAAATAGCTCAAGCATTCAAAAAATGTTCACCACTAAAAAACTATGAATAAGATGTATTTGCGACATGAACTTAGATTCTTAAAACCTGACTTTACATTTAAAAATAGATGTCTGCCCCATCTCAAACCTCACACACAAACAGCACCCAGCACAATTCCTGCCAACAAACTAAACTTTCTAAGCTTACACAGAACTGCTGGACATCAAATTTAAAGATAACTTCCCTTCAACTGCATATAATGCACATAACGCAAATTCAAACTCATGAAACAGCTTTATACTAACAGGAAGTAAAATGCTTCTTCTGCAAATATATAAAGTCTAAATCAGAAAAAAGTAAGTTAATCTTCCTTGTAAAACCTCCTTGAAAACAGACATATTATGAAAAGTAATCATTCCTTACTAATGTTACACTCACGCTTCAGAACTCCAAATGAATAAATATATTTATCATTTATATACTATTTTTAAACTGACATAAAATATTTTCAGAACATTACTACAATATCATGACTGCAGTACTTTTTTTTTAGCAAATTAAATATGTTAACTTTAGATTTAGAATGGAAAAAGTAATTTGCAGTTACATATAAGTCCAGAGAGCATGCAGTGAGATTATAAAATTCACATCTTCCTTACAAACTACAGTTTCTGATTAAATTTCTGTAATGTACATTATCAATGCTACGAAATGAAAAGATTTTAGATAAAAAAGTTTTACTTGTAAGAACTTTGTTGCATTAATAGTCTGAGATAACTGAACATAGAAAACTCCCACACTAGTTGTTATTTATTCATTTTCATTAATAAAGATAGGACTTTGATGCAGTTCCAAAAGGTCAGTTGTAGTGTTGGGGAGTGGGGAAACCCTACAGATTCCTTTGTCACCTTAAAGGACAATACAGAGCTTTAATGCCTTTTGTGGCACAACCATAAGTCTTCTGAGACCTATCCATTCTTCACTATAGATATATTGAAAGATTCTTGGAAACACCATAATTCACCACACCAGTCATTAACATCCTTCTTTCTCTTTAAGAGAAGAAACGCATACATCTCTACCACAGATGCCATAACTACGCAAAGAATGGAATGCCTTTTAAAGTCATGTTCTGGATATTACATCTCCTGATAGACTTAAGTTTAATAAAAGAGAAAAAAAACAAAAAACAAAAAACAAAAAACCCCCAAACAAAAAACATAAGTAATACTTAAACACTTGTTTAGAAATAAAAGAAGCAAAATTAAGCCAGACTGAATGGAAGGCTTTTCGAGTCAAGGGGGGTAGTGGTTTCCTTGCTATTTGAAATTTTCTATAAGCCAATAAAAAAAAAGAAAAAGTAGTCCATTGTATCCCTTATCGACCTTATTACTAAATAAAAATACATACAACATTGAAATCAATTTGCAAAACAGAACAACTACCTGCAAGCCAAGGAATCCCATGTCTGCAGACACCCTTTGGCTTTTGGTTTTAACCAGAAATTTCAAGCATGTCACCCAGAGAAAGTTTAAAATATAAGCAAAATAAATAAGGTAAAATTTGTTTTGGAAGGATGGTGTAAAAAGTATTTTTTAAGACATAATGAGCATCTTTTATGAATGGATAACTGGAAATGGGCATAGCTAGTCAAGTATACTGTCAAGGACTCAAGCTGTATCCTTGTTCTTCTAACAGTCATGTAATTTGGAATAGGCAAAATAAATCTTTCTCAACCTCACATTTAAAATTACAGTGCAGAAATCATATCCACGGTCTGCAGGGAAGCATTGTAATGAAAAACATACCTGCAAGACATTAATACTGCTGCATATTTTCTCAAGTGTTTTCCTGCTAACATTAAATACAGATAGCTTGTGATTGTTATGCATCTCATCCCAAGTAGTCCAAAAAATGCCAACATACATGCAAAAAAATCTTAGCTTTTTAAATCCAAATGGCTAGAATATTACCAAATAAAGTACACCGACTTCTGAGAGAAACATTTTTACCAAGTGCTAATAACTAAGACAATAGTAATGCAGCTGGATGTAAAATCACAGCCTTAAAATTTATTTCATAGTGATCTAAGAATGAAGAAAATTATTTTATTGACATCCAAATTTTCATAATCTAAAGCAACTTAAACACTTTATATTTTCCCATATATTTTCTTTCCAACTTTCTCATTTTTCTACAGAACAAAAATCTTACATTTGCAATTCTACTGACTGAACCAAAGATTGTTCAGCAGTTAGTCCTCCTCAGTAACATTCAGAAATACATTCAGAACAACGATGGACAGAAAAAGAGAAGTACTGTACAATCATATCTGAAAACCCAAGTCCTTCCCAGGAACATAGTTTTCAAAATTTTAACAAAATTCAGATATGTAAAATCAAATTTGTAATGCGAGTATCAGCTTCAACGAAATTCAGAAAAAATAAGCATTGAGAACAGATTTAATTAATTAGTCTGAGCTTCTAAATTTAACTGAAGACATTTAATCTTCATTAATAGGATAACTCAGAATCTAATTATTCTATTATTCAGAAGGGGGAATTTTTTTAATTACTAAATAGGTCAAAAACATATTTTTTCCCCCAAACAAAATGTCTATAGGTTAACGGCAAAGTGACTTTCATTAGTCCACCAATAGTGAGCTAGCTTACCAAGTTTTAGATAACTGTTTGAGCCACAGATTTAGCCTTGTTTCTTCTTTTCATGAAATAGTTACCTTATATAACAATCAGAAAGAAGTGATAGTACAATGGTAAAGCACAGAACAGTCTTCATTGCATTCTACACATTGGTTTCTACAAGCAATCACAGAAAATTATCAGTGAAAATGAGAGGCTGCAACTACATTTGTAGGTAGATAGGTAGGCTGGATCAAGCACAGGACACAAGAGACTCAAAACTACAAATATGACTCCCATTCTCTCCCTTACTCTCAGCTTTCATTGCTGAGTGTGATGTAAAATAAAAGGTACCAGTGTACCAGCTATGTTGTCTCCTACCCTCCTACCAACCCCCCTGGTTACTGACCTTCATGAGGGACAGGTTTGGACGTAAAGCCTTGATGCTATGCAAGCACCTGTTCAGCAACAGCCAGAACATCGGACTGTTATCATCACTGTTCAGCCACAAATGCAAAGCTCAGAACCATATGGGTTGTAATGAAGAAATCTAACTCCATCCCATCTAGACTTCAAGAGCACTTCACTGGGATCAGCCATGAAGCTCATCGTCCCTGTTACATGCATCCAAATATTAGACCTGGTTACCACAAGCAGTATTTCTATCAGTAGGCAATGAAAACATCCTGACCTTCTGGTCTTTGTGCTTTATTCTAGACCCTAAAACTTAACTCATTTCTATTAGAAATATTTGAAAATATTCACATTAATCTTCGTAACATGTGAAGTGTTCTTCAGCATTGATGATTTCTATAAAAAGCATTGATGCAACATTCTATCCCTGAAATAACTTTACATACTCGATATCTAGTATTTGTCAATTACATTTCTGTACTGTCTGTAATGATTAATTTTCAGGGTTTACCCTGATATTTATCTGCTTAGCAGAGCTTAAGGCAGTAAACTGTACAATTGATCTGGAACCTTTGACAGCTTCTCACTCAACTGTCAGAGTTTTCTGATTTGCGTCAAAATTTGTTTGCTCAAACCCTGACAGATGACAAGAAGGTTTGAAGAGTTATGTCTATGGTGAAATGATGCTCTAATAGGGGAAATACATACTTTTGAATCATTGCTATAAAGATTTGTGAGCAGCTAATACTGAACATTATATGTGTTGCCACAGATAACTCAAAGGATGTAGTTCAGTAACACCTGTCACACAATTTTTTTCCTTAGCATGAAACAATCATCAACTTATCACAACTTCCACTAGACCTCTTGTCAAAGAAATATCCTGCATTTCTGCAAGTCCCCACCAAAAGTTGATTATTTGGTCTGAACCATGTCATCCTCTCTTATGTATATGAAGTTAAGGGTCACTTTCTATCTAATATATTGTTTCAGAACTATGAACATCAAATCCATTTAAGCTGATGTGGAATCAAACTGCCAAAAATACAGGCTGGGCAGGGAATGGATTGAGACCAGCCCTGAGAAGAAGGCTGGTGGACAAGAAGGTAAATATGAGTCATCAATGTGTGCTTGAAGCCCAGAAAGCCAACCACATCCTGGGCTGCATCAAAACCAGCATGACCGTCTGGTGAAGGGAGGTGGTTCTTTCCCTCTATTCCATTCTTGTGACACCCCACCTGCAGTACTGTATCCAGCTCTGGGGTCCCCAGTACAAGAAAGAAAGATGCTGAGCTGCTTGAGTGAGTTCAGAGGAGAACCATGAACATGACAGGGGGCTGAAGCATCTCTCCAGTGAAGACAAGCTGAAAGAGTTGGGACTGTTCATCCTGGACACGTCAGGTTCTGGGGAAACTTTAAAACAGCCTTCCAGTACCTAAAGGGGGCCAGAGGGGTTGGAACTAGATGGGCTTTGAGGTCACTTCCAACCCAAACCATTCTATGATCCTATGAAAAACAGTGGGGAAGAATGCCTCAAGAACCATAACGAAGATATTCACCTGTGCTCCCTTCTGGACTCCACTCACTCAGAGGTACCTCTAAAGAGAAAACAGCTTTTTCACACTACAGTTGTGCTTATAAAATCTCATGTTAATGCAATTTATACAAGAAAAAATAACATATCCAAAACCCTGTTTCTTGGACTTACTGCTCTTTCTCTAGAAAATAAAGGGGGTTTTCCCCAAGAAATGGGAACAGGAAGAGAATGAAAAATGACACACAACAATGCATTTGTTTCTAATGATTCTGAAAGAAAAAAAAAAGTATTCTAAATACTCTGAGTAGGAATTATATGAATTAAAGATATTCTATTGTATGAAAAAAACTCTTAAGTGAACCCAAGAAAGTAAGTACATTGGATCCCTTGTCCTAGATCATCTATTATATTTTTATTAAAAAATTAAATAAATTCTACATCTGTGCTATAGAGTAACAATTTGTCATTCTGGGTATAAGTTAGATTCTATTACTACTTTAAAATATTTTGTAACCTCCAGTCAATAATGCTAAAAAATGAACCAACTTCTAAAATATTTTCACTAAAGTTATACAGAAATAAACCAGTCCTTTTCCCTTACAACAGCAACCATCACCTCTCCACGAAGGATTTGATCCCATAAAATAATCTCATAAAACGCTCCTGGCATGAATATGAAGACAAAAAAAGAGAGAAAAAATGAAATTAGATTCCTTCCTAAATCTATTTATAAACCACATAATCCCAAACTACAGGATATTAGCAATATACAGTTTAGTTAGGCTCCTAAAGATTTTACAATGATTAAGATTCCTAATTATACTGGAGTTCTTCTGAAAGTCAGAATATCCTTAAATATTTGTAAATTGGACACATTTAGCTTTGTCTGCTTTTCATCCCTTATCATCCCTTTAGAATATAAAATCATGAAAATCACAAAAAAAAAAAAAATCCCAACCAGCTCAACAGGAACAAAAGGAAAGGTTGGAAAATACTTTACAACTTCACCCCCATCCTTCAGCAGCAGAATTGTCATAACCCTTCTCCAAACTGCTACCAAAGCAAAGCTGAAAAGATCTTGTCACACGTGCTGCCAACCTGGTCACCCTGACAGATTCCCTTTAGACTTAACACTCTCCCCAGTTAGACTAAACGCTTCCTCCTCAGTTCAACAACACTTTATTTTTTTTTAATTAGTCAGTTAATATTTATGGAGCACTTACATCTGTGAGCAAATCGGAGATTCACAGTTCTGTCCTCAGAACACTGTATGAACTGTGGAGTAAGCAGTAAAACATGACCAGCAGACCAAATTTGAAAAAATAAGTGAAAACACTGGTTAAATTCCCACTTATATAAACAGCATCCATTTTGTGTGTCTTAATAAAATGATGTTCTGAAGTAAGAAATGGAAAATACAAGTTTTTAAATTAAAAATTGTGTCAGAGCATGCCTGTCAAGGTGGCTAAAAAAGGTTACACATACAACCTTAAATTAGGTTTTCCTAATTTTTGACCAGTTAACTTAAAAGATAACTAAATATAGCATTCAGCTATAATCACATCCAAAGCATGCAAGCGTTTTAACCGTTGTTGTAACACTGTAAGGAATCCCAACTTGTTATCTGCCAGCTTCACACAGAGTAAACATATTGTAGAGCAGCAAAATAACCAGTATTACCTATCCTTCTGACTTCATATAACACCAACAGCTTGGCCTAGCAGGCACATAATTTTAGTGACAGTATTTTAAACATTTTCCTAGTGATGCCTGTTGGATCTTTCTGAGACGATAGTAAAGTGTAATGTAAAAGGATTCTTCAGAGATGCTCATTCATGCTGACAGATAGTGACAGACAGCTCACTCGGAATGTTTTTCCTGGTTTCAGCTAGGGTAGTGTTAATTTTCTTTCTAGCAGCTGGTGGAGTGCCACGTTTGGGAGTCAGATGAGAGCAGCACTGAACACACCCTGATGATTTTAGTTGGACTCGATCTCTTGAGGTCCCTTCCAACCCCTATGATTTGTGATCTGTTGCCAAGCAGTCAAGCACTTCTCAGTTCTTCATAACAAGAAAGCAGGAGGCACCCAGGAAACTGAGAGTGGACACGTCCAGGACAGGTGACCCAAACCGGCCAAAGCGAGTATTCCGTGCCAATTATGTCATGCTCAGTATAAAGGGTGGTCAGTGGGGGTGGGAGGGGCCCGGCTTCAGGACATGTGGCTTTGGGGGCGATGCGGTTCTGGGATGGCTCTGAGCTGTACGGCCTGAGGTATATGGTTCAGTGAGAAATTATACCCTGTGTGACTATTTTCATAGATTTTATTTAAAGTCCTATCATTGTTATCTCTCTCTGCTGTCCCAGTAAATGCTTATTATCCAGACCCATGAGGTTTGTCTGTCTTTGATGGTTTTCTATCCCTTCCCCCCAGCATTTTAGAGAGAGCAGCTGTGTGGTGTTCAGCTCTCAGCTGGGGCAAAACCACGACAATGTTATAAATTAATACACTGTCATTTTTGAAGCATGGGTTAGAAAGTTAAATGCATGTGACAGAAGAAAACTTAAACTGTGTTTTTAACTAAGAGTTTACACTAGTAATTTTTCCATTTCCAATTTATTTCATATCTAACTTTTATAACGTGATACACTGGGAGGTTATTACACTTTCTTTCACCTATATTTTAAATACTGCCCTGTTACATGCAGTGCACTTAATTAAAAACATATGCACAGTTTAATGAAAATTTTACATTGCATTGACTTTTACTGCAGAGCAGGAGCAATGCGTGAGAATACCGTCAATTACTTTCAGCATAGAAAAAACTGACTCAGGTTTTATTTTAAGCTAAACAACCAGAAAATATATATAGTGACATAGAAAATGTTTATGTAACTCAGTAAAAATGCTGAAACGATTTTTCATTACAAGACTTCTTTCCACTATGTGTGTTCTACTTAATATAGTACTTTTTTCCTTCTCCACTCTCCAAATCTTACTGAGAATGACAATACAATTGCTACTAAAGACATGAATGTTGATAGACAGCTGCTGAAAGCCTTGAATTAAGAAGGTTGCTCTCAAAGATAGTAGCACCAAGTTACAGTTTTTTACAAGGAAAGATTTTTCGGTAGTTTCACAGAAACAATTCTAAGCAGATAAAATTTCAATTTAATATAAGTTCTTCTGCTTTCTCATTGCCTTACACTTCTTTGTCTTGCCTTTTTTTTAACCTGTTGCTTTCTAAATCACTAAATGTGTTTTCTAATTTTGGCATTCCTGAATATGTTTTAAAAGGCTGTGGGAAAGTTGGGAAAAAGAGGGAAAGGCAATGCGATTTGCTTAGATACATCACTACATTTACACATCTTTCCTGTTGTGACAGATTATTAATCCCATGTTCTACACAACACTGCACATGAGGTTGGGAAGGTGAGAAGTTGAGGTTGGGGAGAAGGTGCAGCAGCAAGCACCCCAGGAAGCTATACTGCACAATATTTTATAATATACTTCAGAAGCAAGTCCAGTATGTAAGCAAGCACTTACATACTGAAATACCTACAGGAGACCACTGGAGTTAGATTCATGATAAAGAAAAATCCCTGCTATTCCAAAGTAACACTTTTGAACTAAAAAAACCTCAAAACTAATTCAATGTTGACACAAGGTGAACAAAGGCAAGAACATGAAACTGGTGGGGGTAGATATGTCAAATTTTCAGATAAGCTAAATTAAATTGGAAATAAAATTATACAGAGCAGAATGATTTAGAGGTGATATGACTGAAATAAACATGTGAATATTTAATTACAAGAAGGAATTATTTGAATGGTATGTCCAGTCTGATAATCATAACTAGTTGCAGAAGATGAACTGACAGTGAATTTGTTGTAGTATCTAATACCATTTTTATTGACAGTGGTTCTTCAGCTTAAAGTGTCCAACTGAAACCCTGGGTTTACATCCTCAAATATACTGTAGACTACGAAGAGAATGTCCAACAGCAGGACCAGGTGGTAATCAGCGTTCTAGCCCCTCGACCCTGAATCAGCTATACACTGTGCTACACTAGCTCTTAAAGTTAGCGAGAGCAGGCTGTTGTCTGCTTCTAGCTACATTGCTGGGTCACTGGAATTTCAGCATCAGAGCACTAAGAAATCTCTGTGTATCTGTGATCTTTGCAAAGAAGATTTAAAAGAACAAAATGTGTTAGATTACAATAATCTGAGACCATGTTTTCCTAAGCACTATTTGAGACTCTCCCATTACTCTTTTATATTTACAACTAGTTCTATAGTTAAAAGAACAGGAAGCACATACACAATTCCCTAGTTGTAAAATATCCAAGTGGAGGTAAAAAACTTCTTAGTATATAAATATGCTAATAATATTCTGTGGAAAATTACATTAATTACAGACATTTGCCATCAAAATGGGATTACAAAAATATCCATGAGAAGGCAAAAGAAACTTTAATTCTCATGGGCCTGAAGATCTGAGATATCAGAAAAAGTCTGGGTCTCATGAAGAACATTCTTTAATATTGATACACTTCAAGTGGATTAACTACTCCATATTTATGGAGTACATTAGAAAGGTAGAGAATATAAGAGCTAGGTATTACCATTCAAAGCATTCTGGGCAATAAGCTAAAGAAAAGATATCTTTTTCAAAAAAACCAATTGCATTAAAAAGAGGATTTTCAAAATTACTGGAATGCAGTTACTAGAAAGAAGATCTTAATGTTTTCTTCAAATTCCTGGAAAAGTTTTTCTATTACAATTTTATTACATAAAACACTTCTACGAAGGAGCAGCATATCTAAGAGACACACTTTATATGCTCTGACTTGATAGGAATAAGCTAATTTTTTTCGGAACAACCTTTCAAAGTGCATTGGCTAGGCAACATCAAATAAATTTCACTTGATGAAAGCTACTGAGGGTTACTGAGTAAATGACAGTTTTGTCTATAAGCAAAATTAAAGAGTAATGAACAGTGTTAGTTTTCCTTTAAGATCAGATTATCAAACATTAGAGAAGGTAAGAAAAATAATTCCTACGTCTATCCTACCACAAAAAAACCCAACTAATTTCTCCCATTACAATTTTGCAATTGCAAACCTTGTCCAGTGCACAACTTAGTCTAATGGTAGCAGAAGCACCTATTCAATTTCCTTTCATTCTCTCTTTGTCAGACAAATATAACTACAATAAAATAAACACTCTAATTCTCAATTCCAGCAAGCTATTATTGAGCATCCTATTTTTGTAATAAAAATTATTATGTATTTAAAAGCCTCTGAGACGCCTAACATTTCTTTTAATGTCCTCACAAAGCAGCTTGCCAACCACAAATACAAGAAATTTGCCCACACACATCCTTTTTAATATTCAGCTGGTTTAAGTTGCCTGCATTCTTTCCTGTATTTCACATTGAAAACATCAATGTGCAGAGTGGTTCACTCAGTAAAATAATGGGGGTGTGGTGGACTACTAGTAGTGCAATACTACTGTTATCTTCATCAAAAGTATAATCTGTGCATAGATGAAGTCACAGAATCACAGAAT
>VXBZ01003450.1:10246-28240 GCA_013399135.1 Heliornis fulica
GATGACCTCTGGGAGTCCCTTCCAACCCTGATCATTCTATGATTCTATGTGGTAATACCAACTTGGGTATGGGAACAACACTGAACTTTCAGCTGTGTGTGGGTGATGGAGGAGATCTGCTCTCCAGGGAACTCTGGACCAAAGCTGATGAACACCAGCAGAGTGATGTTTAGATGTGGGTGTTGCTGTTTGTGGAGACCTTTTCCTCTTGGTTGCTTGAAATTGGTAAGTTTAGTTGGCAGGTTCCTTCAGTTCATTGCTCCCTGTTCATCATGGGCAGGTAGATGACTGTGGCAGGTTGGTCCTTGAGGGCAAGTGTAGACTCATTTGCCAGCCTGGGTGTTGCAGAGGGCAGACACTACCTTTGTGGTTGAGACTTGCAGCTCCAACCTGAGCACCTTTGTGTGGTGTTGGTGCAGAAATGTCTCATCTGCTGTCTGGAACACAACCCCTTGTAGCTGTGAATGAGGAGGATGTGCAATGGCCTCTTTCCCTCCCCAGTGAAACCAGTTTCTCACCATTGCCTGTGGTACTCTTCTAGATGGGATCTGTGCCCCCCTGCTTCCTTGTGCAAGCACCCCATCCATGTGGGGTCCAGCTAGTCAGGTTGGGTGGGGTCAAAGGAGAAGCACTGGTGGGAAACGGCTGATTTTGAGCCTGCTCTGCTGTAAGCAGAGAAGTTCTGGTGACTTCCAGCCTGTGGGAAACCTGGGTTTAGCCTTGGAACAGAGAGAAACCCTTGAAGCCACCCAAGTCAGCCTAGAGGAGGGTGGGGGAGGATGGAGACCTCTGGGCACTGCTGGTGTGAGCAATACTTTAGCCTGAGTGACCCCAGATTTGGTCCCTGGTGTCATTCTCTTCAGAATGACCTTGGTGAAGGCGCCTGGGTGCGGGATGGCGCAGAGCTGCCTCACAGATCACCTTGACCAGTGCTCCCAGTATCTTCCAGGGCTGATGGAAGATGGGGTGGGGGCTTGGGAGGGAGATGCTGCTCTGACCCCAGGGTCAGCACTGATGCAAGGGATGAGCAGGGCTCCTCATCTCCGTGTTTTCCTCACGTGGAAGCGGTGGGAGGTGAAAGTGGCTGTGGAGGAGCTCAGTGAACCCGCTCTGGGAGCTGGCAGTGCTGGCAGCTGGTATTTTTAGCTGACATATCTCCTCCCAGGCAGGACCCCAGGCTTCCCTTTTCACTCTGGGTATGAAGGATGAGTGTGCTGGATGGTGGCTCTGGTGAAGAAGGTGCTGGGAGTGAGATGCTGTGCTGGGAATGCAGCTGTTGGGGGAGTGGGAAATCAACTGTGGGGCTGTGGTCCAGCCCATGAACTGGTTTCTAGGATCTCTCCCAGTCTCCCAGCCTGGCTGTGCTTCCACCAGAGGTATCTCTGTCCCAATGTCTTGGTGGACTAATCTCTAGTCTAAGTGCACTCAACCCCATGTTGGCTGTCCCCAGTTTGTGCACTGGTGGTTGCTTGGCACTGGCCTTCGTTGGACCTGCTCATCCCTGTGGTGAGGGGGGGTGGGACTATGGGCTGGCTGAAATAAAGCAGATGGGAACTGCAGAAATGAGGCCAGTGGAAGATTAATCTGTGGGTCAGCTCCACAGCCTCAGCTAATGCAGGAATAAATGGAATTACAGCAGTGGTTAGGATGGGTGTTGAGGGCCTGCTCCATATGTTGGCTCTGCAGGGAAATGTCCAGGGAGGAACCTGGCTTTGCCCATGTTTAAAATGTTCTGTGAGTCTGTGGAAATGCATTCTGCCCCCACAAAAACCTCATCTTACCTTATTAAACCCCACCAGGAACATTTAATGTATTTGATTAACCAAAACATGGGAGGCAGCTGTTTTAATAAGGGACATTGGTAATTATTACAATTCTGAGACCTCTCCATCAAAGTGTTCAGGCTTTACCAACCTTGTTATCTATAAGTTAAATATGAAAAACCTCTAATGAGAAATGAATTTCTTGATATTGACCACAACAAACAGCGAGGTGGGAGCCTAAGGGAAGCCCCAGAATAAACCATGACTTGCATCTGGCTAAAATCTTTTATTTCTGAGACCTCTCTCCTCTTGGATGGGTTATTGGATGGATTCTCACAGGTAAGTGATGTGCTCAGGGATGTGGTTTAGAAGAGGACAGGTACAGTTGGACTTGTGGATTCTAATGATCTTTTCCAGCCTTCTGTGAAAACCCACTTTGGTGTTGGGGTGTGGTGTTGATGAAGGGGTTAAAGTGCCAGCAAGGGAGGGAGTTTGGCACAGAACAGCCCTTCCCAGTAGAGGTTGTGGCATCTCTATCCTTGGAGATGCTTAAATCCATCTGCATGTGGTCCTGGCCAACCAGTTGTAGGTGGACCCTACTTGAGTGGGTGGGTTACACCAGATGACTCCAAAGGTCCCTTCCAACCCTTCTGTGAGTCTCCATCAGCACTGACCCCTACAGGAGCCATGGTCCTCACAGGAACAGTCCCACTGCACCTAAAACCCAGAATATTGTCACCTCTTTCTTCTTCCTTCTCTTTTATTTTCTCTTTATTTGTTTTCATTTGGTTCATGGGGGATGCTGTCCCTGTGTGGCTGGTTGAGTGGGTGCTGTGGGTGGCCTTGGGTCCCTGCTGCTGCCAGGCTGTGTTGACAGTCCTGTGCAGTGCTCATCCATAGGCTGGGGAGAAAAAAAGACTGACAAGGTTGTTTTTGCCAGTGTGGGGGGAAAACTGAGCCAGCCAGGTAGAGAAATCTGTGAATGAAAGGTAAATCTACCAGTGTGATGAGCAGGGGAGTGCTCTGCTTACCTTAACCAAGGAGGGCTTGATTTTTCTGAAGCCTATAATGACTCTGGAACCCCCAACATGAGAAGGACATGGAGCAGTTGGAGAGGGTCCAGAGGAGGCCACAAAGATGCTAAAGGGGCTGGAGCACCTTTCCTATGAGGACAGNTGAGGCCCTGAGCAACCTGATCTAGTTGGGGGTGTCCCTGCTTCTTCTTGCAGGAGTGTGGGACTAGATGACCTCTGGGGGTCCCTTCCAACTCCAGCCATTCTATGATTCTATGACTCACCAGTGGTTTCTGCTCTTCATGGATGAGTATGTGCTTGCTCCTTCCTCTCTTCCCTGCATCCTTTGGACAGCCCTGGCTGCTTGCTCTGCAGTCATTAGCTTATAAAGCACCATATGGAAGAATATTAAATAAAGCAGAGGCTTTTTCAGAGCACTGAGTGATGGTAGCTGACAGCTCTAGTCCTGAGAAGTCACTCGTGTGTTTCTGGCTCTGTCTGCTGCAGTTTGTGTCACATCTCCCTTGGAAGAGTTGGTGCAGGTGGGAGCCACTTGGTGCAAGGACCTGGGGTCTGTAGCCAGGGTTGGGCTTCCATAGGTTGTCCCCAAATGAAGGGGCTCTCTGCAAGGCTTGTGCTGATGCTGGGTGACTGCCTGGCATGTGCCTCAGTGCTGTTCCCCAGTGAGATGCTGTGTTCCACAGTGTACTGAGGGTTTTTGGGTCCCTGCCTCCCAGAAACCCATCTCTGGGTTTGGATGTGCCCCTTCCTTGCCCACATTCTCCAGTAACACCCTCCTGAGTTTTGCTCCCAAATATTATTACTGTATGTATGGATGTGCCTGGTTCACTCCTATTAAAAGTATCAAACTCTGAAGCAACTCGGGTGGATGATGAGAAGGATCTTGTGGGGCTTTTGGAAGCAATTTATTACAGCTCTTAAAGCTTCAGCCCTGGCTCCCTGATGTTGTTAACTATAAAATGTTGCCTAGGAAAGCTGTTGTGCTCATTGCATTGTGCACTGAAATATAAGGTTTACCCTGGGTAACCCTTATGTGTGTGTCTCACCGATTTTAATTGGCTTCTATAAGGTGGTTGGGCCTTGTGGAGGGGGTGTGTGGTGTCTGCCAGCTGTGGAACAGCTGTGTGGCTCACTAATTGTTGTGGTGGGATGAGACCTCAGAGGTCATCAGGTCCAACTGTCAACCTGAAACCACTGTGCCCAGTAAATATGTCCTGAGATGACACATCAACATGAGCTTTGAACCCCTCCAGGGATGGTCATTCCATCACCTCTCTGGGCAGTGCCTGGCCAGTCTTTCAGGAAAGAAATTGTTCCTAATCTCTAACCTAAACCTCCTCTAATGCAACTTGAGAGCATCTCCTCAAGTCACCTGGGAGAAGAGATCACCCCCACCTCACTACACCTTAATCCAGGGTGTAGCAGAGTGAAGAGGTCTCCCCTTAGCCCTCTCTTTACCAGGCTGATGATGGCTTCATGCTGAGCCCAGGACAANACCAGGCTGATGATGCTCAGCTCCTGGGCTTCATGCTGAGCCCAGGACAAGCTCAGTGCTGATGCAGTGAGGATGAGGATGGCCTGCAGACTCCTGGAGCAATGGTTCCCATTGTTAATTTAGCAAGACCTTATTCTCATGTCCATCTCCTCCTCCCTTTGTCTTCTCACTCTCAAATCCCACCTTCAACAAACTACTCAGGACCCTTCCCATGTGCTGTGTGTCTGAGGCTTGATGTGTATGGGCTTTGGAGCTTGGTACTGGTGTGACCACCAGTGTGTGGGGTGCTGGGGTGTTTCTAGCAGGTTGTGTGAGGTACACAAAGTACCCTGCAAGGATCAAATCACTTGGATTGCTGAGGGATGCTGCTGTGTGTCTGTTGGGCTAAATATATATATATATAAAAGCTTCTGCTTTTAACTAGCTTGATATCACCATGAAGTAAGAACAAAATCATATGTGGAATTAAGATCCCCTCAGGGTTGATTTTTCTCAATTAAAATCTCAAGTTTACAGCTGCTCCCTTAGAGCAGGAAATGCATTTTTCCACTTAAGGGTGCAGTGGTGTCATTAACTTCATAATTGCAAGACTGTGTTATTACACATTAAAATGTTAATAAAACTTACCTAAAGCACAGGGGTTTAAAAGCAAAGTTCTGCCAAAACACACGAGATTGGGGCTTTAATGGGCCAGCCAAGGGCAAGGGTTTTGTCTGTGCGTGGAGCTTAACAGGGGACTCTGTGTGGATGCTCCCTGGGGGGTGTCTCTGAGCAGGTGAAACATGAGGTTCCAGGAGAATTAAAGCTCTTAAGACCTGGAAAGAAGAGGCTGGTTTACTAATTCAAAAGCCATTTGAAGAGTGTGATGCAAAGGTCACCAGGGGACTCTGCAGGGTGGGAAGATGAGGAGGGAGATGGGAATGAAGGCTGAGGAAACAAAGAGCTTGAGTGGGGCTGGAAAACTAGAGCTGGTTTTCATTTTCTTTTTATTTTATTAATCTTGAGACCAGTTTTCTCAGCTGTGAAGCCCTTAGGGACTGTGCTTGTGCATCACCTGTCACAGTGGGATCAGGGCTCCTGGCAGAATTTCCAAGGCTTTACTTCCATGTAAATAATGATAGTAATTAGTGTGTCCTTACTGAGCAGTCACACTACTGTTTATTTTGGGGGAGGGGAACAAAAGGAGAAGCGTTAATTACTGTAAGAAGTGATAAAAGACCCTTTGCCTTTCACAAAGACGTGGTGAGGGCAGGTCTGTTTTAGCATTGGCTCTGCTGGGCCCCATCCCTGCAGCTGCTGGGAAGGAGGGCAGGGATGGAGCAGAGCTGTTGTCCAACTTCAGGGTGACTTCTTGAAGCTCTTGTGGAATGTTTTCTGGGTTTTTGGTATTTAATAAACCCCCCAAACCTGTAGAATTTGGGAAGTGAACAGGTTAAAGCTTGTCAGCTCGCTGCCTTTTAAATAAGAAGGTGAAAATGAGGTTGTGGAAGGGATGTGGGAATCAAAGGAAGGATGGTGATGGCTTTATAAATGATCTTGGAGTATCTCCTGAGTGCATCAAAGAAAGAGTGAATCCTCCCAAACTTGAGAGAGCAGTCTGGGCATCCAATTCAGGTCACCAGTGGTTAGTGCCAAGTCCATGCTCTAATTAGCTCCCTGAAAGACTTTCTCATGCTCTTCTAGGGCAGAGCCTCCTATTGACATGTGCTGATCCTGTAGCTCGATAGAATCCATTCTCCTCTGCCTGGGAAAAAGGCCTTTTTCGACTTTCCATCATCTGAGCAGCTCTGCTGTCAAGTTACACGTGTGACAAGAGCAGCTGAGCACTTGAGTGGTACAAGGAGGTCGTGAACTGGAACACTCTGGTTAGGGTGGTGTGTAGGATAAGGAAAGAAGCCCAGAACCAGCAATGCTTGAGCTCTGGGGCATTTGAAGAGTGGCAAAACAGTGACATAATTTGGACTTTCAAGTGTCTTATTGCACACTTGGAGGTATTGTGGTGTGTGTAACTACAGGAGAGATCTGCTCTGATCTCTCTGCAGTGGTGGGGGACAGAGAAGGTCTAGAAGATCTGTTTGGACCAAAGATAACCATCTTTGGGGTTTGCTTCTGTGTCTTCATGTGAAGATGAATCTCAATGCCCATCACCTGTGGTCTCTGAGCAAGGTTCTGCTGAGTGCCAGCTTCCCATAAGGCTCTTGGAACTGTTGTATTGTGTTGATTCACTTTACTCTGCTGTCCATCATGGGCTTGAACTCCTGTGCTGTCCCATAGACTGCTCAACCCTGAGGATGGAGCTCTGGGACAGGAAAGCAACTCTGCAAGTCCTGCTTGGTCTACAGGCTCCATTTGGATTTTAGGGGAGAAATGTGAAAAGGTAGAATGGGAGCTTGAAAGGGAGGATGTAAGGACAAAGCAGCTCTGAAAATGGGTGGTGACTTGAAGCAGCTCGATTTGAGAGCATCTCAGCTGAAGTAAGAAGCTTTTGCCCCAACTTCCCTGGAAAAAGGGGGTATAATATTCCTCTTTTGGAGAGGAGACTGAGGGGTCACCTCATTAATGTCTATCAATATGTAAAGGGTGAGTGTCAGAAGGATGGAGCCAGGCTCTTCTCAGGGATGGACAGTGACAGGACAAGGGGCAATGGGTCCAAGCTGGAGCAGAGGAGGTTCCATGTGAATGTAAGGAGAAACTCTTTCCCTGTGAGGGTGCCAGAGCCCTGGGCCAGGCTGCCCAGAGAGGTTGTGGAGTCTCCTTCTCTGGAGACATTCAAGACCCATCTGGACACGTTCCTGTGTGGTTTAATTAAGGGATCCTACTCAGGCAGGGGGTTGGACTGGATGATCTTTTTGAGGTCCCTTCCAACTCCTAACTGTGCTTCTGTGGTGTCTGAAGCTGGCACAGCCCCAGGACTACCCAACCCCATTCCCTCAGGCCATAGAGACAGTTTGCACAGGGTGGTGGTTGCTGCCAGACCCAAGTCCCTGTCTCCATTCCTGCCAGGCAGGAGCTGAGCCACTGTCCCACCCGAGCTGTGACTGGGCTGTGCTGTCACCTGTGTGTGTGCTGGCCCAGCTGTGTAACCCCCAGGGATTGTGGGAGGGTGAGAGATGGTTTCTGTGTGCATATCCTTCCCTCCTGTCCCCTCTTGCAGCTTCACTTGTGGAAAAGAAAGTTACAGAGAGAAGTTGAGGTGTGTGTTTTTGTTTGTATTTTCTTTAACTGTGTGAAGATGGTGGCAGAACCCAAACCTGTTGGGGCTGGGACACCAGTGGGTGTGGGGCAGAGCCCTGCACCGTGAATGTGGCAGTGGGAGGTGGGCTGGGAGGTTCTGTGTAACAGCAGAGGTGCTGAATGTGTTCTCACCCATCTGAGCCATGGTCCCAGGCTTGTCACCTCTGTCTCTCCACCCATGGGATCTGGGGCAGTTGTGGTGCATTTGGCAGGATGAGGGATGGGTGCTGGATCCTGTCAGAGCCCTCCAGCTGTGGCCCTTCATGTCATTTAACAATGTCCATGCTCAGAGGCAGGGACCCTCCTGCTTGTCACTCAGGTGATGGGGTCTGTGGGCAGCGAATCCCAGTGGGTGCCCCATGGGGGTGATCTAAGTGCCTTGGTGTTGTTGTGTTGTCCTCTTAGAGTGTTTCTTTGAAGATGTGGAGCAGGGAGAGCTGCACAACACAGTGGGGCCCTTTTGTATGTAGATCCTCTTATTTGCTGGTGGGATTTTGGTTTAAACTTCCATCTAAGCTGACCACCTGCCCCAAGGTAAAGGTCTTTCATGCCAAAAGTAGTACTTGAAATGAAGTGGCAAGTGGGTGGGGACTCTACATCCCATGTTGTCTGTGCTGTCAGTGTAGAGCACTGCAGAAGTGGTGTGTAACCCTGTGGCAGGGACCAGGTTCTCCTTGAAAGGCTTTGCTGAAGCCAGTGGCACTGGAAAACCTCTGCTCCCCCCCTGCAGGTGCTGTTGTCGAAGCAGGAGATGCAGGAAAAGGAGAGGATGGGGTGGGATGGGGGAAGTGCTTGTTGAGCAACTGGGATGTGCTGGGCCATGTGCTGGCAGTCTTGTGGAAGATGTCCTGCCTTCAAGTGTCATTAGACAGCCCACTGTGGTCCCCACTCAAAGGACTGATGTGTGGGAGAGAAGGGATGTGTCTTCTGTAGGGCAAGGGGATGGAGTGAAGCTGGAGGAGGGAAGGGTCAGGTTGGAGATCAGGGGACGTTCTTCATGGAGAGAGTGGTGAGGGGCTGGAAGGGGCTGCCCAGAGAGGTGGGGGATGCCCTAAGCCTGGAGGTGTTCAAGGCCAGGTTGAATGTGGCCCTGGGCAACCTTGTCCAGCTCCAGGCCTGGAGGTTGGTGGCCCTGCCTGTGGCAGGGGGGTTGGAACTCGATAGTTTTTTGGGGTCCCCTCCCACCCAGACCAGTCTGTGAGATTGTGATTCATTCCCTCACTCATGGCAGCTGCAGATGGAGGTGGCCCACAGCTCAGTGTGGATGTTCTTGCCTTCTGCCCCAGCATTGCTGGTAACACCCCGTGGCCTTGGCTGCACAGAGGCTCCTCAAGAGCAGTTTTACTTTCAAAATAAGCAACGAGGGGATTGAAATTCATCTCACAGGGAGATTTACCCTTCCCCCCACCCCTCCAGCTAAATGTGTGGGGTGGGTGCAGTTCCTTGGGGACAAAGACACTGAACTTGCTGACTGCAAAGGGCATCTTGGATATTTCCTTTTTTTCCTAATCTTTTTCTAGCAGCCCCTTGGCTACACAGCGATGTGCCAGGCTGCATCTCCTCTGATGGCGAGGGGAGGAGCTGATGGTGCTCCAGGACTCTTCACAAACCCAGCAGAGCTCCTTGCATAAGATAAATGATATAAGTGCATCACCATAGTGCCTGGGAGATCCTCCTACAGCTTAGGAGATTCCCTGAGGGTGCAGGGGGCTGAGCTCTGCACGGAGCTGGAGATGGGGGGAAGGAGGGGTGGAAATTTTTGCCTTGTATTTTTATTTTCTCTATGGGGTGAGACAGACTCATCAGCCATGGGTGCTGTAAGTGTGTGGCAGTGTCTATTCCACACTCTGGGGTACCAGGGGAGCTCTTTGCAGCTCTGATTGTCACATGTGAAGCAAGTGCCATGAGAGGGAATCTCATTAAGGTGCATCTTGAACTTTTTAAACACTACATAACGTGGTACAAGTTAGAGCTACATAAAGGTGTTGGTTTTCCCTGTATCCCTGACTGTGGTTGGGTGGTTTTGGGGAGTTACACTTGTGACATGCTCCTTTATTTGGGGGGAAATAGCTTTTATTTTGTGTGAACTGAATCAAAATGTGCACAATGGTATCATGCTGCTTAAGCAACAGCCCAAGATGAACCAGTTCAATGTGTTGGGGGTGGTGGTTTTTTTTATAGCACATGAATGAAACAGCTCACTAGAGCAGCTGTGAGTTGAAGGGCTTCTTAACCATACACATCTCAGGTAAATCAGCTCTGAAAAGTCCTTTTGAATGTCTCTGGGGAGAGAGTGCAAGGAAAAAGGAGTCAAATTGAAGATTATTTTAGGGCACATTGTTTCTTGCCATGCAGCACCGGGCTGCAAAGCTCGGGAGGCTGAACATCAAAATTACCATCCTGTTACATAAGTGCTAAATAAAGAATATAATCAAGACTTCACAGGAAAATAGTTCAGATCATCAGAGAGAGAGCAAGAGTTCCTTAGAACTTCCACAGATGCTGTGGTGTCTAAACACAGTGCAGTTATCCTCTGCCTTGCTCCTGGTAGGGCACCCGTGATCCTTGCAGGAGAACCACCTTGTTCCCCTGCCTGGTTCTTTTGGGAGCTCTTCCAGGTCTTTGGATTGACCTTGGGGTTGAAAGCAGTTGTGTGTGTGTCCTGCTTGTGCAGGAAGCATGGGTTTGCTTCTCCAGGATGGGAAAGCTCTAATTTCCTTGGCCATGTGTTGGCAGGAGATATGAATCCTTGGAAGGGCTGTAAGTTCTTATGGGTCAGCACTCCCAACCCTTCAAGATCATCTTGTAGACCAGGCTCTCAGACCTGGACCTGCTGCAGGACCCAGGTGTGCTTGTCCAAAGGTGACATCTAGGCTTCTTGGTACCATGTCAGGTGGGCAGGACACAAGGGTGGTTCAACCATGAGTGTGGATGATGAGTTGAAGCATGAGTGTGGGTGATCATCTTGCTTGGTGCTGTGCAGGAAGGTTGTGAGGTTCATTTGCTCTCTGTTGTGTTTTCATGGTTGTATCTTTACAGGAAACATCATACTGGCACAAGGGGGTCTTATATTCAGAGGACAAAATCATAGAGTGAGCAAGGGACCTTCCAGGATCATCTAGTCCAATGCTCCTGCAGGGAGCAGGGACATCTTCACTAGAGCAGGTTGCTCAGAGCCCTTTGAAAGAGACCTTTGAAGATGCATGTGTGGTTCTAAGTGGTGATCCTTCCCTGTGACGTGGGTGAGGCCCTGGCACAGGGTGTCCAGGGAGGTGGTGGCTGCCCCCTCCCTGGAGGTGTTCAAGATGAGGTTCCATGGGGCCTTGAGCAGCCCCTGTGGAACAACTTCCTTGTGAGGACAGGCTGGGTCTCTTGAGCTTGGAGACTGAGGGGGGACCTCATTAATGTCTATAAATATGTCAAGGGTGAGTGTCAGGAGGATGGATCCAGGCTCTTCTCAGGGATGGCCAGGGACAGGACAAGGGGAAATGGGTCCAAGCTGGAACATAGAAAGTTCCATCTGAATATAAGGAGGAACTTTTTCCCTGTGAGGGTGGCAGAGCCCTGGGCCAGGCTGCCCAGAGAGGTTGTGGAGTCTCCTTCTCTGGAGACATTCCAGACCAATCTGGACACGTTCCTGTGTGGTTTAATCAAAGTTAAAATCAAAGCTCTGGCAGGGGGGTGGGACTAGATGATCTTTCAAGGTCCCTTTCAACTCCTGACACTCTGTGATCCTGTGGTGAAGGTGTCCCTGTCCTTGGCAGGGGGTTGGAGCTGGATGGGCTTTGATGTCCCTTCTAGCCTGAACCAGTTTGAGTCTGTGATTTTATAATCAGTGGTGTGAAACCCCTCTGAAGTAGATTGATGGTCACAGAATACATTTCTCTGGGTCTTTGAATGCTTCTCTTCTGGTTTTGAATGAACCCAAAGGTTCTTTTTTTTATTTTTTAATTCATCACATCACAGTTTTATCACTTGGTGAAGGGATGAAGACTCAAAGCTCAAAGGCTTCATGTCAGTGATCATGTCCTGCCTCCTAAACACAGATTCTGAAGTTGCTGATATTGTTTGCAAGGTGCTTTGGAGCCTGGGCAGGAAAAATGAGTGTTGTGTTGTGCTGCTGGTGATAACTTTGAGGAATTTATTGAAGGACTAACAGTGTTTTCACTTTTTTCCTTGAGAACCTGTCAGCTCCCTTTGAAAGGCTCAGGGTGGTGGCCTAGATAACATCTGAGCTTTCAGTTGCTTTTAAAGTAAATTTATGGTTCTCATGATAGTATAGAAGGACTTGACAATGTGACTCTTAAGGGTTTGAAAAGCAATAACTTTGAATTTCCTTCTAAGAACTCTTGATGTACTGGCCTTTCCCATGGGCTGAGTGTTGTCCAGTATATCACTGCACATCAACTTGGGTTTAATGGGGATGGTGAGAGATGGAGATGAAAGGAAATAGCTGGAAATCAAAATGACTGGAGGAGCAAGGAACAAAATCCAGAGCAAACTGTGGAAGCAGACACAGCAGAGACCCACTTCTGGCATCATAGGATCCAGACAGGGATCTCCTGGAGAGAGTCCAGTGGAGGCCACAAAGATGAGGAAGGGCCTGGAGCATCTCCCCTGTGAGGAAAGGCTGAGGGAGCTGGGGCTGTTCAGCCTGGAGAAGAGAAGCCTGAGAGGGGATCTCATCCATGTTTATCAATATCTGAAGGGTGGGGGACAAAGGGAGATGACCCCAACCTCTTCTCAGTGGCCTGTGGGGACAGGACATGGGGCAATGGCCACAAGTTGGACCACAGGAGGTTCTGCACTGATGTGAGGAAGAACTTCTTCATGGTGAGGGTGATGGAGCCCTGGGCCAGGCTGCCCAGGAGGGTTGTGGAGTCTCCTTCTCTGGAGAAATTCCAGACCCATCTGGACACTGACCTGTGTGACCTGCTCTGAGGAATCTGCTTTGGCAGGGAGTTGGACTCAATCTCTGGAGGTCCCTTCCAACCCCTAGAATTCTGTGAGTCTGTGATCCTCTCTGGGCTTTTTCCAGGCTAATCATCTTCATCTCTCTTACTCATGTGAGAGATTCTCCAGTCCCTTGTACCCTTCATCTGGACTCTCATCCAGTAGTTCCCCGTCTTGAACTGGGGAGCCCAGTATCAGACCCTGTACTTCAGATGTGGCCTCAGTCCAGGACAAATCACTTTGTGCAACATCCACCAGCCCAGGTGACCTCAGAGGAATGTCCCTGGAGTTGGGGACATCTTGGTGTAGGGAATTGCTTGTTATTTGGGGTTTTTTTTGGCATGGAAATCACTGCAATAAGGAAGTGAAGAACACTGGCAGCTCTGTGTCTTTCTTCCCTTAGCTCTGAAGAGCAATTAATCAATTTGAAAAGTAATTATGACATTAAACAACCAGTGACAGAACTTATGTTCTCCCACCCACAATCTTCTGTGGTTTTCCAGAGCTTCTCTGCTCCTGAATATGGGAGAGCTCCATCTATCAGCATCCTGCCTTCCCTTCTTGAATCATTTCCCCAACCTTCAGCAGGGCACTCGCTTGCTCCTGGCACATGGAATAAACTGGAGACACTTTGATAATTGTGAGTTATTTTCTTGAAATAGAAGTGTTGACATCTGCTTCAGAAAATATCAAGTGTTCAACCAAATAAACTCATTAAATACCCCTTGGGTGCCGTGGCAAGACTGGAATTGCACATCTTGCCTGACATCCTGAGCTTGGGTGGATAATTATTCTGCAGTTTTCCATCTTAGAGGAGTGCCACAGTAATGAATATTCATCAAAGGTTTCCCAGTGGTTTGTTCAAGGGGTTTGGTCATGAAAATCTTGTCTATATGTGAAAGTAATGCCCAGTATACTTGGGGAGATGCTGGAAGTTGCTCCAGCACTGAACTGGGGTCCAGTTGCTGCCTGTTCTGGTAGGATGGTGTGTTTTAAAGGTACCAGTTGAGTACCCAGAAGTTTTAGCAATGCTTTCACAGCTTGGTCTAGGTTGGAAGGGACCCTGAGGACCATTGTGTTCCAACCCCTCTGCCACAGGCAGGGCCACCAGCCTCCAGGCCTGGAGCCAGACAAGGTTGCCCAGGGCCACATCCAACCTGGCCTTGAACCCCTCCAGGCTTGGGGCATCCCCCACCTCTCTGGGCAGCCCCTTCCAGCCCCTCACCACTCTCTCCATGAAGAACTGTCATACCCTTGTTTGTTACATAAGATAATTTTATAGATTATAATGATGTCAAATTATATAGTTCATATACCTAAAGGCATTAAGCCAAAGCTGACAAGAGAAGGTTCAGGAGACTTTGCTGCCTTCACTTGGAGTTGGCCAGCAGAGTTCAGTGCTCATTTTGTTTTATTTTATGTGAATAATTTATGTGCATAAAAATTGCTCTTGGATATAGCTGCAGCTGAGAAATGGGGGAAGAACTTGGAGAACTGTGAGAGTTCCCCTCAGCTGGTCTCTTATTAAAATGCTTTTGTTGCATCTCAATATTTTTATTTGATTTTTTCATTTTTAATGAAAAGATTAAAGCAGAGTGCAACAACATAAATATTTTTGGCTTTGAGTAAAAGGATGCAAAATGGTGATGTTTCAAAAGAATGGAAAACCCAGAGGTATCAACAAATACCATTTCAGCTCAGCCTAAATCACTTTTTTTTTCCCCCCCTGGTTTGGCAAGTGAACCAAAAAAAATCAATATTTGCCCAGCTCTGGAACTGGGTCAAAATGAGATTAAATTATTTCTCTGACACACAGTCAGAGGCAGCCCTAGGAGCTGAATCTGAGTGCACCCATCTCCTCCTGGATAACTTAATGTGTGTTTGGGTTGGGTTTTTTGGTTGTATCCCAAGGATTGGAGGATGCTGTAGTGACAGGGAAACTCTCTGTATTTATTTTCTCCTCTACAGATATATTATAAAACTTTAGTCCTTTGTGGTTTATTTTAGCTGGAATATACAGGAATGGTAAGAGTGGCTGGAAACTGCCTGTTGGAGAACATCAATGGGATCCTGGGGGGCATTAAGAGGAGTGTGGCCAGCAGGTGGAAGGAGGTGANTCTCAGTGGCCTGTGGGGACAGGACAAGGGGCAATGGCCACAAGTTGGACCACAGGAGGTTCCACACTGATGTACAAGAGAACTTCTTCATGGTGAGGGTGAGGGAGCTCTGGAACAGGCTGCCCAGGGGGGTTGTGGAGTCTCCTTCTCTGGAGACATTCCAGACCCATCTGGACACCAACCTGTGTGACCTGCTCTGGGGAACCTGCTTTGTCAGGGGGTTGGACTCGATGGTCTCTGGAGGTCCCCTCCAACACCTACAGTTCTGTGAGTGTGAATTCTGTGGCTTGTACTTTGGAGTTGACATAATTATGGGATATCTTCAAGCTTTTGTTCAGAGAAGATGTGATACAAAGAAGGAACAGGCTGGCTTTTAGGACAGCATCTTCATATCAAGGGATTATAACCAGGCTGGTTTTCTTTAGGAAAAATAATCTGGGTTTCTGGCTTGGTTTTTTTAATCTAATTTCTGTTTTTATTTTCCACTGTGTGGCTGTGGCTGGATGTGGTGACAGTGACAACACCCACCCCAGCCTGTCAGAGTTTCTCAATGGCTACTGTGGTTTAACAGCACTATCAATAAATTGTGGTGGCACTGGGGGTGGTGGTTGGGCAGGAACCAGCCAGCCATGAAGCTACAGGTGCCCCTCACCCCCCAAGCACCTCAGGAACCAGGATGTGTCTTTCTGCATCTGATCCCTGGAGGATCTCACTGCTTCTTAATGACTTGGGAGGCTGCTGGGCTGCTTTTTACTCCTCAAGAGCTGCATCTGCACTCGTGGTCCTGCTGGACTCCCCCATCAAACACCTTGTGCCTTTCTCCCAGGGTTTTGGAGGCATCAGGTTGTCACCACTGCTGATGACAGCTGTAAAGCCATCCATCAGCAGACAGCACAGCAGGGTGATAATGTTATTCCCCAGAACAACAAATAAATAAAAGTTAATGCCAGGCAAGTAAGTGCTGATTTAGGGGGTGAGATCATTCATCAGAGCTACAGAAGCAGCTGGTATCATCTCATATTTTTTTTATGATGGAATTAATGGTGGCAGAAGGGCTGTGAGGTCCTCCTGGGGAGACAGTGTGGGGGTGGTATGGCTGCAGGCAGTGCAGGACCCCCCTTTTCCTTCCATCATCATTAGGATTCATCATGGTGTGGGAATGTTTCTTCTGTGAACCTGAGGGGCTTGGCCAGGTCCTGTTGAGTCTTGTGTGTGGAGTTGGACCTTCACTTGGTGAGCTGTGGGGTGGCCTCATCTGGCAGATAACTAGAGGTAGGACAAGAGGGAATGGCTGCAAGTTGTGCCAGGGAGGTTTAGGTTAGAAATGTGGAGAAATTTCCTCTTGGAAAGAGTGGTCAGGCACTGGAACAGGTTTCCCAGGGTGGTGGAGTCACCATACCTTGGGGTGTTTAAGAAGAGGTTGGATGAGGTGCTTGGGGACATGGTTTAATGAGTAATATAGGTGGTAGGGGGACAGTTGGACTAGATAATCTTGGAGGTAATCTTCAACCTTAATTCCATGATTCTGAGTGTGATGCTGAGCCCAACCAAGAAGTTGGCTTGGGCTGCTGTGCTTGTTTCTTGCACTGACATGGAAGTCTCCAGCAGTGGGAACTTCTGCTTGTTTGGCACTCAGTGCCCAAGTAGAGGTCAGAGTCCTTGCCCTGAAGATGCCTAAAGATTTTCAGGTTTCTATTTTTATTTTTCACTGTGATAACAGTTGCTAAATATTATTCTGACAACCTGTGTGAGGCAGAAATCCACATAGCAGACCACAAATACACACAGAGCAAAAGCCTCTTTTAATGTTTTTAACTCTTTTTGGACCCAAACTGTGGCCAGAGAGCATCCCATGCCAATCACATCATGCTCAGTGTAAAGGGTGGCTGGGGGAAAGGAGGACACAGCGTCAGGACATGAGGTTTTGGGGACAATCTGGTTCCAGGATGGCTCTGAGCTGTATGGCCAGAGGTGAGTGGTTGGGTGACAAACTGTGTCCTGTATCACCAGTTTGGGGTGTTCCACTATGAACTCCTGATACTGTTACATCTCTCTCTGCTTATCCCAACCCCTGAGATTTCTTTTTATTGGTTTTCTTTTCTCTCCCTTCCTCCTCCACTTTAGAGAGAGTAACTGTGTGGTGAAACCAGGACACTTCTAGAAACAAAGATGAATTTTATATGGATTTAATGGTTTGTAGCTGAATCTGACCCCAGCCCACCATGTTAATGCCAGAAATGGATTTTAAATTTTGGGAATGAACTTTTCCATAGAATCTTCTCTCCTCCTAGTTTGGGTTGGGTGGTAAATGCAGCCAGAGGTAACTTTGGCACATAACCTGCAGTCTCACAGGGTGATGCTGATGATTGCCTATGAAAATACAAGTCCATCTTGCTTTTTCCAAGGTGGAATTTTGGTTCCTTTAAGTGGTGGAAAGCAGGTGCCATCTCCCTTTTCCATTCTCCTCAGTGCTGTGTCCTTTCTGGCCTTGTACTTCACCAGTGCTGACAGCTCTGTGAGCAGTTTGGATGTTCTCCGAGAGCATCTCCCCAGGGATGAGGGAGCTGGAAACAGCAAATGCACAAGAGCTGCAAAATTTCCACCTCAAAAGCATGAAGCCAAATCCAAAAGAACAGGAAAACCAACGTGTGCATCTTGTAAGATGGTTCCCAGCCTTGTTGGGATAATAAACACATTTGTATCTCCACTAAAATGTAGGGTGGGATTAATGAGTGGGGTTTATAATTCTGAATGCAGGTATAATGTCACTGTTTGTCATCTACTAGAGGAGCAGATTGGTCTGCTGGTCACAGAATCACTGAATATCAGGAGTTGGAAGAGACCTTGAAAGATCACTCAGTCCAACCCCACTGCCCAAGCAGGATCATCTAGAGTAGATCACACAGGAATGTGTCCAGATGGGTCTGGAATGTCTCCAGAGAAGGAGACTCCACAACCTCTCTGGGCAGCCTGTTCCAGTGGTCTGGCACCCTCATGGTGAANACCAGGGCAGAGTAGATGGGGAGGAGTTGCTGAGAAAATGAGAAGAGATTCAGAATGATCTTGGGTAGACATCATACTGCCACCTCTTTCTGCTTCTTCTGAGCCCTGACATGGTTTGGTAGCAGCTGTTGGGGTGTCCTGGGGTGAGGAGTGGGGTTGTCCCACAATGTTGTGTCTATGGAGGCTCCCTGGCAAGGCTGAGGTTGTCCCAGCAGTGCTGCCTTGGGAGCATGTGTGACATGTGTGAGCTGTTGGGAAGGCTGTGGAAATTCCATAATTTCAGCTTGGATTTTTATTGGGAATGGGAGTGGGTGAGGGACCCTGGGGGAATTCTTGGGCTGGTAATAGCCAAGTGTTACCAGTATGGGGTATGGAAACTCTCCATGGGGAATGGT